>SJXQ01005401.1:97521-173347 GCA_006408695.1 Aepyceros melampus | reverse complement strand
AAAGCATCAAGGTAGGTAAAATCTGGAGTTTTACCTGGCATAAATGCTGCCTGTGTGTAACAGTTACTTTTCATAACCCTTTTACATAAATTTGGGGGATGGGAGTTCAACAAAAGAGCTAGAATTTGCTTGAAGTGACCAAAGCTGTGATAAAAACAGGAACTGAACCTATTTATTATATCACAATTATACATCACTTAATAATTTATGAAAGTATTTTCATGCATGATCTTTTGGGAGCCTGTAGTACTTCAAAATACACCCCAGCCAAGGTGTGTGTGTGTTAGGGGTTGGGGGAGCAGTAAGAGTGGGAGAATTAGGATGGGGGACCAGTGGCTAGCCCTGCAACCTGTGTATGGGGACTGCTCCTTGCTCTCCTTAAAGCATAGGTAACTCCTTCCATGGATGATTGAAATGGTCTGTGCTCCAGGGTCCAATATGATAGCCACTAGCTTCAGGTGGCTGTTGAACATTTGAAATGTAGCTGGTAGTGACCCTATGCAGTTCTGGACTGAACTTGTGAACCTGCAGAAGGCAAAAGCCTAACATTTTATAATCCAGTGTCTGAAACTGTGTTTCATAGAGCTGATCATGCCCTATTAATCTATGTACCTGTTTTCCCAACTAGCCTGTGAATTCCTCAGTGACCAGGCCGGTGCTTGGCATGTAATAAGCACTTAATAAATAAACTCAGAGAGGTCTGAAAAAGGAGATCGGGGCCAAAGCCTTGAACCCAAGCCGAGGAGCTTTGACTATATTCTGTAGGTAAAGAGATTTGGGGAGGGGAACACAATCAAACTTTTTTTTTTTAATTTAACTATGGTCACAGGCTATCAGACTGCAGCAAGATGGAAGGCAAGGAGGCCAGTTAGGACAAATGACTAGTAAATTTTTATTGATCTGACTAGAATTTGGGCTGATCCCAGGGAAAAGATGTAAGAATAAATTGTGGGTTAGAGTTTTTATATTCATATACATTAATCTATTTAAAGATATTCTTTGAGGAGCCACCCTTGTCAGGCACTGTGCCTAGCAAATGGGATATTAGCAAAGAAGATAGACATAGCCCCTGACCTCATGGAGCTGGACATCACACAGTGCAGGTTTGATGAGTACAAAAACAAAAGTGCACTGGGCTGACCTCTCAGGATTAAGCCAATTCCAGCCCTTGAGAGAATTCAAAATCAAAGTCATTTCATACAATGTCATATATTCTTTAACAGAATGTATTAAGTACAGTGGGGATACATGAGAAGCCTAGCGGGAAAAGGGCTTAAGAAAGTATTACACAGAAAACAACATTTAAGGGATCAGACCAAAAAAAAAAAAAAAAACCAGGAAAACGGGAAAGAAAAAGCTGTAGAGGTAGTTGGAGAAAGAGAAACTTAGGTGGCGCTAGTGGTAAAGAAACTGCCTGCCAATGCAGAAGATGTAAAATGACGTAGGTTCGATCCCTGAGTCAGGAAGATCCTCTGGAGGAGGGCATGGCAACCCACTCCTGTATTCTTGCCTGGAGATTCCCTTGGACAGAGGAGCCTAGGGGCTACAGTCCATAGGGTCACAGAGAGTCGGACACAAGTGAAGCAACTTAACACACACACTGAGGTGGAAGGCAAAGGAAACTGTTCTAACAAATGTTATGGAAAGAAACAGGACAGTGAGTAGCAAAAATTGTGGTATGCTCAAGGTATTTTTCATGTTTACAAAGTTTATGATTAAAATTTTTTGCAGTCCAGGATGCTGGAGGAAAAAGACAGGTGGCCAGGTAGTCAGGGCCAAAGAACAGCCACCTTGCTGTCATGTTAAAGACTCTGGACTTTATCAGAAAGGCAAAGGGATGCCATCAAAAAGTTTTAAGAAAGAAAGTGAGCTGATCAGATTTGAATTTTAAAAAGATAATTCTTCAGTGTGGGGAATGGACTGTAGAATCTGGACACAAGACAGATCAGTCTGGAGGCTGGTGCACCAGTCCATGTGATATCATAGCAGACTGAACTAGACTGGGGACTGTGGACATTCATTTAATAAATAGGTTTTTTTGTTGTTTTTTTTTACCATTCTAAAGCCTTAATTAGCATCAGATAGATTATTTCATTATAACTTCTTAACTTCAAGACAGCCATTGAAATAACTGCTGGAGGTTACCTAAGGCCCATAGGAGCAAAATCTCAGTCTGGGATTGAGAGATAAATACCAAAAGATTAATGTACCCCAATTAAAGGAGCAAAGCTACTGTGCAGTAGGTCTCCATACATATCTTAAGTACACAAGTGCCTTGCAAACCTCAAATGCACAAGACCTCCTTTTATATAGTTTGATATTTATAATACATGAATACAACTGAGTTTCTCTGGTGGCATTTGTCAATGGAAGTTGAAGCATTTAAAAAGATTTGTCATTATGTAATGATGGTGCCTAAAACCTCTATTTCTATGGTATTTTTGTGAATTGCTAGGTTTTATTCACTTTTTAATTCTAATGGCATTTATTATAGAAAACTGTACAAGTTGAGAGTACTAAAATAAGCAAATGAAATACTTTTTCCAGTTTAGAATTTTCAAATCAAGACTGTCTCTTCCAAACATTCAGGCTTTTTTTTTTCTTTTTAGAATGGGAAGGAATAAAATTGATAGGAATAGTGTGAAGAAAAGCCATCTTTTCAATGTAGTCTTTACAAAAATTACATAAAACCTCTATATTTGAGCATATAAACCTCATATAGGAGAATTCTAACCATTACAAAGTTAAATCTAAAACATTCAAGCGTGATAGCATAAAAATATTCAAAAAACTTGATTTGGGTTACTATATAATTCCATAAAGCTAAAGTTACATTTAAGTATAAACTTTCAGTAAATATGGCAACAGCAAACATCAAAAGCATATTTGCCAGCAGTTTCCCATACCTCTGTATAAAATAGTATTCCAAAGAAGCATGATTGGATAGCAGAATTACCCATTTTTCCTAAGACTTTCATCACCAGTATCACCCTATGCCCCACTATTGTTGGGTGAAGTGAAAGTTATCATGAGATGGTTTTTCCCTTTGAAAAAAGATAAGGAGAAACTAAGGAAGAAAATTTTAAAACATACATTTAAGACTTATCTGTGGATGAGCCAAGACACCCCAACTTGTCTACATTATAGTAAATATCGGCAAATTGAAGTAGTTTCTGTCCCAGTAGCTGCCAGAATAAAGCCAGTCCTGGGCTCCGCTGTAGGGATTAGGGCCTTGATGGAACCACCTCGTCTTCCAGTCCTCTGACTTGGACCTGTTCTTGCGTGCCACTCTTTGTTTCTCCTCGAGTCGCTTTTTTTCTTCACCAGCTTGATCCATTTCCCCGTTCTCCATGGCTCTGATGTCAGGTCGCAGCCTGCAGTCTGTCTTAGGAGGCATGCTCTCCATCTCTTTGTCTACTTCAAAACCATTGCAAAGCTAATAAAATTATACATCTGGGCCGAATTCAGAGGCCGCGGGGCTATTTGCCACGGGAGAACGCTCCCAGGGATGACAAACACGCTCTGGAATTCTGGCACTGGCATTTCATCCAACTCCTCAGAAGCCCTCACCTGTTTGCTGTTCTCTTCAGTATTTTTCTTATCATTTTTTTGGTAAGCATCAAACGTGGCAAGGTCAACACTGTATAAACATTCTGTCCACTTCCCGTAGAGAGCACAGAGCTTCTTTTTGCTTTTATCTTGAATGTAGCCTTCAACTATGTGTAATTCTTTACCAAAAAGGCCGCATGGCTTCAAATTCAACACGCATTTGTCCCCAGTCTTGTGGTTTGTGATCTCCACGTTCCCATACTGCTTGATTCAGAGCTTTCCCACAATGATGTTGTGCACACAGCAGGTAGGATTCATCCACGTATATGCTTCATTGTGTTCAAGAAGCTCCAATGTCATGATTCCTTTGGGTTCTGCTTCTATGCCTTTCCCCCAGAACTTCAGTTTGGGATAGATTGAGCCATGAAGGATGAAATCCTTGTTTAATCCTTCAGCATGAAATGCACTAATGGGTGGATGATGGCTGACCTGCTTAGAGATGAGTCTGAAACCAAGGTCATCTTGAACTAATTCCTAAGTCTCTCCCAGAAGTGGGTTGAAAGGCTTTCCAGTGCATTCCCACTGAGAAGCAATAGCAGAGACAGTAAAGGCAGCTACCCACTGCATCTTTCCACAGGATCTGCAAACGAACTGGCCTTGTGGATGAGGATGCATGCTCCATAAATTCAGTGAGTCGCTGGAGGAAGCTCAAAGGCTCATTAAATATAACTGGCATGGTGATCTTGGAGAGTTCCATTCTGATATATTTTCTGAGGCTGCTCCAGATACTGAAGTCATTTCTGGAAAACATAGGGGAGGGCAGGCTTGTTCCGTGTTTTTTGATGCCTTTGGACTTCCCTGGTGGCTCAGAGGTTAAAGCGTCTGCCACCAATGCGGGAGACCTGGGTTCGATCCCTGGGTCGGGAAGATCCCTGGAGAAGGAAATGGCAACCCACTCCAGTATTCTCGCTTGGAGAATCTCATGGACTGAGGAGCCTGGTGGGCTGCAGTCCATGGGGTCACAAAGAGTCGGACACGACTGAGTGACTTTACTTACTTACTTGGAGAACGCGTCTCCACCGCCAGAGTCCTTGCCTTCTGACATTCTGTGCTGTGCACCGCTGGGGTGCTCTGCCTCCTCTTCCAAGGAGTGCCTGGTCAGTCACTGCTTCCAGTCTGCTCAGGGACGGAACTCGCCCTCACTAAGGATGCTCAGAGGAGGGGAGCCTTTGACCAGAGACTGCTCTAATTCGTGATGTTCAGTGGCTAGAGTCGCCGGCGCTTCTGATAAAATTCTGTTTTTTTCTTGTTCCTGTTCCAATTTCAAATTCCTCCCCTGGGGCGGGGCCGGAGCTCTCCCAGGCGGCGCACTCCGCCTGGTGCTGCTCGCTCCGCGCGGGGCTACTTGAGGCTCCCGCACGAAAGCACTCGGCCTGTCCTTCTGCCTTTTTTCCAGCCCAGCCGGGAGGCGCGATCCAGGGCGGCACCGCAAGGTCTCCCTAAGTCACCTTCGCGCAGCCCGCCCCCGGCTCCGGAGAGGTCGAGCAGGGAGAAAGGCGCGGCCCAGGACCAATGCCCGGGCCGCCCGCGGTCTGTGCTGGCCCCTCGGCTGCACCGCTGCTCTCTGGGGTTCCCGCTGGCCTAATAAATGTTTTTGAGCACCCACTATATGCCAGGCATTGAATTATGCACTGGAAAGGAAAGTCGCTCAGTCATGTCCGACTCTTTGTGACTCCTGGACTGTAGCCTACCAGGTTCCTCCGTCCACAGGATTTTCCAAGTCCACAGGATTTTCCAAGCAAGAGTACTGGAGTGGGTTGCCACTTCCTTTTCCAGAGGATCTTCCCAACCCGGGGATCGAACCCAGGCCTCCCGCACTGCGGGCAGACGCTTTACCCTCTGAGCCACCAAGTCAGGCGCTATGCAATGGAGATACAGCCAAAGCAAAGGCACTCGAATCCTCACACTCTAGAATTTACATGAGAGAGCGTAGCAGAATCGCACATGCATAATATATAATAAATGGAGCTAAGTGCTATAAAGAACACTGGAGCAAGGTAAGGGGATGAGAGAGCAGTGGGCAGTGGGGAGGGGCATGTTATTGTATATAGGGTGGTCAGGGAGGATCTCTTTCTGATAAGGTGACATTTGAGCAGAGACGTAAATGAAGCAGATAATCTGGGAGAACAGCATTCCAGACAGAGGACACTCAGTACAAAAGCCCTGAGGCAGGAAAGTGCCCAATTTGTCCTGAGAACAGTGAGGAAGAAATTTAATGATCTGTTTTGGGGAGCCCATACAGAATGAACTCAAGGAAGAGGAAAGAACTCTAAGATGAGATAAGAGAAGTAATGGGAGGTGAGGGCAGACTGTGTACAGCTTTATGAGTAGCTGCAAGAACTTGAGGTTTTATTTTCAGTGACAAGGAGGGTCACTGGGAGGTTTTAAGCAGAGGACTCACATGATCTGACACTGGCTTTAGAAAGGATCCTTCTGGAACTTATGGAAGGTAGTGGAAATGTTTTATATCTTAACTGGGGTGTATGTTACACTAGTGTCTAATTTGTCAAACTCATTGGAATGTACATGTATGTGCATTTCATTGTATGTGATTAATATTTCATTAAGAAATACCTGCAAGTCAAAGGAGAAAACAGAAACTGGTTGCTATGAGAAAATACTCCAGGGTAGGCAGGTCAAGGGATGAAGTGGAGAGATCAGAAGGCTACTGCTATTGTCCAGGTGAGAGATAGCAAGTGCCTCAAACCAGGTGGTGATGAGAAGGGGTCAGATTCTAGATGTAGTCTGAAGGTAAAACTGACAAGATGTCTTGGCAGGTTAGATATGAGGTGTAAGATAAAGAGAAGAGTCAAGGTGACTCCAAGATTTTTGACTTGAGTAACTGGGTGGAAAGTGGTACCATTTAGTGAGATGGAGAGAGGCACATACAGAAAAGTACATAAAACACAACTTTGCAGTATAACAAGTAGCTACATAGGAAGCCTTGGCATAACCACCACCCAGGTCAAGAAATACAAAAGTAACAATGCTCAAGAAGCCCCTCAAGTATCCGGATTCTCCAGATGGCACACACAGGTAACCACTCTGCTGATTTTTATGGTAATCACTCCCTTGCTCTTTTTCCATTGATCTTCCTCTTTAGCTATTTCTCTCTCCTTCCCTCTCGCCAAGCGAAGAATAATATATACTTAGTATCTCTCATTTTCTTATAACAACTTTACTGAGATACAACTTACATATCATATAATTCACCGTTTTAAAATATGCCCTTGAGTGGCTTTTATTCACAAGTATATTCACAAGGTTGTGCAACCATCCCCTCTATAATTTCAGAACATTTTCTCAATACTTCAAAAAGAAAATCATATCCTATATCTGAAACTAACACAATAGTGTAAATCAACTATGTTCCAATAAAATTAAAATTAAAAATTTTTTTTCTAATAATAAAAAAGAAAAGCATACCCATTAGCAGTCATTCTCCATCTCCCCAGTCATCCAGCAATCTTTCTGTCTCTATATATTTGCCTTTCCTGGACATTTCGTATCAATGGAATCATATTGGGTTGGCCCAAAAGTTCATTTGGTTTTTTTATGGAAAGCCTGGACTGAACTTGAACTTTTGGGCCAACCCAATACAATGTGTGGCCTTTTGTGTCTGTCTGCTTTCATTAGTGTGTTCTCAGGGTTCATCCATGTTGTCGAGTATATCAATACAGTCCGTAATGTGGCTGAGTAATACTCCATTTTACAGAGATAATACCTTTTGTTTATCCATCTATCAACTGATGGACTTTAGATTGTTTCCATATTTTGGCTATTTTGAGTAATGATACATTCATGGACACATACTTCTGTGTTTAGGTGTATCTTCATTTCTCTTGGGGTGATATATAGGAGTGGAAATGCTGTTATATGGTTAACTGCTTAACCTTTTTAAAACTGTTAACTGAAGTGACATTCACATAACATGAAATTAACCAGTTTAAAGTGAACAGTTTGCTGGCATTCACAATGCTGTGAAACTACTGTGCGTGTGTGCTCAGTCGCTTCAGTCATGTCCAACTCTTTGTGACCCCATGGACTATAGCCCAACAGGCTCTGCTGTCCATGGGATTCTCCAGGCAAGAATACTAGAGTGGGTTGCTATGCCCTCCTCCAGGGGATCTTCCCGACCCAGGTGTCTCTATGTCCCCTGCATTGGCAGGCAGGTTTTTTACCACTAGCATCACCTGGGAAGCCCTAAGAAACTACTGCTGCTGCTGCTGCTAAGTTGCTTCAGTAGTGTCCAACTCTGTGCAACCCCATAGATGGCAGCCCACCAGGCTCCCCCGCCCCTGGGACTCTCCAAGCAAGAACACTGGAGTGGGTTGCCATTTCCTTCTCCAATGCATGAAAGTGAAAACTGAAAGTGAAGTCGTTCAGTCATGTCTGACTCTTCGCGACCCCATGGACTGCAGCCTACCAGGCTCCTCCGTCCATGGGGTTTTCCAGGCAAGAGTACTGGAGTGGGGTACCATCGCCTTCTCCTAGCTCTATATAATTCCAAAACATTTTCATCACCCCAGAAGAAAACCTCATACCCATTAAGTAAATGCTCCCAAGTCTCTTCTCTCAGTATCTTCTGGCAACTACCAATCATCATTGTTTCCATGGATTTAGCTATTCTAAATACTTCATGTAAAAGGAATCATAAGTATGTCGTCTTGTGTCTGGCTTTCACTTAATACAATGTTTTCAAAGTTCATTCACATTGTAGTATGTATATGTATCAACACTTCCTTTTTGAAGCTGAATAATATGCCATTGTATGGAAGCACCACGGTTTATTATCCATCTTTCTGTTGATGGATATTTTTGTATTTTCCACCTTTTGGCAATTGTGAATAGTGTTGCTCTGAAAAATGAGTGTATATATCATTGAGTACCTGTTTTTCAATTCTTTTGAGTCTTCACCCAGGAGTAGAATTGCTAGGTCATATGGTAGTGCTCTCTTTAACTTTCTGAAGCACTGGCAAACTGTCTTCTTTTAGCGGCTAAGGCATTTTATTTAGGAAACCCGAACAAACTTTTTTTTTAATTTGCATATTTTTAATTGAAGGATAATTGCTTTACAGTATTGTGTTGGTTTCTTTCATACGTCAACATGAATCAGCCGTGGGTATACATATGTCCCTTCCCTCCTGAACTTCCCTCCCACCCCTCTACGTCTGAACAAACTTTTGGCCAACCCAATATATTCCTACCAGCAGTGTAAAAGGGCTCCAATTTCTCCACATCACCAGCACTTGTTATTTCCCTTTTTCTTGATAGCAGTCCTAGTAGGTATGAAGCAGTATCTCATCATGGCTTGGATTTGTACTTTCCTAATGATTATACAGTGGAAGCAAGAAATAGATTTAAGGGACTAGATCTGATAGATAGAGTGCCTATGATGAACTATGAACAGAGGTTCATGACATTGTACAGGAGACAGGGAGCAAGACCATCCCCATGGAAAAGAAACGCAAAAAACCAAATGGCTGTATGGGGAGCCATTACAAATAGCTGTGAAAAGAAGAGAAGCAAAAAGCAATGGAGAAAAGGAAAGATATAATGCAGATCTGAATGCAGAGTTCCAAAGAATAGCAAGGAGAGATAAGAAGGCCTTCCTCAGCGATCAATACAAAGAAATAGAGGAAAGCAACAGAACGGGAAAGACTAGAGATCTCTTCAAGAAAATTAGAGATACCAAGAGAACAT
Organism: Aepyceros melampus; assembly: GCA_006408695.1. NCBI lineage: Eukaryota > Metazoa > Chordata > Mammalia > Artiodactyla > Bovidae > Aepyceros > Aepyceros melampus. Next base: position 164,035 of record SJXQ01005401.1, on the reverse strand, counting down.
TTCATGCAAGGATGGGCTTGATAAAGGACAGAAATGGTATGGAACTAACAGAAGCAGAAGATATTAAGAAGAGGTGGCAAGAATACACAGAAGAACTGTACAAAAAAGATGTTCATGACCAAGATAATCACGATGGTGTGATCACTCACCTAGAGCCAGACATCCTGGAATGTGAAGTCAAGTGGGCCTTAGAAAGCATCACTATGGACAAAGCTAGTGGAGGTGATGGAATTCTAGTTGAGCTATTTCAAATCCTGAAAGATGATGCTGTGAAAGTGCTGCCCTCAATATGCCAGCAAATTTGGAAAACTCAGCAGTGGCCACAGGACTGGAAAAGGTCAGTTTTCATTCCAATCCCAAAGAAAGGCAATGCCAAAGAATGCTCAAACTACTGCATAATTGCACTCATCTCACATGCTAGTAAAGTAATGCTCAAAATTCTCCAAGCCAGACTCCTCAGGTATGCTGATGACACCACCCTTATAGCAGAAAGTGAAGAGGAACTAAAGAGCCTCTTGATGAAAGTGAGAGAGGAGAGTGAAAAAGTTGGCTTAAAGCTCAACATTCAGAAAACGAAGATCATGGCATCTGGTCCCATCACTTCATGGGAAACAGATGGGGAAACAGTAGAAACAGTGTCAGACTTTGTTTTTTTGGGGGGCTCCAAAATCACTGCAGATGGTGATTGCAGCCATGAAATTAAAAGACACTTGCTCCTTGGAAGGAAAGTGATGACCAACCTAGGCAGCATATTCAAAAGCAGAGACATTACTTTGACAACTAAGGTCCGTCTAGTCAAGGCTATGGTTTTTCCAGTAGTCATGTATGGATGTGAGAGTTGGACTATAAAGAAAGCTGAGTGCCGAAGAATTGATGCTGAACTGTGATGTTGGAGAAGACTCTTGAGAGTCCTTTGGACTGCAAGGAGATCCAACCAGTCCATTCTAAAGGAGGTCAGTCCTGGGTGTTCATTGGAAGGACTGATGCTAAAGCTGAAACTCCAGTACTTTGGTCACCTCATGCGAAGAGTTGACTCATTGGAAAAGACTCTGATGCTGGGAGGGATTGGGGGCAGGAGGAGAAGGGGACGACTGAGGATGAGATGGCTGGATGGCATCACCGATTCGATGGACATGAGTTTGAGTGAACTCCGGGAGTTGGTGATGGACAGGGAGGCCTGGCATGCTGCGATTCATGAGGTCGCAAAGAGTCGGACACGACTGAGCGACTGAACTGAACTGAATGACTAATGACTGAGCATCTTTACATGTGCATGTTAGCCATTTATGTCATCTTTGAGAACTGTCTATTCAGCTCCTTTACCCATTTTTTAATTGGGTTTTTTGACTCTGGGTTGTTCAGTTGTAAAAGTGTTTTATATATTCTGCATACCAGGCCCATATCAGATATATAATGTAAAAAATTTTTCTCCCAATCTGAGTTGTCTTTTTACTTTCTTGTTGATATTCTTTGAACCACAAAAGCTTTTAATTTTGATGGAGTACAATTTAACCACTTTTCTTTTTATTCATGCTTCTGGTGTGGCATCTGAAAATACATTGATAAATCTGAAGTCATAGAGATTTACCCTTATGTTTTCAAGAGTTTTATAGCTTTAGCTCTTTCATTTAGGTTTTTGATCCATTTTAATTTTTGTGTATGGCCTGAGATAAGGGTTTGATTTCATTGTTCAGTCTGTGGCTATCCAGTGATCTAGTACCATTTGTTGAAAAGACCATTGAATGTTCTTGGCACTCTTTTATTTATTTATTTATTTTACTTTACAATACTGTATTGGTTTTGCCATACATTGACATGAATCTGCCATGGGTGTACCTGAGTTCCCAATCCCGAAACCCTCTCCCACCTCTCTCCCCATATCATCTCTCTGGGTCATCCCAGTGCACCAGCCCCAAGCATCCTGTATCCTGTATCAAACCTAGACTGGCAATTCATTTCTTACATGATAGTATACATGTTTCAGTGCCATTCTCCCAAATCATCCCACCCTCTCCCTCTCCCACAGAGTCCAAAAGTCTGTTCTATACATCTGTGTCTCTTTTGCTGTTTCGCATACAGGGTTATCATTACCATCTTTCTAAATTCCATATATATGTGTTAGTATACTGTATTGGTGTTTTTCTTTCTGGCTTACTTCACTCTTTATAATCGGCTCCAGTTTCATCACCTCATTAGAATGGATTCAAAAGTATTCTTTTTAATGACTGAGTAATACTCCATTGTTCTGTGTCTCTTTTGCTGTTTCGCATACAGGGTTATCATTACCATCTTTCTAAATTCCATATATATGTGTTAGTATACTGTATTGGTGTTTTTCTTTCTGGCTTACTTCACTCTTTATAATCGGCTCCAGTTTCATCCACCTCATTAGAATGGATTCAAAAGTATTCTTTTTAATGACTGAGTAATACTCCATTGTATATATGTACCACAGCTTTCTGATCCATTCATCTGCTGATGGACATCTAGGTTGCTTCCATGTCCTGGCTATTATAAACAGTGCTGTGATGAACAGTGGGGTACATGTGTCTCTTTCAATTCTGGTTTCCTCGGTGTGTATGCCCAGCAGTGGGATTGCTGGGTCATAAGGCAGTTCAATTTTCATTTTTTTAAGGAATCTGGCACTCTTTTAAAATGAATCAGTTGACTGTAGCCAAGTGGGATTATTTCTGGACTGTCAGTTCTACTCCATTTACCTATATGTCTATTCTTATGCCAGTAACACAAGGTCTTGATTACTGTCATTTTATAGAAAGTTTTAAAATCAGAAGTGTGACCCCCCGTATTGTTTTGGATATTCTGGATCTCCAAAATTCCTTATGAATGTTTGAGTCAGCTCATCAACTTCTACAAATAAATCAGCTGGAATTTTAATAAAGATTTCACTGAATCTGTAAATCAATTTAGGGATTATTTCCATCTAAATAATGTTAACTAATACGGGGAATTCCCTGGTGGTCCTGTAGTTAGGACTACATGCTTTCACTGCAGGGGGCCTGGGCTCAACCCCTGGTCAGGAACTAAGATCCTGAAAGCTGAGAGGTGGCAGGGCCAAAATTAAATAAGTAAACAATGTTAATTAATAATAATCTTCTAATCGAACTCAGTGAACATAGGGTGGTTTTCCATTCATTTTAATCTTTAATTTCTTTTACAATTATTCAAGGTGTTCATTTGTAATCCTTTTTATCTGTATAGAATCAGCAGTAATGTGCCCTCTCATTTCTTTTTTTTCTTTTTTGGCCATGCTGCATGTCTTGTGGATATAAGTTAAACCCAGGCTGGGCAGTGAAATGCTAGTTCTAACCACTGGACTGTCAGGAAATTTCCTATTGATTTCTGATTCTAGTCATTTGAATCTTCTTCTCTTTTGTTATTTTTGAATCAATCTAGCTAAAAGTTTGCCAATTTTATTGATCTTTTCCAAGAACCAACTTCTGGTTTCATTGATTTTTCTCTGTTGTTTTTCTAGTCTCTCTTTCATTAATTTCCTTCTAATCTTTATTATTACCTTCCTAATGCTTGCTTTAGGTTTAGTTAGAAAATACACTTTTCCAGCATTTTTTGTTTTTTGTTTTTTTTTAATTTTATTTGTTTATTTTTGGATATTCTGAGTCTTTGTTGCTGCACTCAGACTTTTTTTAGTTGTAGTGAGCGGGGGCTACTCTTTGTTGTGGTGTGTGGCCTTCTCACTGCGGTGGTTTCTCTTATTGCAGAGCATGGGCTCTAGAGCACACGGGCTTCACTAGTTGCAGCACGTAGGCTCAGTAGTTGTGACGCATAGGCTTAGTTGCTCTGGGGCATGTGAGATCTTCCTGGACCAGGGGATCAAACCTGTGTCCCTGCATTGGCAGGTAGATTCTCAACCACTGGACCACCAGGGAAACCCACCATTCATGTCTTAGTGCATCAGAATCAGCTTCAGATTTATAGTAATTTAATTCCAGTGAGACATAAAACATTCCTATATACTTCTATTCTCTTTTGTCCCTTTTCATGATACATATTACATCTATAAATGTTACAAACTAACAATACATTATTACAGGGCTCCCCAACTGCCAGGCCACAGACTGATACCACTCTGTGGCTTGTTAGGAACTAGGCCACACAACAGGAGGTGAGTGGTAGGCGAACAAGCATAGCTTCATCTGTATTTACAGCTGTTCCCCGGGAATGTGAACCTGAGTTCCCTCTCCTGTCAAATCAGCAACAGCATTAGATTCTCAGAGAAGCACAATAAATGTAATGCATCTGAGTCATCCTGAAACTACCCCTACCACCACCCCAGTCCATGGAAAAATTGTCTTCCATGACACTCTCCCTGGGCACCACTGTGTTATTATATTATTCTATATACTTTTATGACTTTTATAGGACCTAAGAAAAGAAATGAAAACAATTATATATTTATACCTTCTGTTATATTAACCTTCTTTTTATCATTTCTGATTCTCTTTATTTTTTCTGGTAGATCTGAAAAACCATCTGGAGTCATTTTCTTAGCACAGTACATGTTTGTTCCACCCACCTCTTTTGTGCTGTTATGGAAAATATATTACATTTCTGTTGTAGACCCAACAATACAGTACAGATATATTTTATACAGTTAATATATAAATTGGCTGAGAGAAGAAGGGAGAAAAAATACACATTTGTATTGTTTTTTAATAATTCAGTTCAGTTCAGTCACTCAGTCGTGTCTGACTATTTGCAACCCTATGGACTGCAGCATACCAGGCTTCACTGTCCATCACCAACTCCCAGAGCTTGCTCAAACTCATATCCATCAAGTCAGTGATGCCATCCAGCCATCTCATCCTCTGTCGTCCCCTTCTCCTCCTGCCCTCAATCTTTCCCAGCATCAGGGTCTCTTCCAATGAGTCAGTTCTTCGCATCAGGTGGCCAAAGTATTTGAGTTTCAGCTTCAGCATCAGTCCTTCCAATGAATATTCATAACTGATTTCCTTTAGGATTGACTAGTTTGATCTCCTTGCAGTCCAAGGGACTCTCAAGAATCTTCTCTAACACCGCAGTTCAAAAGCATCAATTCTTCAGTGCTCAGCTTTCTTTATAGTCCAACTCTCACATCCACACATGACTACTGGAAAAACCATAGCCTTTACCAGACAGATCTTTGTTGGCAAAGTAATGTCTCTGCTTTTCAATAGGCTGTCTAGGTTGGTGATAGCTTTTCTATCAAGGAGCAAGCGTCTTTTAATTTCATGGCTGCAGTCACCATCTGCAGTGATTCTGGAGCCCCCTCCAAAAAAATTATTATACAACTACTATTGGTTTGTAACCTCAGGAGTTCCCTGAGTGAAATCTGAAATTGACCCCCTTCATGGAGCATAAGGAGAGACCAATAAAAGAGGCAGACCACTCCAGATTTGCAGGTTGCAGTTTTAATAAGCAAGGGAAATTACATAGGAGGCTTGTGTTGGGTGGCTGCAAGCTGAGTAAATCCTGCATCCACCCACCAGATTCACTCTTGTAACAACTTTCATATATAATGTACAGCAGTGTTAATTATATTTATTTTTCTTATAACTTGAAGTTTGTACTGTAAACAGACAATGTGGAATGGCATTCCAGTTCTACAAGGATCAAGTCATCTGCCACTGTAGTCACTGACATACAAGGCACCCTGAAAGAATTTAGGATGAAACATTGTGTTTTAGATATATGGGCCCCTGGATAGTTAAAGGGAGAAGGCAATGGCACCCCACTCCAGTACTCTTGCCTGGAAAATCCCATGGACAGAGGAGCCTGGTAGGCTGCAGTCCATGGGGTCGCGAAGAGTCAGACACCACTGAGCGACTTCCCTTTCACTTTTCACTTTCATGCATTGGAGAAGGAAATGGCAACCCACTCCAGTGTTCTTGCCTGGAGAATCCCAGGGACAGGGGAGCCTGGTGGGCTGCAGTCTCTGGGGTCGCGCAGAGTCAGACACAACTGAAGCAACTTAGCAGCAGCAGATAGTTAAAATGCATATCTAAGGAAGAATTTCAATGACCCCATTATTCTTGCATCTTCCCATACTTAGAAAAGTACTAAAATCATTAACTGGGATACTTGATCCTCATGAACAGTAAACTTTCACCAAGATCTTGACTGCACTATATGTACTAGCTCTTCCCCTACCTCTTCGAAACTATTTCTCAGAGTTTTCTGAGAGGCTGTCTCCTGGGCTACAGTCCTCAGCAAGTGTCGGAATAGATTTAACTCACAGTTCTTACATTGTATTTTTTCCAGTACCTTTTGATTACTTTCGTTCAACTCCCCCTCCCCCCCACCTCCACCTCTGGTAACCACAAATCTGATCTCTTTTTCTGTGAATTTGTTTGTTTTTGAAGTTTAACTGACTACAATACTAGGTTAGCTGCTAGTATACAGCATAGTGATTCCATATCTATATACATTTCAAAATGATCATCATAATAAGTCTACTTACCACTGAGCAATATCCTTATGAGAAGAAGAAATGTGGATACAAAAAGAAATCAGAGGCCTTCCCTGGTGGTCCAGTGGTTAAGAATCTGCCTGCCAGTGGAAGTGACATGGGTTCGATCCTTGCTTCTGGAAGATTCCACATGCCTCAGGGCAACTAAGCCTGAGTGCTACAACTACTGAGCCTGCACTCTTAAAGCTCCACAATGAGAGAAGCCACTGCAATGAGAAGCTTGCATACCATAAATAGAGTGGCCTCCGCTCACCACAACCAGAGAAAGCCCATGCACAGCAAAGAAGACCCAGCACAGCCAAAAAAAAAAAGAAAAATCAGGGGTACATGTACATAGAGGAATGACCATGTAAGAACATAGTGAAAGAAAGCCATCTGCAAGCCAAGGAGAGAGTCCTCAGAAATAAATCATGCTGACGCTTTGACCTTGGAATTCTAGCCTCCGGAACTGTGAGAAAGTAAATATCTGCTGTTTAAGCTGCCCAGTGTGTGGTATTTTGTTACGGCAATCCTAGCAAGGTAATATAGGGCTTACTTTGGCCACCTGATGGGATTCCCTGGTTGCTCAGATGGTAAAGAGTCTGCCTGCAATGTGGAAGACCCGAGTTCGATCTCTGGGTCGAGAAGATCCCCTGGAGAAGGAAATGGCAACCCACTCCGGTATTCTTACCTGGAAAATTCCATGGACAGAGGAGCCTGGTGGGCTACAGTCCATAGGGTCGCAAAGAGTCGGACACGACTGAGTGACTTCAGTTTGGCCACCTATTGTGAAGAGCCAACTCATTGGAAAAGACCCTGATGCTGGGAAAGACTGAGGGCAGGAGGAGAAGGGGGCGACAGAGGATGAGATGGTTGGATGGCATCATCAACTCAGCGGACATGAATTAGAGCAAATTTGGGGAGATAGTGATGGACAGGGAAGCCGGCATGCTGCAGTCCACAGGGTCACAAAGAATTGGACATGACTGAGAGACTGAACAACGACAGGTGGCACTCGTGGTAAAGAACTTGCCTGCCAAAGGTAATTAATGTAAGACCCTCTAGTAAGTTTTTCATTTAAGTTACTGTGCCTTTCATTCCAGAATTTCCAATTCTTTTTTATATATAATTTATTCTTGTTGAGTTCTCTATTTCATACAACATTGTCTCATACTTTTATTTCCTTAATCATGGTTTTCTTTAGTTCTTTGAATGTATTTATAATGGATACTTTGAAGTCTTTGCTAAATCTGATACCTGGCTCTTCCCTGGTGGTTCAGTGGCTGAGACTTTGTGGTCCTAATGCAAGAGGGCCTGGGTTTGATCTCTGGTCAGGGAACTGGATCCCACATGCTACAGCTAGAACCTGGCACAGCCAAATAAATAAATATTTTTTAAAAATCTGACACCTGGTTACTCTCACAGATAGTTTTTGTTACCTGTTCCTCCCCAAGTGTGTGGGTAATACTTTTCTGTTTCTTTGTATATCTCCTAATATTTTCATTGGAATCTGGGTGTTTTAGGTAATATACTGACTCTGGGTGTAGGCTCCCTAGCTACCACTCTGGGCTTCTTATTGTTATTTGCTTACTGAGAGGCTGGATCATTAATGAAGTCTCTCCTTGCTATCCATCCCCCACTGTACCCCTCCCAGTGTAAACCTCTGATGTTGGTCCTCAAGGAGTATGGCTTTGGTGAACCATAGTCTCCCAAGATGACAGTGGTTTTGACAGGTTTCTCTGTCTCTTTTCCTGACAGTACCCAGCTGTTAGACTCCTTTATTTGCAAGATTGTTGTTCTACTGTCTTCTACAACACCCCGAGGCATAAACTGTTCTACTGTCCATCCCAATCAAATGAGAGCTCCTTTGGAGGACCAGTTCCTGAGGTCAGTGTTTGAGCTTTGTTCTGCACCTAGGAGGGCTCCTTACACAGTTCTCTTCTTAGAGGAGCTGGCCTACAGTTTAGTTATATTTCCACTGAATCTAATAATCTTAAATCCTCCCAAAGAGCAAATTCCTCCTTTTACCATGACCTCCACTGTGTTTGAGAATACCCTTAAAGCTCAAATTTCCTCATCCCGTGTTGCTAATGAAGTCAGTTCCTTTAGGATGAGATTACCGACTGTTTTGTGACCTCCCCCAAAGAAAAAGCTCCAAGCCAAGACTCTGGGGTTGAGGGCTGAGGTTGTTTCTTTCTGTGCAACCTCCACACTTTAGGACTTGAGTGCTAGGCAGAGGTGCAGCAATAAACTCAGGTCTTCTCAGCTTGCCTCTACCAGTGTGGAACCACCATATCAGCCAGGGCAGTGGTGATCAGAGCCCCAGTATTTTCGGCCCCACTGTGCTCAAGGTAGAGCCTCTGTCCCACCAGAGGGAGCTGGGTGAAAGAAGGGACCCCGACATTTCAGCCACGTTACCCCTGTACTTAGCCATAGCAACAGATAGCCAGAGGCAGTATGAGAAATGGCAATGTCTTGCTCTTCCAAGGAAGATAGCCCTCTATGGGAGCTACAAAGAGAGGGAGCCCTATATTCTTGGCTACACCAGTCTGGAATGGAGCTTCCATCTCACTGAGCTGGGAAGTGGGAGGGAGAAAGCAATCTTTGTTCAAATACCATGGGCTCTTGCTGTTCTTATAGAATCTTAGTAGCTCTTTCTTTCTTTCCTTCTTTCTTTTTGCTGCATCACATGGGAATTTAAGTTTCCCAACCAGAGATCAAACCTGAGCCCCTTGAAGTGGAACCACGGAGTCTTAACCACTGAACGGCCAGGGAAGTCCCAGTAGATTTTCTTGGATAGGCATTTTCTTCATTTGGTGTATACTGTTAGGATTATTTCCAGAGACTGTAAATGGTTGTTGTTGTTTTTAATAATCTTCACCAGTTTCACTGGGGAGTGGGTCCATGGAGCTCCTCATGCCATCTATAAGAATTCAGTCTTTTCTCTTGCTTCCTCTTTCAGTTCAGTTCAGTCGCGCAGTCGTGTCCGCTCTTTGCGACCCCATGAATCGCAGTACGCCAGGCCTCCCTGTCCATCACCAACTCCCGGAGTTCACTCAGACTCACGTCCATTGAGTCTGTGATGCCATCCAGCCATCTCATCCTCGGTCGTCCCTTTCTCCTCCTGCCCCCAATCCCTCCCAGCATCAGGGTCTTTTCCAATGAGTCAACTCTTCGCATAAGGTGCCCAAAGTACTGGAGCTTCAGTTTTAGCATCATTCCTTCCAAAGAAATCCCAGGGTTGATCTCCTTCAGAATGTTACGCCAGGCCTCCCTGTCCATCACCAACTCCCGGAGTTCACTCAGACTCACGTCCATTGAGTCTGTGATGCCATCCAGCCATCTCATCCTCGGTCGTCCCTTTCTCCTCCTGCCCCCAATCCCTCCCAGCATCAGGGTCTTTTCCAATGAGTCAACTCTTCGCATAAGGTGCCCAAAGTACTGGAGCTTCAGTTTTAGCATCATTCCTTCCAAAGAAATCCCAGGGTTGATCTCCTTCAGAATGGACTGGTTGGATCTCCTTCTCCTTGCTTCCTCTTTAGCTCACCAAAAAGCCTCCTTTTGGTCTTATCATTTCTCAGGGACATTATTAATGATGACCAATATCATGTTTCCCTTCCTTCTGGGGCACAGGAGACTACACTTCTAAATACCCTGAATTACACAATGCCACATGGCTAGAGCTGACCAAGGAAATGTGAACAGAAGCAATATCTGCACAAAGCCTCTATGTGAGTCTCCAGTTTCTCCCTTCCCCTGCCCAAGTGAACCTGGAAGCCTCCTGTTGAGATAGTGAAGTTAACATATCAAAGCATAATCAATTTTTAGTCACCCCAGGGGGGAGAGCTGTTTTGATGAGTTTTCTGGACCTGATGCAGACTTAGGGAAAGGGAGAGTCTTGTCTCACACCACTGAAATTTCTGATGTTGTCTGTATTGCAACATCGTCTACCCTGTCTTGATAAATTCAGCATTCCAGGAAATTCCCTGGTGGTCCAGTGGTTAGGACTTGGCACTTTTACTGCCTTGGCCTGGGTTAGATCCCTAGTTGGGGGAACTGAGATCTCACAATCTTTGTGGTGCAGCCAAAAAATAAAATGAGGTTTAAAAAATTCACCTGGAGAAGGAAATGGCAACCCACTCCAGTATTCTTCCCTGGGAAACCCCAAGGACAGAGGAGCCTGGTTAGCTATAGTCCATGGGGTTGCAAAGAGTCAGACATGATTTAGTAACTAAACACGGACAACTAGGTTTGAAACCCAAGGTCTCCCTGGCTGTGTGACATAGGCAAGTTACTTAGCCTCTCTGAGCCTGTTTTACCTTTTGTAGAAGAAACACAAATCCCCCACCTCAGGATGGTCTGAAGGTCCCTGAGGACATGGAGCTCAGACACTGTCCCTGGCCACCCTCAGAACCCATTCCAGTCCCCGGGAAGCTCTAGTTAGGGCCAATCCTCTGGCCAGTTACCAAGGCTCAGAAGAGAGGGAGCTGAATAACTGAAGGCCGGAGGTAGCAGTCCCATACTGACAGCGGGGACTGGGGTCTGCTGAGACATGCCTACTGGAATGGGGGCTGGGAGGCACCTCCCTCCTGGCTCTGCAGATCCCCACTCTGGCCCAAGTTCCCCTCCTACAACTTCACGGCCTGGATGCCAGTTAAGGACCTGGGTTTGGGGGCTCCTGCCTCTCAGTCAGGTCAAGGGTGGGAGCAGGTCCAGGCCTTCCTAGATTATGCTTTGGTAGAAAGACTGGTGAGCCTGGCTGGGTATAGTGGCAGCCTGGGTTCCTGCACTGAGTTTCCTGAGGTTGAATGTACATCCTGGTTCTTGGTTTTCCCATCTCTATAAAGGGCATCATGATAGCAGTTGCACCGAGGTTGGGGAGGGGAGAGAAGCTGAGAGGACACGGGCTAGCAGACATGAAGAGGACTGAGGGGGTTCCTGGAATGTGATACTTAGTTTTCGAACCAGGAAGGTCTTAGGCAGATGGGGACAAGTTGGCGACTCCACATCTCAGGCACCTAGACAATAGTGCCTGGCACATGGTCAGAGCTCGTAAAAGCTGGTCCTGGGTACACAGACAGGACGGACTCCCTATAGTACCTTAGGGTCCCCAGGAATCCCCAGGACCCTAGTGGTATAGTCAGAGCAATGGTGGACTGCAGTTTTAGGATCAATCAGCCAGAAACACGAGACTTATACCAAATTAACATCAGATGGAGCAATGCAGAGTATGGGACATAGAACAGGAACCTTGGATTTCCCCATGGACAAGGGCAGGCAGGTCAAGTGAACAAAATAGAGCCTAAGTGTTGGGGAATCAGGTTAGTCCTGAGCCTGGGGAAAGGAGGGCTGAGGAGGGGTCAGTATATGAAGAATTGAGGTTAATTTCAACAGATGTAGAGCTAAATGATTATTAATTTTGTCTGAATAGACAACACATTCACAAAGTTCAAATATCCCAAAACTTGAAAAGGCCTTTGTCCTCTCCTCTTCCTTATTCCCACCCCACTCCCTTCATAACTGCTGTTAGGTTATTTTACTCTCTTTGAACTTCAAAGACAAGCAAACCTGCATTTGTATTCTTATAGATCTCTGCATCTTTACACAGTATTTTCAGTCCTGTTTTATTATTTGCATCTGAACCCCCCAAATTCAGCGCTCCACTGTAATGACTTTTGCTAAGGTCGCCCAGCCTTAACAAAAGGTTTATACCTTTCTAAAGTATAACCTAGTTTCAAATTATAATTTTTAGTATTTACCTTATTTTATTTCTCTGCAGCATATAACTGCTACTGTTTATAGAGACATGCGTGTTGTATTCTTATAGATCTCTGCATCTTTACACAGTATTTTCAGTCCTGTTTTATTATTTGCATCTGAACCCCCCAAATTCAGCGCTCCACTGTAATGACTTTTGCTAAGGTCGCCCAGCCTTAACAAAAGGTTTATACCTTTCTAAAGTATAACCTAGTTTCAAATTATAATTTTTAGTATTTACCTTATTTTATTTCTCTGCAGCATATAACTGCTACTGTTTATAGAGACATGCGTGGCTAGCATTTTACAAATATTATCTCATGATAATAAAATGAAATCAAACTTGTCAGATCAGGGGTCCTAATTTGGGGGTAGTGGAAACTAAGTCACTGTGGCAGAGAGGTTAGCACCTGTTTCTAGAAAAACAGCCTCTGGTTGAAACCACTGGTCTAGGTATACCAGACAGCCAGCATTTCCTAACATGACATGCTGTTTCATACCTCAGATAATTTGCATAAACCATTTCCTTTATCTGTGATATCTTCCCGCCTCCTCCTCTACCTGACATTTGTTAATGGTTCAAATACCTGCTTAAAACACCTTTCTTGGGTAAAGTCTTTGTTTCCTGTGTTAATTTCTTTCCTTTTTTTTTTTTTTTTGGCCATGCCACACAGCATGTGGGATCTTAATTCCCTGATCAGAGATCGTACCTGTGACCCCTGCATTAGAAGTGCAGAGTCACCACCGGACCACCTTAATTTCCTTTTTTTAAGCTCCAGTGCCTAACACAGTCCCTGGCATAGAGTAGGTGCTGAATGAAGAAAAGGTAAAATTAAAATATAGGTGCTGAATAAATGATTGCTAAAAAGATTAATCATCATTATTAAGAGATTTCTATTGAGCTCCTTAAGCACTGAATTTCATAAAGGGTATAAAGCAGGATCCTAATTCCATGGTGGTTTACAATTTAATGGGTGTGATAGAAATTGTTAATTATCCTCCATTATCCTTTCTATCCTTTTGTCTTGAATAAAAGAAGCCCTGATGTCTGCCTAGTAAAAACATTTCTCAACCTCCCTTACTAAGTCCTAATCTTGTGATATAAGTGAAAGTGGTATGTGTCCTTTAAAAGAGGAGGGCATGTTCTTCTTACCTTCCTCCTTCCTTTTGGCTAGAATGCAGATGAATTGGCTGGAGCTCAAGCAGCTATTTTGGGGTTTTTTTGTTTGTTTGTTTTCAAACAGTTATTTTGGACATGAAACAGAAGCCTCATGCTAAGGATGGTAGAGCAACAATAGAGAACAAGCCTGTGTCCCTGATGAACATTAAGCCACTATTCCCACTTGGAATTTATGCCTTCTGACTTCATTTATAGGAGAAACAAATACACTTTTATCTTGTTTTTAAAAGTATTAAATTTAATCTTAAGCAGACAAGATCAGATTGAAGCAGAAGAGCAAAACAGAATCCCAGGAGGCCTGGGGTAGTTTGCACAAGGGTAAACAATTGCAAAAGGGGTTCAACATCAAGGATGCATCAGGCCCAGAGGTGCTTGGGAGTATAGTTTAAATTCTTCACACCTGCAAAATACAAGGTCCCTCAAGCTGAGAAACAAACAATAGTAACAATAAAAATGACAGTAAAATGGATCTGAACTGGTGGAAATCAAGGGACCCAGTAAAGGCAAACACAAAATTTATCTGTAAGGACATTCTTATACCCAGACGCATGAGACTTCTACAGAGAGCAAGCCCAATGAATATGGGCTTATAGCTAAGATTATAGACCACATCAGGAAATCTTCCCTCCACTTGAGGGAGGAGTCAGAAGAGGCAACAAATGGGATAATTTACATCTGAGGAACTAGGGATAATCAGTTCAGTTCAGTCAGTCAGTTGTGTCTGACTCTTTGCAACCCCATGGACTGGAGCACACCAGGCCTCCCTGTCCATCACCAACTCTCGGAGTCCACTCAAACTCATGTCCATCGAGTCGGTGATGCCATCCAACCATCTCATCCTCTGTCGTCCCCTTCTCCTCCTGCCCTCAATCTTTCCCAGGATCAGGGTCTTTTCCAGTGAGTCAGTTCTTCGCAGCAGGTGGCCAAAGTATTGGAGTTTCAGCTTTAGCATCAGTCCTTCCAATGAACACCCACGACTGATCTCCTTTAGAATGGACTGGTTGGATCTCTTTGCAGTCCAAGGGACTCTTAAGAGTCTTCTCCAACACCACAGTTCAAAAGCATCAATTCTTCAGTGCTCAGCTTTCTTCACAGTCCAACTCACATCCACACATGACTACTGGAAAAACCATAGCCTTGACTAGACGGACTTTTGTTGGCAAAGTAATGTCTCTGCTTTTTAATATGCTGTCTAGGTTGGTCATAGTTTTTCCCAAGGGGCAAGTGTCTTTTAATTTCATGGCAGTAGTCACCATCTGCAGTGATTTTGGAGCCCAGAAAAATAAAGCCTGCCACTGTTTCCATTGCTTCCCCATCTATTTGCCATGAAGTGATGGGACCAGATGCCATGATCTTAGTTTTCTGAATGTTGAGTTTTAAGCCAACTTTTTCACTCTCCTCTTTCACTTTCATCAAGAGGCTTTTTAGTTCCTCTTCACTTTCTGCCATAAGGGTGGTGTCATCTGCATATCTGAGGTCATTGATATTTCTCCTGGCAATCTTGATTCCAGCTTGTGCTTCATCCAGTTCAGCATTTCTCATGATGTACTCAACATATAAGTTAAATAAGCAGGGTGATAATATACAGCCTTGGCGGACTCTTTTCCCAATTTGGAACCAGTTCCCCATTGGAACCACTAGATCATTCAGGTATGACCTAAATAAAATCCCTTACGACTATACAGTGGAAGTGACAAATAGATTCAAGGGATTAGATCTGATAGAGTGCCTGAAGAACTATGGACAGAAGCAGTGATCAAGACAATCCTTAAGAGAAAGAAATGCAAAAAGGCAGAATGGTTGTCTGAGGAGGCCTTACAAATAACTATGAAAAGAAGAGAAGCAAAACGCAAAGGAGAAAAGGAAAGATATACCCATTTGAATGCAGAGTTCCAAAGAATACCAAGGAGAAATAAGAAAGCCTTCCTCAGTGACCAATGCAAAAAAAATAGAGGAAAACAACAGAATGGGAAAGTCTAGAGATCTCTTCAAGAAAATTAGAGATACCAAGGGAACTTTCATGAAAAGATGGGGGCAATAAAGGACAGAAATGGTATGGACCTAACAGAAGCAGAAGATATTAAGAAGAGGTGGCAAGAATACATAGAAGAACTGTACAAAAAAGATCTTCACGACCCAGATAATCAAGGTGATGTAATCACTCACCTAGAGCCAGACATCCTGGAATGTGAAGTCAAGTGGGCTTAGGAAGCATCACTATGAACAAAGCTAGCGGAGGTGATGGAATTCCAGTTGAGCTATTTCAAATCCTGAAAGATGATGCTGTGAAAGTGCTGCCCTCAATATGCCAGCAAATTTGGAAAACTCAGCAGTGGCCACAAGACTGGAAAAGGTCAATTTTCATTCCAATCCCAAAGAAAGGCAATGTCAAAGAATGCTCAAACTACCACACAATTGCACACATCTCACACGGTAGCAAAGTAATACTTAAAATTCTCCAAGCCAGGCTTCAACAGTACCCAAACCATGAACTTCCAGATGTTCAAGCTGGTTTTAGAAAAGGCAGAGGAACCAGAGATCAAATTGCCAACATCTGTTGGATCATTGAAAAAGCAAGAGAGTTCCAGAAAAACATCTATTTCTGCTTTATTGACTATGCCAAAGCCTTTGACTGTGTGGATCACAACAAACTGTGGAAAATTCTTTAAGAGATAATACCAAACCACCTGACCTGCCTCCTGAGAAATCTGTGTGCAGATCAAGAAGCAACAGTTAGAACTGGACATGAAACAACAGTCTGGTTCCAAATCGGGAAAGAAGTATGTCAAGGCTGTATACTGTCACCCTGCTTATATAATTAGGGATAATAGAGCAGTCCAAAAGAGCTTTTGGAAAAAGAAAGGAATGAGAACTATAATACCAAAAAATGTTAAAGCATTAAAAAGATGGATTTGAAAAATATCCAAAGAGAAATTTTAGGAGCATCTCTGTCTACTACTCACTACATGCCAGTAGCACTGGTAACAACTAAAAAGTAATCATTAAACTTTGAACAAAGTTTATAAATGGATAGACTAGACACATCCAAGGAAAAAAAGTCACTGAATTGGAATACAGATCAGAAGAAATGACCTGGAACAACACAGTAAAACAGTAAAAGAAAACCTGGTTTCATGGTAGAGGGAATGAGACATTCCAACACACATCTAATAGGGAGTCAAGAAGGAAAGAATGAGAGACAGACAATATTTGAAGAAATAACAATGAGAAATTTTTAAGAAATCAAGTAAATTTTTATAAACTTTTAAGTAAACTTTTAGAAAGAAAGTAAATCTTCAAGCTAAAGGAGCAACCTCAAGTACTTGGCAAGATAAATAATAACAGATCCACCTCTGACATGTTGTAGTAAAACTGCAGAGCATCAAAAACACAGAAAAAAATCTTAAAAGATAAGAGAGAGAGATTACCCACACAGTAACAATAGCAGAATAACAACAGAATAACAGGCTTCTCAAACAAATAAATAAATAACAGAGGTGATAGAATAATAAGATGATAAAATAATATTTTCAAAGTGCTGAAGAGGGGCTTCCCTGGTGGCCCAGTGGTTAAGAATCTGCCTGCCAATGCAGGGGAGACAGGTTTAATCCTTCCTCTGGGAAGATCCCACATGCTGCGTGAAAACTAAGACAGTGAGCCCCAACTACTGAATCAATGCTCTAGAGCCAGTGAACTGCAACTACTGAGCCCACAGGCCAAAACTACTGAAGCCTGAGTGCACAGGCCCGTGTTCCCCAACAAGAGAAGCTGCCACAATGAGAAGCCTGCACACAGCATTACAACAATGTACATAATAGCCAAAAATTGAAAACAACCCAAATAGTCAAACACAGAATGACATCCAATAGACAGGGGAGTCCAAGAAAGGCAAAGTGAAGTCCCAGGAGAACAATTATATAGCAGGCCTAAAGATCAATCAATCCTTACAGGAGTAGAATGGTAGATGGCAGGAGGAAATATGTCTCCAAATAGAAAACAAAAACTAGTAAATGACCTGATTTGTTTGACCTTAGGGAGTATGACTTTACACCTCTGGATGGGTTTGGCAGAAAAATTAGTAACAGGTAGTGCAAGGAGACAAATCAGTCAAACTAAGTAAATAACCAAAGTAAGAATTTCCCAGCAGTCCAGTGGTTGGGACTCCTCACTTTCACTGCTGAGGGTGTGTGTTTGCTCCCTTGTCAGGGAACTAGGGTCCTACAAGCTGCAGGGCATAGCCAGAAAAAAAAATAAGCAAAGTAATTAATAACTCCAGGGGGAAAATGTCATATACTAAAGGAAGAATAATAATAGTATGTTATATGTCTCAGCTAGGAACAATATTTACATAGTCAATGTTAACAGGTCTTCCCTGGTAGCTCAGTGGTAAAGAATCTGCCTGCAATGCAGGAGACACAGTTTCAATCCCTGGGTTGGGAAGATCCCCTGGAGAAGGAAATGGCAACCCACTCCAGTATTTTTGCCTGGGAAATCCTGTGGACAGAGGAGCCTGGCAGGCTACAATCCATGGGGTCACAAAGAGTTGGACAGGACTGAGCGACTCAACAAAAAACCAAATAATGTTAACACTGAATTAGGATTAAATGAAAAAATAAAACTAAATGGGGTAAGGAGAAGTATATGCAAGAACAAGATGTGACATTGTGAATAAATCCTGTTGGAAGTTGTTATTTACTTGTGGTTTATCACTCTCTCTGCCATGACTTGAGTGATTTATACATACAATTTGTGAGCCAGAACTATTTTCTACAATAGACATATTTATGACATCACAAAATTCTCCAAAACATGTTTTACAAGCTACTGGAGCTAATACATGCCTAAAATAAGATGAGTAAAGACAAGTTCTTTAGTAAAATATTATGAGTCCCTTAAGTCCTTATGAAATGGAGCAGGGTTTTATGGTCCTTCCCCCCTGCCACTCCTCATGTTATCTGTGAAAGGAGTTAATAGAAAAGGGACAATACAACTGATAAAAAGCTGCCTGCTCAGTGAAGGCCAGGGAAGAATTTTCAAGTAAGAATTTTTCTCTTGTATGTGTAGACAGACAAAATTTTTTCTGCTTTTCTACAGTAGGGTCCCAATCATGATATTGCCAGCTTGGAAAGCTGGAAGAAGGATCTTGCAATGTTCAACCAAATGCTGAGAATCAGTGATGTAAGAAACTTTGGGGAGAGTTCTTTCTGTCTCTCTTTTGCTCTCCCTTAACTGGTGAAAAGGAGCCATAACACCTCTTCACCATGGTTATTTCTTTTCTTTTGCTTTGGAATAAATAATATATTGACTGGTGCGATAACCAAAAGGTTAAAAAGGCATACAGTAAAAAAAAAAATATTAAAAGGTGCTCAACTGAATTAATCATCAGAGAAATGCAAAGTAAAGCTACAATATGTGCTTGGTTGCTCAGTTGTGTCCAACTCCTTGTGACCCCATAGACTGTAGCCCACTAGGCTCCTCTGTCCATGGAATTCTCCAGGCCAGAATACTGGAGTGAGTAGCTGTTCCCTTCTCCAGGGGGATCTTCCCAACCCAGGGACTGAACCCAAGTCTCCCACACTGCAGGCGGATTCTTTACCATCTGAGCCCCAGGGAAGCCCCAAACTACAGTGAGCTACCACTAAACATCCATCAGACATTACCAAGTGTTGGGAACGATGTGAGGCAAGTTGGACTCTCACAGAGTATTGTGAGAGTGTAAACTGGTACAACCTCTTGGAAAACTATTTGGCAGTGGAGAAATATCAATAATCTCAGATATGCAGAGGACACCACCCTTATGGCAGAAAGTGAGGAGGAGCTAAAAAGCCTCTTGTTGAAAGTGAAAGAGGAGAGTGGAAAAGTTGGCTTAAAGCTCAACATTCAGAAAACGAAGATCATGGCATCTGGTCCCATCACTTCATGGGAAATAGATGGGGAAACAGTAGAAACAGTGTCAGACTTTGTTTTTTTGGGCTCCAAAATCACTGCAGATGGTGACTGCAGCCATGAAATTAAAAGGCGCTTACTCCTTGGAAGAAAAGTTATGACCAACCTAGATAGTATGTTCAGAAGCAGAGACATTACTTTGCTGACTAAGGTCCGTCTAGTCAAGGCTATGGTTTTTCCTGTGGTCATGTATGGATGTGAGAGTTGGACTGTGAAGAAGGCTGAGCGCAGAAGAATTGATGCTTTTGAACTGTGGTGTTGGAGAAGACTCTTGAGAGTCCCTTGGACTCCAAGGAGATCCAACCAGTCCATTCTGAAGGAGATCAACCCTGGGATTTCTTTGGATAAGTTGGCTTAAAGCTCAACATTCAGAAAACGAAGATCATGGCATCTGGCCCCATCACAATAGATGGGGAAACAGTAGAAACAGTGTCAGACTTTGTTTTTTTGGGCTCCAAAATGACTGCAGATGGTGACTGCAGCCTGAAATTAAAAGACGCTTACTCCTTGGAAGAAAAGTTATGACCAACCTAGATAGTATGTTCAGAAGCAGAGACATTACTTTGCCAACTAAGGTCCGTTTAGTCAAGGCTATGGTTTTTCCTGTGGTCATGTATGGATGTGAGAGCTGGACTGTGAAGAAGGCTGAGCGCAGAAGAATTGATGCTTTTGAACTGTGGTGTTGGAGAAGACTCTTGAAAATCCCTTAGACTGCAAGGAGATCCAACCAGTCCATTCTGAAGGAGATCAACCCTGGGATTTCTTTGGAAGGAATGATGCTAAAGCTGAAGCTCCAGTACTTTGGCCACCTTATGCGAAGAGCTGACTCATTGAAAAAGACCCTGATGCTGGGAGGGATTGGGGGCAGGAGGAGAAGGGGACGACCAAGGATGAGATGGCTAGATGGCATCATGGACTCAATGGACGTGAATCTGAGTGAACTCCGGGAGTTGATGATGGACAGGGAGGCCTTGCGTACTGTGATTCATGGGGTCGCAAAGAGTTGGATAAGACTGAGTGACTGAACTGAACTGAACTGCATTCATTAGAAATAGCCTAAGGGGGAGAAGAACCACATCCAAGCGCTTACATCTTCCTCTGCAATACACTGTGCAAATTGATTAAAGTATCCTTTGTAACTACTGTCGCTGCCTTTCCTAAGGAAGTAAATATATTGCAGATGAATAGTGACTTAAAAGATAATGTGAGAGTGGGGCTCTGCATAATTAAATTTAAAAAGACACTGATGAAAGAAATCAAAGATGACATATACAGATGGAAAAATATCCCATGTTCCTGGGTAGGAAGAATCAATATTGTGAAAATGACTATACTACCAAAAGCAATCTACAGATTCAGTGTAATCCCTGTAAAATTACCAATGGCATTTTCCACAGGACTAGAACAAAAATTTGCACAATTCATATAGAATCACAAAAGACCCCAAATAGCCAAAGCAGTATTGAGAAAGAAGAATGAAGCTGGAGGAATCAACCTTCCTGACTTAGATTATACTACAAAGATATAGTCATCAAGACAGTATAGTCCTGGCATAAAAACAGAAATATAGACCAATGCAACAAGATAGAAAGCCCAGAAATAAACCCATGCACCTATGGGTAACTTATTTTTGACAAAGGAGGCAAAAATATAGAATGAGGCAATGACAGCCTCTTCAATAAGTGGTACTGGGAAAACTAGGTGCTGCTGCTGCTACTGCTAAGTCACTTCAGTCATGTCTGACTCTGTGCGACCCCATAGACGGCAGCCCACCAGGCTTCCCTGTCCCTGGGATTCTCCAGGCAAGAACACTAGAGTGGGTTGCCATTTCCTTCTTTTCCTTCCTTTCAGGCGTGAAAGTGAAAAGTGACAGTGAAGTCGCTCAGTCGTGTCCGACCCTCAGCGACCCCATGGACTGCAGCCTACCAGGCTCCTCCACCCAGGGGATTTTCCAGGCAAGAGTACTGGAGTGAGATGCCATTGCCTTCTCTGACAGGGAAGGTGAGAGGCTGATAGATCAGGATCTTAGGGGTAAGGAAGAACAAGGATTTTATTCTCTGGGCACCAGAGAACTTTTGGGCAGCTCTGAGCAGGTTATGAACACATTCTGATTTATGCTGTCATGTGGGTGGGCGAGGGGCTGAGGGTGGCACTCAAATGCTGAGCAAATTAGGATGGTGCTGGGGGCGGAGCCAGAGGTTTGGAGTCAGATGGAACTGGGCAAAAACTGGAACGCTGACTGACCAATGTTGCAGTCTAAATTATTTCATCCCCTGCCAGCAGCAAGGCCAGGTAC
Organism: Aepyceros melampus; assembly: GCA_006408695.1. NCBI lineage: Eukaryota > Metazoa > Chordata > Mammalia > Artiodactyla > Bovidae > Aepyceros > Aepyceros melampus. The sequence goes on along the minus strand of SJXQ01005401.1, from coordinate 142,393 downwards.
TTTTCTTCCATTTTACAGATGAAGAACATGAGGCTTTGAGAGGGTGACATGCTCAAGGCCACCCTGTGGCTTAGTGGAGGGGCCCAGATTCCCACTCAGGCCCAACCCCTCAGTCCCAACTTGGTCCTAAGCCTTGCCTCACCCCAGGCTGCCAGCTGGCCCTTCAGGGAACATCAAGGCAGATTGGGTCTCTGAGGCCACTGGTGCCCCTGACACAGGGAGGTAGTCCCACAGGCTGAGATGGGGGACTGAGTCCCACGGGGAAGAGCAGGGCAAAGTTCGGGAGATCAGCGGATCCAGGAGACTCTGGGTTGAGTCCTGGCTCTGCAGCTGTGGCTGACATGCTCCCCTTGAGCCTCAGCTTCCTTATCTGAGAAGCAGGGTTGATTACAGTCCCTCTATGCACAGGATGTAAGACCTGCCATGGCTGGGCTGAGTATGCCAGCCTGATTCCCATCCTGCTCCTGAGCCCCCTAACTCATTCACTACTGAGCATCTACAATGTACTCACCAGAAAACCTTTCTGGACTCCCCAGGAGAGCTCTGAGAAGTCGGTAGGGGTCACAGTTTCTGTTGAGGAAACTCCATTTCCCCCTCACTCTCTCAGCAGCAGCCACACCAGCTGCCTTGCCTTTTTTCAAACCTACCATGCAGGTTCCTACCTCAGGGCCTTTGCACTTGCTGTGCCCTCCACATTTGTTTCTCTTTTTACCCAGTTAATTCCAACTGAAACTTCGGGGGCCCAACTCCAAAGTGTTGCCACCTTCAGGAACCCTTTCTGGAAATTCCCCTTAACTCTCAGATGACAAACTTTCTCTTAAGGTACTTGTTTGGATTGCTATCTTATGTTCATTTACAGGATTATTGAACAAATGAAATTAAAAGATGCTTGCTCCTTGGAAGAAAAGCTATGACAAACCTAGATAGTGTATTAAAAAGCAGAGACATCACTTTGCAGACAAAGGTCCATACAGTCAAAGCTAAGGTTTTTCCAGTAGTCATGTATGGATGTGAGAGTTGGACCATAAAGAAGGCTGAGTACCAAAGAATCGATGCTTTTGAACTGTGGTGTTGGAGAAGACTCTTGAGAGTCCCTTGGACAGGAAGGAAATCAAACCAGTCAATCCTAAAGGAAATCAACCCTGAATATTCGTTGGAAGGACTGATGCTGAAGCTCCAATACTTTGGCCTCCTGATGTGAAGAACTGACTCACTGGAAAACACTCTGGTGCTGAGAGACACTGAAGGCAAGGGAAAAGAGGGTGGCAGAGGATGAGATGGTTAGATATCATCAATGACTCAATGGCCATGAATTTAAGCAAACTCCAGGGGATAGTGAAGAATAGAGAAGCCTAGCTTGCTGCAGTCCATCGGGACTCAAAAACAGTCAGACACGACTGAGCGACTGAACAACCATCTTCCCCACTAGGCTGAGAGCTCTGCAAGGGCAGGGCTGGGACTGCCTTGATCAGTGTCCTGTATAATGGGAGCTCAAAAAATGTTTTGAGCAAATGAATAAACAAGGATTTATTTCCAGGGTGTCCTCAGTATTTACTTCACACTCTGTGTTGTGTCCAAGCTCAGCTTCTCATTTCTCTTCCCACACACTTTCCTCCCAGCCTCTGAGCCTTTTCTCTAGCTGTGCCTTCACCTGATACACCTGTCCCCCTCCTCCTGTGAAAACCCTGTCCACTCACAGCAACTCAGATGGGGTATCCCCTTCCCTCCCCCTGTTGCTTAAGACTCTGATTCCATCCCAAAACCTGAAAAGGGCTTTTTTGACCCCCTCCTTCAGGCCAAGACTGAAATAGTTATGTCCCTCCAAAATTTACATGTTGATTTTGTGACTAACACTCAATGTAACTGTGTTCAGACAAGACATCTGAGGAGGTGATAACGGGTAAATGAAGTCGTAAGAGTGGGGTCCTAATCTAACAGAGCTGGTGTCCCTTCAAGAAGAAAAAGACACCAGAATTTGCTCTCTTCACCATGTGAGAACACAGTGAGGTGGCCATCTTCAATTCAGGAAGAAGCCTGAGCTAGGAACCAAACTGGTTGACAACTTGATCTTAGACTTCCTAGCCTCCACAACTGTGAGAAAATACATTTCTGCTGTTTAAGCCACCCAGTCAGTGGTATTTTGTTATAGTAGCCAGGGCTGATTAAAACAGACAGGTTTTCTTCTGTTTAATAAACACATACACACTTTGTCATTCAGTAAACACGCACTGCTGGATGGACAGGGAGGTGTGATGTGCTGTGTGGTTCATGGGGTTCAAAGAGTCAGACACGACCGAGCAACTGAACCGAATTGAAACATGCCCTGCAGCACTTACTATGAGTGGGATGCTGGGGAAAGAGGCAGTGCTGATGGGCTTCCAGACTAAATGGGATTCCCAGGCTGGGTGGGATACAGACAACAGGAGTGTTAATTCCAGATCAGAGCTGTGATGGGGCCATGCCAGGGGAAGTCGAGAGGGAGCTTCTGACCCAGGGGGTGTCAAAGTGCTTCCTGAAGAAGACATCAAAGGAAAAACCTAAGGGTGTGGGGAGACCCAAGCCCTCAGTGGTCGGGAGGACGCAGGCTGGGTAGAGCGGACTTCTATTCCAGGGTAATGGGAAGGTGCGGAGGACTTCAGAGCCCTGCTGGGGTGGTGAACGGAGGACTGAGACAGAAGCACGAAGCTCAAGCAGGGGAGGTCTAAGGAGTAGTTTTGGCTAAAGCAGGGAGTACACTTAGGAGGGAATCAAGACCCACGTGGTTGATTAGATGTGAAAGTAAGATAGAATAAAACAAGAAACTCAACGCCGCCTCCTCCAAGAAATCCTCCAGCTACCCCTTCTAGGCTCCTCCAGCCCGTCGTCCCTCTCTCCAGCTGCGATCCTACTGCATGAGGCCAGGGACGTCCGTACCCAGCTCTGCCACCCGCAAGCCTGTAAGCTGCTCAGGCGCACGACCAGACCTAAGTAGCTTCGAACACGACGCTGTCCCGCTGGATCTCAGTCGTCCGCTCGGGGAAATGGGGATAGCCCCCGCGGGAACCCGGGAGATTGGAGGTCGGAAGTGCGTTCGTCTCTGAGAACCCCACCTCCAGCCCTCCCGGGAAGGTGGTCTCAGGTCCTGCTACCGCGCGGGGCTCACCCGCACCCCGCCCCCCGGCTCCGCCCGCGCCGCTGCCTCTCCTACCTCCTTCCCCCGGCGCCGGCCCGGTCGCACCTCCGTGACGTCACCGCGGGGCTTGCGCATGGACACCCCCCCAGGCGGCGCGTGCTGATTACGTCTGGGCTTCGTCGCCATTTGGTAGAGGAAATGCTGCGTTGATCTCCAATCCAAATCAAGGGCGTTAGCTATTTGTTTTTGTCTTCAAGAAGCGAATATTTTATAAATCCTCATCTCTCCCGCTCACTTCATATACTAACTAGTCAGGAGAGGGGAGCAGAAACTACAAGCTGGACCATTGTCCTTACCGAGATGGCCATTGCCCAGAAGAAAAACGGCGTCCTCGGTTTCACACGCGAGTCTGGCGGCGTCAGTCCAGAGTTGCTTGGCCGGCAGGGCGCGCCAGAATCCGTGGTCCCCGCTTGGCCGGTATAAGCGCTTCGCTTGTGGAAGCCTCCTAGGCCCTTTGCCATCACTTTGCGCTTGCTCTCCTACTCCTGTCTGCCTCCCTGATGCGAAGCTGAAGCGGTAGGGAGCAGAAGAAAGGGACAGAGAAACTAAAAGACTGCGCCATCCAGGTCGAGGAAACAGGCTTACAGACCAGGAATGGAATTCGAGCAAAATGTAATGGAAGGACTCAACATTTCCAGTGAACCCTTCCTCTGGGATTGCTTTCCGCCACCCCCGCACACACCTTACTCTTATTTTATTCAGCAATTAGGTTTGAGGCGGGGCGCAGTTTGTCGTAGGCACCTATACTTAAGATTTTCTGCAGTGTCCTCATCTATAAAAACGGTAGCAGTAGGGGTCTGAAAATGATTATTCGGGGTCTAGCTATAGCGGGGAAGCAGGGCAAGGATTTGGGGGATTTAGACAGGACAATTTAGGCAGGACCACAGAGTCCATTCTTCAAAAAGCAACACCAGTGCCATTGCTGGGACCTAAGGGGGATTGTATATCTCCTTTGCTCTCTAGCCTCTGATGGTTCCCCACTGCTCTGCAGGACTCACGGCACCGTCCTATCTCATCTGCCGCTTCTCTCAGCTCCAGCCATACCAGGCTCCTTTCGCCGATTTGCCAGGCACAGTCCTGCCTCAGAGAATTCACCAGTGTGGTTCCCTCTGCCTTCAACTTTCCCCATGGACTACTCCCTCACTTCCTCAGGCCTTGGCTCAGATATCCCTTTCCGAGAAAGACCTCGGACCTCTCCAAGTGGTTGGTGCCCCACCCCCAGCCCTCTTTTTATTTCCTGCATCGCATCAACTTGCTTTGTTGGTTTGTTTCTTTTCTGTCTCCCCTTTGGCTATGATGTCTGGGAAATGGAACCTGATATCACCTGATGTGATACTTGTCACCAACAAGAACGGGCACAGCATCAACATTTATCATTGTTCTGTATTGGGTGGGGTGTGGAGGTGCCAAAGGCAACACCCAGTTAAGCTTCTGCTGGTAAAGAGCCAGGTTTTTAAAAAATATATATAATATATTTTTTAAATTTCAAAAAAAGAGCCAGACTTGTCACACCTTCCTGAGGACAAGGAGCCTCTTAGATCTATCGACATAACTGAGGGGGTGCAGGTCAAGTGAATCGTTCCAGAACAAGCTAAGTCTTCTGCAAGGTGACTTCTGCCACCTCCCAGGCTAGAAGTCATGTCTCCCAACCCTAAGGGCTCTTGACTTCTATTGTTCTGACATTCTATAGCCCTTAGATGCTCCCTGCTGCTATTGCTGCTGCTAAGTTGCTTCACTCGTGTCCGACTCTGTGCGACCCCATGGACTGCAGCCCACCAGGCTCCCGCGTCCCTGGGATTCTCCAGGCAAGAACACTGGAGTGGGTTGCCATTTCCTTCTCCAGTGCATGAAAGTGAAGTTGCTCAGTCATATCCAACTCTTTGCGACCCCATGGACTGCAGCCTACCCGGCTCCTCCATCCAGGCAAGAGTACTAAAGTGGGTTGCCATTGCCTTCTACCTTAGATGCTCACATTCTCAAGTAAATTTTGAGGATCTACTGTGGGCCTGTGTTGGGAAGACAGCGGTGAATGAGATAGTCACCTTCCCTAGTCTCCTGGGACTCAGAGTCAGGAAGTCATACAAAAAATGATTCTAACCTTGGCTGGAAGTTGTGCCCCTTGTTGAGTGGGTTACAGAAGTCTGCAGGTAGATTCTTTATGACACACAAGTTTTATTTGATGCAATGAGAAATTGTTTCACTGTTATATATTTGTATTTTCATATATCTGTAGTGCCTACTCACATACAGAGATATTAGCAAATCCTGCACTGCAAATTGATACGTGAATAATGTACACAATGAGGAAAATTCAAATTTGAGTCTTGGTTTTCCTATAGAATGACTGTTACTTGATGTGAAGATGAGCAGATGGTGTCTTTGGTCCCTTAATTTTTGTTAACGCTCATTCTTTTTGAAATGTTCCCAAATTGTTTTTTGAAAGGACCCTTTACTTTTTAAAAATTTGTTAAACAATTTTATTTTGTTAGCTGCATCAGGTCTTAGTTGGGGCAAGTGAGATCTATTTCCCTGACCGGGGATCAAACCTGGGCCCCCTGCATTCAGAGCTGGGCCTCTTGGCCACTGGACCACCAGAGGAGTCCCAGAGATCCATTACTTAAAAAAAAAAAAATCCCTAATAGCCATTGTTTATTGCTGTGAAAATAGTTTCTTACCTATATGACTTAAATCTTTCCTCTAGCCAGTCATGGTTTTACCTTTCCCAAACTCAGAGTAACACTGATTTTGGACGTGGGTGCAGCAGTGAGCAGCAGCTAGAAGCAAAGTCTTGGTTTCCCAGACCAGGAGCTCTAGCCACTGGACCAAAGGAGATAGCAATTAGGGCTAGAGTCCCTAGTCTTTTCCTGCCCAGCCAACAACGAATTCAATTGAGGCAGAACGTAAAGAATAATATTAAAAAGTTTATTGAAAAGAAAAGTACATGTGGAAAGGGGCATGGGCAAGCTCAGAGAGAGAGTTGTGCCTTTGGGAAGTTTAAATCCTTCATAAAGGGGCTGTTTTCTCCATCTGTGTCTTCCCTCAGGCCATCACCTTGTTTGTCCTTGCCGATTAATTTGTCCCAGGATCCTCCCCTGGAGTGCGCATGTGTACCCTCGCCAAGACGGATCTTGAAATGAAGGCTTCTGGGAGGAGCAAGACTCACTACGGCCTGGAATTACCCTCTGACTTTTGCTCCAAGGAGCCTTTCTGCACAGGTGTAGTGTCTCCCTTATCAGGCAGGGTTTTTTACTTTGTCCATGCCATGATTATTCCCTTAAGGTAAGAGACAAAGCCTGGCTATTACCCTGTTTTTGTTGGCTGTAAAGTCTTCAACTGGAGCCCAACCATATCTCATCTCAGGGAATGCCAAGGGAAAGGTGCTGATTGTAGATGGCCAACCTGGAACCCATCTATGTCCTACCTGAACACAACCCTGAAGATGTCTTTTATGCCTCAAATCCCTTTGGGCATCCTGAAATCAACTTTAGGTAACGCAGGTATGTGTTTCTTCACCTAAAGAAGCAAGGACAAAAAGAATATCAAACTTGTCTAGAATTCTCCAAATTTTAATTAATTTCAAATTGTTAGGAGAGCTGTTTCATTTACCAAATTTAGGATTAGTTTTAAAAGTGACAAATCAAAAAGAAAGCCATATTCCTCCATTCGTTGTATTGAAATAAAATATGCTAAGATAAATATCTTTCAATGTATGGTCATTGTATACTTCTCAGGTTAAAAGAAGCACAGCCACTTGGAAGCACAAAGATTACTTTTAAAAAAGCAGTTTCAAAAGTTTTTGTTTTGGAGCCTGGTGGGCTACAGAGGGTAAAAGAATCAACCACAACTCAGCAACTAAACAACAGCAAACACACATTCCTAACAGAAACTCTTAAGAAACTAGAAATAGGTGAGAAAATTCTCAGCCTAAACAAAGCAAAAAGCCTAGACCCTAGAGCTGAATTAGAAAAAGTTTTAGGCAATAAGATGTCCCCAACAGTAGTGTGAACAGTGAACACACAAGAGGAGTAATTTTTAGTACTCACTCAATAGAACAACTTTCTTGGAGAAGGCAATGGCACCCCACTCCAGTACTCTTGCCTGGAAAATCTCATGGATGGAGGAGCCTGATAGGCTGCAGTCCATGGGGTCTCCAAGAGTTGGATACTACTGAGTGACTTCACTTTCACTTTTCACTTTTCATGCATTGGAGAAGGAATGGCAACCCACTCCAGTGTTCTTGCCTGGAGAATCCCAGGGACGCGGGAGCCTGGTGGGCTGCAGTCCATGGGGTCGCACAGAGTCGGACACGACTGAAGTGATTTAGCAGCAGCAGAACAACTTTCTGGTTACATTCGTAAATTAAAGGAAATAACAATGTTCATAAAATAAATAGAGTATAAAATCTATTGATCATTTTATATCTAATTATGACTAAAAGTATAAAGGAATTTTTAAGAAAAAACATCTGCAAAAGATATAGTTTAAGCAGCCCCAATTTACTTTTCTTTGTTCCATAGTCTCAAAATAACTGATGATTAATGAATTTTACTTTAAAACATACTTTTTAAATTCAGCAAGATATTTTATGTTCAAATATAAGATTTTGTACTTTTCAAGCTAAAAAAGTTTGTACCTTGCAGTGAATACTTTGTTTCACTGATTTAGACATAATAAAGCACATTGTGTGTCTTCACCTGATTTAAAAAAAAGTATTTGTTTCTTGCATTCTAGATCCACAAATTCTTTTGTTTTGTTTTTTGTTGTTGTTCAATGAAAGGGCTGGAGAGAACAGTGGGGTTCTTGACTCAGTCACATGGGAGTCGTCCAGCACCATTGTTTATTTTCAATCGTTCACTGGATTCTGTAACCCTGTGTGAGAGCCAGAGCAGCAACAGCAGAGTTTATGGGAGCTTCAGCAACTGGTTTCTGGGGTCTCCTCTCAACTTATTGGACCCCATACCTGCAGACTGCACTTCAGACAGAAAGCAGCATGTCTCAGCTCTTGAGACATATTGACATAATTCTGCTTTTTCCTTCACGAGTGACTCTCCGTCACCATGACACTATAAACCTTGTCCTCCTTCTCTCCTCCCCGGAGGAGAATTCACAGTTGCCTCCTTGTATTAAAGACATCCCTGGGGGTCCGGTGGTTAAGAATCCACCTGCAAATGCAGGGGCCTTGGTTTCGATCTCTGGTCCAGGAAGATCCCACATGCCATGGAGCAACTAAGCCCAGTGTCACAACTACTGAGCCTTCCCCAGCTCCACAAGAGAAGGCAGCCACTGCTCCGAGAAACCTGAGCAACCCTAGTGAAGAGTGGCCCTCGCACTCTGCAAGTAGACAAAGCCCTCACATAGCAACTAAGACCCAGGACAGGCAAAAATAAAAATAAATACATCTTTAAAAAAATGATCTTGACTGAGGGACAGTCTTATAGAGCTGTGCTGTCCATTAGAAATAAATGGACTTTCATGGTGGTCAGTAGTGAAGATTCTGCACTCCCAATGAAGGGGGACCAGTTCAGTCCCTGTTCGGGGAACCAGATCCCGCATGCTGCAAATCAGAGTGCACGCCACAAGCTGCCATGTGCCACAGCTAAGACCCGGCATAGCCAGTTACACTGAAAAAGAAGAAAGAAAGAAAGAAATGTAAGGTTCAGTTCAGTTCAGTCGCGCAGTCGTGTCCGACTCTTTGCAACCCCATGAATCGCAGTACGCCAGGCCTTCCTGTCCATCACCAACTCCCGGAGTTCACTCAGACTCACGTCCATTGAGTCCATGTAGGCCACTAATATGGCCACTAGGGGCTTCCCAGGCGGCTCAGTGGTAAAGAATCCGCCTGTGAAGCAGGAGAGGCAGGTGCAGTCCCTGGGTTGGGAAGATCCCCTGGAGAAGGAAATGGCAATCCGCTCCAGTATTCTTGCCTGAGAAATCGCATGGACAGAGGAACCTGACAGGCTACAATCCATGGAGTCACAAAGAGCTGGACACCACTGAGCAACTAAACAGCAGCAGCAGGCAGGCACCACAAAAAGTAAAAAGAAACAGGTGGAATTCATTTCCTGATAGATTTCACTTAGCCTAAAATAGCCAGGATATTATGCCTTCCACAACTAATGGAAGTCTAAAAGAAAACATAGCAAAGATCTCAGAAATCTTCCAAATTCCAAGGTTTAAACTTGCCAGTAGCCTTTATCGGGCATGAAAAATCAAACCCCTCAAGGACCTGGAAGTTATCTCATTATGAGTGAACAGTAGCTGTCCTGCATTTGATGGTTCCACTCCCAGTCCTGAAGTCTACCCTAGCACAGGCTAATGTGACTAAATACTGCAGGTAACTCGGAGGACGTTCACACAGTATCACTGACACACGCAAGCTGCTTTTCTATAGTAACCATGCAAGTGGTCCAAGCATCACCTGAAATCTCACAAGATGGTGTTCTGAAAAAGTCATTAGAGGAAATCTGTCCTTGAGCCTCGATGGAAATAGTTTCATCAGGCTCTGTAAATAACAAGCACAAAAGTAAGATTCTGGTGCAGACGGGAGGATCTGTGTTTTCCAATTAAAAACCCTATGTCATCTTATCCTGACCAGTGGATGTCCATTCCACTGGGAGACCTTAAATTGAGGATTCTTGAAATTTTCTTGGACTCTAAAATCACTGCAGGTGGTGACTGCAGCCATGAAATTAAAAGAGGCTTGCTCCTTGGAAGAAAAGCTATGACAAACCTAGACAGCATATTAAAAAGCTGAGACATCACTTTGCCTACAAAGGTCCGTTTAGTCAAAGCTATGGTTTTTCCAGTCGTCATGTATGATGTGAGAGTTGGACCATAAAGAAAGCTGAGTGCCGAAGAATTGGTGCTTTTAAACTGTGGTGTTGAAGAAAACTCTTGAGAGTCCCTTGGACTGCAAAGAGATCAAACCAGTCAATCCTAAAGGAAATTAGTCCTGAATGTTCATTGGAAGGACTGATGCTGAAGCTGAAACTCCAATACTTTGGCCACCTGATGCAAAGAACTGACTCACTGGAAGAGACCCTGATGCTGGGAAAGATTGAAGGCAGGAGGAGAAGGGGGCGACAGAGGATGAGATGGTTGGATGGCATCATCAACTCGATGGACATGAGTCTGAGCGAGCTCTGGGAGTTGGTGATAGACAGGAAAGCCTAGCATCCTGCAGTCCATGGGGTTGCAAAGAGTGGGACACGACTGAGCAACTGAACTGAACTGAACTGCCTTTCCTGAATAAACTTATTTCTGTAGTAAAATAACTGGCTTTTTAAACGTCAGTACCCCTAATCCCCCACTCTGTGACCATCGGATCAAGCTGATGACTGCAGCTTTGGACAGCTTCCACCCAAAAATACAAGATTAATTTTCTGATTTCACGGCTTGTTTTTAGTCTTCACCCTATTCATCTTGCTTATTATCATATTTTGACACCCTATATTAAATGGCTAAAAGTTTTCTCAGTATGCTCTTCCTCATCATCCTGCACTACAGATCTCCACAGTTTTCTTCTGCCACTTAAGAAAACAACTCTCTTGTGTGTGTTTCACAGACCACAGCTACCCTTCTGGAAAACAGCTGGGATTGTTGCACCTTCCTTCCCCACCTGATTCTGCTGACAAAAATGTGACAACTATTCCTTTGAACAATTCAGAAGGTAGATGTTGAGGGTTGAATTGTTTCTCCCCAAAGAACCTGTTCAGCTCCTAACCCCTGGCACCTGGAGATGTGACCTTATTTGGAAATAGGCTTTTTGCAGATATAGTCATATTGCATTGAGGTCATAGTTGATTAGGATGGGCCCTGATGCAGGGATGGTGTCTTTATGAGAAGAGGAAAGTATGGTCACAGACACACAGAGGGAGACGGCCTTGTGAGGATGGGGGCAGAGATTGGAGTGATGCTGTTGTAAGCCAAGGAACTCCAAGGACTGCAGGCAGCCACCTCAAAAGCTAGGAGAAGGGCCCAGAACAGTTTTCTCTTTCAGTCCCCAGAAGGATCCAGCCTGCTGACACCTTGATTTCAAACTGAGAAAGTCAGAATATTGGTTGGCCAGAAAGTTTGCTGGGGCTTTCCCGTAGCATCTTATGGAAAAAACCCAAATGAACTTTTTGGCCAATCCAAGAAATAGCTGTAGGTTATAGTCACCCAACTTGTGGAGCTCTTACAGCAGTCTGAGAAAACGAATTAAGTAGATTTCTTCCTTTAGGCCCCTCCTACTGGGCACACTTTCCTCACCTACTTAATCCCAAGTGTCATTTGGTAAAAAATTAGAACTTGATCTAAGATCACAAAAGGCTTCTGCTGAGGTCATTACCACTGTATCAGCAAACACAGCCCATCAAGAATGGAGACAAATATTTGAGTTATCTTCCCTTTGATAATCAGTGCTTTCCTCTTAGAGACGCCTCAGCCAGCCAGTTCAGAAAAGCTTCCTTGTTAAGAGACAGGTGTGTGACGTGCCTGCCGTGGTAAACAGTACTTGTGTTCCCATTCAAGCCTCTCCTTTTCTGGATTACTGTTTCTTTCTTTTAGGAAATGATTCATTATGTGTGGCTGTGCTAGGGTCTTCGTGGCTGTGCCAGGGTCTTCGTGGCTGCGCAGGCTTTCCCTAGTTGCGACAAGCGCGGGCTGCTCTCCAGTTGGGTGCCCAGGCTTCTCGCTGGGGGGGCTGCTCCTGCCGTGGAGCACGGGCTTCAGGGCCCGCGGGCTTCGGTAGCTGTGGCTCCCGGGCTCCACAGCGCAGACTCACTAGTGTAGTTGCACTGCGGCAAGTGGGATTTTCCCAGACCAGGGACCAAACCTGTGTCTCTGGTATCGGCAGGTGGATTCTTTACCACTGAGCCAGCAGAGAAGCCCTCTGTATTACTGCTTCTTCAGAGATCCAGCTTCTGCTCTGGAGGTCCCACATACCTGGTTCAATTTCATTTGCCTATCTTGACTTCCTCGTTGTAGCCGCCCCGGGGAGTCTATGCTTTTGGCTTCTTGCTGCACAAAATAATACTGCAGGTCAAGCAGAACAGTCTGACCAGAAGAAAGAAAAAATGGCTTAGATCTCTAGCACAGACCCCTAGCTGAGCTGGGACATGTTTTCTTTGCCTGGACTAGGTCAGCTAGGCTCCTGGCTTTGGGATCCATGAGGGCAAGCTCTCAAGATGGCTCCCATTGATCCCCCACCACTCAGTATTTTATGCCTGTGCATAAATCCTTCCGTTTGGAGCGGGCTGGACTTTTTGCTTTCTTTTACTGTTTGTTTAGTTTTTCCCTGCTGCACTGGGCAGCTTGCAGGGTCTTAGTTCCCTGACCAAGTATAAACCTGAGCCGCCTGCAGAGTCCTGATCACTAGACCACCGGGAATTCCCTTGACTTGCTTTTTTATCCTTTTAATATTTTCATTTATTTATTTATTTGCTGCGTCGAGTCTTAGTCGTGTCGTGTGAGATCTTTTGTTTTGGAGCAAGGACTCTCTGATTATGGCACACTGGTTCCAGAGTGTGCAGGCTCAGCAGCTGCAGCTCAAGGGCCCAGCCGCTTCTCTACACTGGGATCTTAGTTCCCCAGCCAGGGGCTGAACCTGTCTTCCCTGCACTGCAAGATGGACCCTCAACCACTGGACCACCAGGGAAGTCCCTTGACTTGCTTTTAATAAGTATCACACAACAAAAGTGATGAGATACCACTTCCAGATTAGGTTTCTAAGACTATGAATACCTACACCCCAAACTCCTAGCCTCCTTTGCAGTAAAGGAGGCCATCTATGCTGTGGGGATTTCGAAGAAAGCTTTTCTTATCCCGATACAAGGGAGATGCAGCTGGTGCTCCCTTTCCCATTCTTTTTGTCTTAAATGTAGACGTGATACCCGGACGTGCAACAGTCATTCTGCAATCAGAAGGCAACAAGCCTGGAGATAAAGAGGACACACGAAAGATGGCAGAGCCAAAAAGAAAAAGTCTGTGGTATTGTGGGCCAGGTGAAAAGACACCTGTATCTGCCTAGTTCTGGATTCTGGTGTTTTTGTTATGTAAAAAAATACATCCACGTGTTTAAGCAAAAAAAAAAAAGGACAATGACTTCTGTCTTGAATGTCCTCTCTTGGAACACTTACCCTGGTGAAAGTCAGCTGCTGGGTCATGAGGCAGCCTTATGAGTGAGTGAGCATGGAAGTAGATCTCTGACCCCGGTGGAGCCTTGAGCTGATCCCAGCCCGGGTTGCAGCCTCACAAGAGATCTTAAGGCCCAAATACCCTGCGTGAAACTGAGTAAAGGAAAGTTCATTTAAAATGGAGTCAGGAAGTCAGAGCCGGGGCTCTCATGAAGTACCACTTGATGTCAATACGGATCCCAACAGGAAGAGACCTACCTTGCATTCCCGGCAGGAAATTCTCTCTACTTTACTACCCCAACAGGAGGAAGAAAGTTTCTTTCTTGCGCAGTCACAGCCCAGACCATGAGAATGGTCACAATTCAGCCAACAGGAAACCATCACTCCCCTGAACTCTTGCTGTCTTCCAATGGACTTTCCTTCAAAGCCACCCCTCCCCAATTCCCCCGTTTCTCTAATAATAACATTCTTGTCCTTTGTTTGCTGGACTTGCCTTTAGTTTTTGTTACGGTAAGCTTGTCCAGAATTGCAGTTCTCTGCTATTCCTGAATAAACCCATTTTGTTGGTAAAATAACTGGTTATTTGATGTTTAAGGTCAATGTCAGATAAGCCACTCCCAGATTCCTGACCCACAGACACTGTGAAATAAGTGTTATTTTCAGCTGCTAAGTTTTGGGGTCATTTGTTACACACAGTAGATAACTAATACAGGACTTGCATGCATGAATGCTCAGTTGCTTCATTTGTGTCCAGCTCTTTGAGACCTCACGGACTGTAGCCCTCCAGGCTCCTCTGTCCATAGGATTCTCCAAGCAAGAATACTGGAGTGGGTTGCCATTCGCTTCTCCAGGGAATCTTCCCGACCCAGGGATCTAACCCACGTGTCTTATGTCTCCCGTGTTGGCAGGCAGGTTCTTTACCACTACCGCCACCTAGGAAGCCCCTTAGCCCCTTAAAGTCAAATATAAAAACAAGCCTGGTTTTGAACTCTGGCTGAGAAGCTCACAGGTCACCATGGTGTGTGTCTTCCTGGTCATAAGGAGCCAATAACCCAACTCACACAGCGTCATCCAACCAGAGCTCCTGGCAGGACCACGAGAGGGTGTCACAGACAACTGGTACTGCCTGCTGTGGTTCAGAGCAAAAGGTTTTTACCCCTAAAATCCCCCAGTTCTAGGAATCTGACACTTGAAAACTCTAGATTCTTTTCTTAACTTGGGGTAAAATATATATAACATGGGCTTCCCAGGTGCGCTAGTGGTAAAGAACCCGCCTGCCAATGGCAGGAGCTGCAGGAGACCCGGGTTCCATCCCTGGGTCGGGAAGATCCCCGGGAGGAGGGCATGGCAACCCACTCCAGTGTTCTTGCCTGGAGAATCGCATGGACAGAGGAGCCTGGCAGGCTACAGACCATAGCATCGCAAAGAGCTGAACATGACTGAAGTGACGTAGCATGCACGCATGTGTACATAACGTGGAATTTATCGCTTTAACCATTTTTCAGAGTACAGTTCAGTGACACATTAAGTACATTCATATTGTTGTGCAAAACTATCACCACCATCCATCCATAGATATTTTTAATCATCCCAGACTAAAACTCTGTCCCCATTAAGCATGGACTCCCTATTTCTTCCCTCATAGCCCCTGGCAACCCTCATTCTACTTTCTGTCTCTATCAAATTACTATATTTATTTTTCTTTATTGAGGTGAAATTCACACGACATCAAGTTCACCAATTACAGTGTAAAACTCACTGGCATTTAATACATTCATGATGTTATGTGACCCCCACCCCTATCTGATCCCAGCGTATTTTCATCAGCCTGAAAAGACCCAGGCTGTAATAGCAGTCTTTCCCCTCTTTTGCAGGCCCTGGCAACCCCCAACCTGCTATCTGTCTCTATGGATTTGCCTGTTCTGGACATTCTGTATGAATGGGAGGCGAGAATTCTACCACTGAAACCCCAATGCCTTGCAAATGGACGAGTCACACGCTCTGTGAGTTTCTGTGGCTGGCTTCTTTCACAGAGCGCGATGCGTAAAGGTTCATCCACGTCGCAGTGTCTCTCAGGACTTCATCCCTCTTTGTGGTGAGGGCTGGGGTGGCTGAGTCCGCAGCTCCGAGTAATGCGTGTTCGCTCACCGCAGGAGTCCTGGCCCCAAGTCTTGGGCCTGCAGAGAAGGATGCAGTCACAGGCAGGCTTGGGCAGCCCTGGCTGCGTGCTTCGCTCCTCCTCCAGTCCAGCTGTGGGGTCCAACCCTGGCTGAAGGCATGTGAGGCCTCTCCAGGCATCTGGCCTTGAAAACAAATGTTTGAGCAAGCGCTGAATTCAGCAAATATGCTGCACCTGTGTGTGGATGTCAGCGACCGAATGGGCTTGGGTGGGGATCAGGCGTTAACCCGTAGCCAGCCCCCTAGAGGACACAAAGCCACTGTTTGCTTTCTGGGGTTAACCTTTCTCCCTAATAGATGTAATCTGTGGGCTCCCTGCTGTCCTTGCACACCCCGGGTGTGTGTTTTCACTTTGCCCCGATAGCAGTCAACCAGGTGCCTCTTTCCCTACATCAAACATGGGCCTCTATCAGCAGCCATGGGCTGGGGTCCCCTCAGACCCTGTGGTCTCCCTGGCAATCCCTCCAGTAAAGGGCAGTGCTTTCACACAAACTTTGGAACTTGCACCCACATTTGTGGGCTGGAAAGCTGAAGCTTCTGGGAACTCTGAGCTGCCCGGTCACTTTAGCTGGTAAACACCAAAGTCAAGATTTGAATATAGAGTCCTCCTTGTCTCTCTGGGAGCAGAGATGAAGAGGGGAAGAAGGAGGGAGAGCAGGGGGTCAGGTGGCTTTCGTCACCAGATGGATTTTGTTCCGAGGCAATAGGGCGCTATGGGGTGTGTGTGAGCTGGGGAGAGAAGTGGGTGTTAGACCCTTCTGGGGTGGGGGAGGCAGGGTAGATGACAGAGCCCTGGGAGGAGAGATAGAGGGACTGGCTGGTTCAGAGTCCGAATGACAGGAAGCAGGGTACCAGTGGGTGCTGGGAGTGGGTGACAGAGAGGTTCATATTTCTCATTGTGTTCTGTTTCTTGATTTCATCAAACGTGGGAACTGTGTGTGTGTTTGGGGGGGGGTGTTGCTTCAGATTGTCATAACAAGACTTCCAGAACAACTTGGCTCTTTATCCTTAATATGATGTGATAAACGGTAACCAAAAAAATCAAAAGATGAATAAGATTTATAATTACTTACCAGGAAATATTTCTATGCTTTACTTGTGAAGGAAAATAGTAAACTTCACGGTAGTATGAATAGCATGGTCCAGTACTCATTTTTTTTAAAAGGAAAAGAAAATCTTTCCTTCTTTAGATCTTTCCTCCATCATGTAGGGGTTCTGCGTGGCCGGGGCTACGGTCAGCTGGACTTGTTCTTTGAGTGATTCTGTGTCAGGTCAGGATTTGGAGAAAGTAACGTCCACGATTCAGAGAGGGGCAGCAGGCTGCACAGGCAGATTTCTTCCTAGAGGGACTGGCTGGTTCAGAGTCCGAATGACAGGAAGCAGGGTACCAGTGGGTGCTGGGAGTGGGTGACAGAGAGGTTCATATTTCTCATTGTGTTCTGTTTCTTGATTTCATCAAACATGGGAACTGTGTGTGTGTTTGGGGGGGGGGGTTGCTTCAGATTGTCATAACAAGACTTCCAGAACAACTTGGCTCTTTATCCTTAATATGATGTGATAAACGGTAACCAAAAAAAATCAAAAGATGAATAAGATTTATAATTACTTACCAGGAAATATTTCTATGCTTTACTTGTGAAGGAAAATAGTAAACTTCACGGTAGTATGAATAGCATGGTCCAGTACTCATTTTTTTTAAAAGGAAAAGAAAATCTTTCCTTCTTTAGATCTTTCCTCCATCATGTAGGGGTTCTGCGTGGCCGGGGCTACGGTCAGCTGGACTTGTTCTTTGAGTGATTCTGTGTCAGGTCAGATTTGGAGAAAGTAACGTCCACGATTCAGAGAGGGGCAGCAGGCTGCACAGGCAGATTTCTTCCCGACTGTGCCCTGTGGGTGGTGGGGTGTGAGGTGAGCCGCCCCCTGAGGAGCTGCTGCTGTTGGGGGCGGCATCCCCGGTCCCTCTCGCAGCCCGAGACCTGGCCCAGGGAGGACGGGTTTAACGGTGGATCCCCTGTCCTTTCACTGTTGTGCCCCGGGTGCACCTGGAACCAGCTGAACCTGAAGGTGCAGTGGGCCCGGGGAGAGGCAGGTGGGACCATGCCAGTGGAAACTTACCTGCTTCCTGTCCCAGGTCCTGTCTTCTGCTAAGGCTGGCTTCTTGACAGCTCTCCCACTGCACCAAAACAAGAACTTGAGACCTCTGTCTTGGCCTCAGTGGCAGATGCCAAGATCAGCAGAGAAGACTGAGACACGCCTTCAGCTCTCTGGTGTGTGTGTGTGTGTGTGTGTGTGTGTGTGTGTGTGTAGGGGACGCAGGGTGTGTGACCTGCCCCTTCCCCCATTTAGGAGAACGAGTCAATAAGACTGGGGGATGGGACATAGAGAGTGAGGAGGAGCAGAAATCTAGGATGCTTCCTAGGGTTTCCGAGTGCATCAGGATCCCTGGGAGGAGGGGTAGTTCTCCGAGGGAAGCTAGGGAGCTGCTGGCTTGAAGTCACCCGGTTGAACTCATGCAGATGTTCCTAGCATGTACCCTGTACCTCCGCCCCTATACCCTGTGGGAATCAGCTCAGCTGCAAGCAATGGAGATGCCAGAAAGGGGTCAGGAGCCTGGGTGCATGCAAAAATGCTAAATAAAATATTAGCAAATTGAGTTCAGCTGCTCTTTAAAGGACAACATACCGGGGGTGTGCAGGGTTTTACTCCAAGGAAGCAAGGAAAGTTCAGCCTCAGGAAGCCTCATGTGGAGAGATGAAAAGAAAAAAATACCAAATGATCATCTCACCGTGCTGGAAAAACACTGGATGACATTCAGCAACCCCTTCCAATCTTTAAAAAATGTTTTAGTAAATGGGGAATAGGAAGAAATTAGTCTGATCCAAGGTCATTACTAGAAAGAAAGCATCTGCATTGTGTTGGGTGATGAAACAGAAGAGGTAACATATTCCCAAACGAGGCAAGGCTGCAGTCATGGCTGATACTTAGCACTGATGCAGAGGTGCTGATCGATGCAATAAGATAATAAAGGAAAGATAAGAAAAAAACTGAGACCAGATGACACAATCATCTATAGAAAATCAAAAAGAATAAGAAATGAAAATGGATAGGACCTAATGAAGATGCTGACAGCAAGTCCTACATATTAATGAATGGAACACAGAGGATTTTTTAGGGCAGTAAAGCTATTCTGTGTGATACTGTGATGAGAGAGACATGACATTTATCAAACGCATGAAATATATGCACAACACAGAGCAAACCTTAATGTAAACTGTGGACTTCAGAGTTAGTAATAATACATCAGTATTCACTCAGCAATTGTGATGTTGGCACAGTCAATTGTTTTAATGGAAGTTAAATATGGGGGAAACTGTTGGTGGGGGAAGAGGGATATATGGAAGCTCTCTGAACTTTCTGCTCAAATTTTCCCTAAACCTAAAACTTCTCTAAAATATAGTTTATTGATTTATAAAATTTATATATAATTTATAAAATAAATCAGTAAAACAATTACCAAAAAAATGTGCTTACTACTGAGTCATTGTCAAATAAACATCAATACTTTAAATTTTTATTTATTTATTTGGCTGCATCAGGTCTCAGCTGCTTCTCTCTAGTTGTGGAGCACAGATTTAGTTGCCCTGTGGCATGTGGGAGCTTTATCCCCCTACCAGGGATCAAACCCATGTCTCTCACATTGGAAGGTGGATTCTTAATCACTGGACTGCCAGGGAAGTCCCAAACATCAATATTTCTAACATAACTAAACTGCTTTGCCCATAGTGTATGCTTAAATGTGAAGCGTTTCAAAATATTCTTCTGATTATAAAAATGAATCGCTTTTGGAACTTCCCTGGGGTACAGTAGATAAGAATCCTCCTGTCACTGCAGGGGACTCAGGTTCGATCCCTGGTCAGGAAGATTCCACATGTCATGGGCAACTAAAGTCCATGAGCTGCACTTACTGAAGCGTGTGTACCTAGAGCCCGTGCTCTGCCACAAAAGAAGCCACCACAGTGAGAAGTGTGTGCCCTACAAGACCGAGTAGCCCCTGCTCACCAAAATCAGAAAAAGCCCTCGGGTAGCAAAGAAGAGGACATCCTGAGAAACGCTGGGCTGGAAGAAGCACAAGCTGGAATCAAGATTGCCGGGAGAAATATCAATAATCTCGGATATGCAGATGACACCACCCTTATGGCAGAAAGTGAAGAGGAACTAAAGAGCCTCTTGATGAAAGTGAAAGAGAAGAGTGAAAAAGTTGGCTTAAAGCTCAACATTCAGAAAACGAAGATCATGGCATCCGGTCCCATCACTTCATGGGAAATAGATTGGGAAATAGATGGGGAAACAGTGCAAACTGTGTCAGACTTTATTTTGGGGGCTCCAAAATCACCACAGATGGTGACTGCAGCCATGAAATTAAAAGACATTTACTCCTTGGAAGAAAAGTTATGACCAACCTAGATAGCATATTCAAAAACAGAGATATTACTTTGCCAACAAAGGTCCAGACTAGTCTAGTCAAGTCTATGGTTTTTCCAGTGGTCATGTATGGATGTGAGAGTTGGACTGTGAAGAAAGCTGAGCGCTGAGGAATTGATGCTTTTCCACTGTGGTGTTGGAGAAGACTCTTGAGAGTCCCTTGGACTGCAAGGAGATCCAATCAGTCCATCCTAAAGGAGACCAGTCCTGGGTGTTCATTGGAAGGACTGATGCTGAGGCTGAAACTCTAATACTTTGGCCACCTCATGCGAAGAGTTGACTCATTGGAAAAGACTCTGATGCTGGGAGGGATTGGGGGCAGGAGGAGAAGGGGACGACAGAGGATGAGATGGCTGGATGGCATCACCGACTAGATGCACATGAGTTTGAGTGAACTCAGGAGTTGGTGATGGACAGGGAGGCCTGGCATGCTGCAATTCATGGGGTAACAAAGAGTTGGACATGACTGAGCGACTGAACTGAGCTGAACTGAGCAAAGAAGACCAAGAGCAACCAAAAAAATAATAATCACTTTACAAATCAAATATATGATATGGAAAAGGAAATCCTTACATATATTATCTTGGGGCTTTGGGGCATAGAATAGTCACGCTTAACCAGGAATGACTATGTCTCCCCCCAGACATTGGCAATGCCTTAAGACATCTTTTTCACAGCTGGCCAGGGGTTGGGGGGAGAATGCTATTGGCCTTTAGACCAGAGGTTCTATTCAACATCCTATAATCCACAGGATTCTTCGGCCCCAAATGTCAACTGTGCCGAGGCTGAGAAATCCTGGCACAAACTCTCTCTTTTTTTAATCTAAGTGAGACCTGATTATTGATATCACTGGGCAACTTGCTTTTTCTTCCTGTCATCTGGAGTCCTGGACAGCCCCACCCTGATCTTTTTATCACCTGCCTAGTTTTCTGTACCATGTACAGAAAAGCACCATGTCCTGGATTCCAGGTTCTCAATATGGCCACCTGGATTGTCTTTTTATCCCCTTTAATGTCAATGGCTTTTCTGACCCCTGATGTGTTCCTCACCCACACTGGTCCATTTCTATGGACTAGGGTTGAGTAGTGTCATTCAAAGGCTCAGAGGTTGACATTTGGGGCTGAAGAATCCTATGGATTATAGGGTGTTGAGCAGCACCTCTGGTCTAAAGGCCAATAGCATTCTCCCCGTAACCTCTGGCCAGCTGTGACAAAGATGTCTTTCAGTTCACTTCAGTCGTTCAGTCGTGTCCGACTCTTTGCGACCCCATGAATCACCTCATGCCAGGCCTCCCTGTCCATCACCGACTCCTGGAGTTCACTCAGACTCGCGTCCATTGAGTCAGTGATGCCATCCAGCTATCTCATCCTCTGTCATCCCCTTCTCCTCCTGTCCCCGATCCCTCCCAGCATCAGAGTCTTTCCAATGAATCAACTCTTCGCGTGAGGTGGCCAAAGTACTGGAGTTTCAGCTTTAGCATCATTCCTGCAAAGAAATCCCAGGGTTGATCTCCTTCAGAATGGACTGGTTGGATCTCCTTGCAGTCCAAGGGAGTCTCAAGAGTCTTCTCCAACACCACAGTGGAAAAGCATCAATTCTTCGGTGCTCAGCCTTCTTCACAGTCCAACTCTCACATCCATACATGACCACTGGAAAAACCATAGCCTTGACTAGACAGACTTTAGTTGGCAAAGTAATATCTCTGCTTTTGAATATGCTATCTAGGTTGGTCATAACTTTTCTTCCAAGGAGTAAGCGTCTTTTAATTTCATGGCTGCAGTCACCATCTGTGGTGATTTTGGAGCCCCCAAAATAAAGTCTGACACAGTTTGCACTGTTTCCCCATCTATTTCCCATGAAGTGATGGGACCAGATGCCATGATCTTCGTTTTCTGAATGTTGAGTTTTAAGCCAACTTTTTCACTCTCCTCTTTCACTTTCATCAAGAGGCTTTTTAGCTCCTCCTCACTTTCTGCCATAAGGGTGGTGTCATCTGCATATCTGACATTATTGATATTTCTCCTGGCAATCTTGATTCCAGCTTGTGCTTCTTCCAGTCCAGCGTTTCTCATGATGTACTCTGCACATAAGTTAAGTAAGCAGGGTGACAATATACAGCCTTGACATACTCCTTTTCCTATTTGGAACCAGTCTGTTGTTCCATGTCCAGTTCTAACTGTTGCTTCCTGACCTGCATGCAGATTTCTCAAGAGGCAGGTCAGGTGGTCTGGTATTCCCATCTCTTTCAGAATTTTTGGCATTGCCAATGTCTGGGGGGTACACAGAGTCATTCCTGGTTAAGCATGACTATTCTATGCCCCAAAGCCCCAAGATAATATCTCTGATCTCTGCTGAGGCTTACTATAAAGTTCTGGTAATCAAGACAGGTGGTACTGGTACACATACACCAGAGGCTCTCAGCCAGGGGGCGGTTTTGTACCCCCGGGGATACTGGGCAATGTCTGGAGACATTTTTAGTTGTCGAGACTAGGCAGTAATGATGTGCTCCTAGCACCTGATGAGTCAAGGGCAAAGATGATGCTGAGTATCCTACCATGCACAGGACCATCCTTGCCACAAAGAAGGATCCAGCCGCATATATTAGTAATGCTAAGGGTGCAAAACCCTGGGATAGAGAAGTAACAGAGAGTCCAGAAATAACCCCATACTTTTTTTTTTTTTTGTCATTTGATTAAAAAAAATTAAAAAGCCAAGGTAGTTCACTTGGGGTTAGAAACAGAAAAACGTTTCATACAAAATTTTAACTCAAAACAATGTATGGACTTCCCTCATGGTCCGCTGGTTAAGATCTGCCTTCCAATGCAGGAGACATGGGTTCTATCCTTAGTTGGAGAATTAGGATCCCACATGCTGTGGGACTAAGCTCCCACACCACACAAAGATCCTGCATGCTACAACTAAGACCCAACGCAGCCAAAATATTTTAAATAAATATTTAAAAAACAAAACCAAATGTAGTTTCTAGAGGAAAATTAGGAAGGCCTTCATGATCTTAAATTAAGCAAAAATTTCATAGATTGAACACAAAAGGCATCAAACTAAAAAAAAAAAAAAAAAGCATTACCTTGATACCAAAGCCAGACAAGAACACTATAGAAAAGGAATAGTACAGACCAGTATCTCTTATAAACATTGATGCAAAAATTCTTGGCAAAATACTAGCAAACTGATTTCAGCAGCACACTACAAAGATAAACGCCATGACCAAGCAAGCTTTATTCTTGGGATACAAAGATAGTCCAACATACAAAAGTATCAACATAATATCCCACATTAATAAATGGAAAAAAACGACATGACTGTCTCAATTGGGGTGCAGGGGAAAAAAGAGTTTGACAGAAATCAGAATTATTTTTTATAAAAACACTCAACAAACCAAGAATAGAAGGAAACTACTTTAATATGATAAAGACCACATACGAAAATCCCACAGCTCACATCAACTCAACAGTGATAGACTGAAAGCTTTTCCTCTAAGATCAGAATTAAGACAAGAATGTCTGCTTTTGCTACTTTTTTCGACATAGTATTAGAAGTTCTAGCCGAAGCAATTAGGCATGAAAAAGAAATCAAAGGCATCCAAATTGAAAAAGAAGAAATAATATTATCTCTTTTGGCGGATGACATGACCTCATACGTAGAAAACATGGAAAATTCTGTAAAAAAAAAAATCTGTTGGAACTCATAAACGAATTCATCAGAGTTTCAGAATACAATGTTGCAGGACATAAACCAAAACCCCCAAATCAGCTGCATTACTTCCCTTTTTCTTATTGAGGTATGGTTGGTTTATAGTATTATATTGGTTTCAGGTGTGCAACATGGTGATTCAAAATTTTTATAGATTATACTCCATTTAGAGTTGCTATAAAATATTGGTTATATCCATGTGGCATATCCTTGTAGCTTATTTATTTTATACATGTTAGTCTGTACTTTTTAATCCTCCACTCCTATCTTACACTTCCCACCTTCCCGCTCCCCATGGGTGAGCACTAGTTTGTTTTCTATATACATGAGTCTCTTTCTGTTTTGTTATATTCATTCACTTGCTTTATTTTTTAGATTCCACATATCTAAAGGCTGATTTTTCTTATTAATTTTCTACATGGATGACATGTCAGGTGATGCAAGTGGGGTGTTAAAATTCCTTACTATTATTGTGTTACTGGCAATTTCTCCTTTTATGTGTGTTAATATTTGATAGGAATGTAAACAGTATTTAAAACAGGAATGAAAACTGTATTTAAAGAATTAAACAGAACTACAATATGATCCAGTTTCCTGGTGATGGTGGTGGTTTAGCTGCTAAGCCATGTGTGACTCTTGCAACTCCATAGACTGTAGCCCAACAGGCTCCTCTGTCCATGGGATTTCCCAGGCAAGAGTACCAGAATGGGCTGCCGTTTCCTTCTCCAGGGGATCTTCCCAACCCAAGGACTGAACTAGGGTTTCCTGCATTGCAGCAGATTCTTTACCAATGAGCCACCAGGGAAGCCCTCAGTTCTCTACTTCCGGGTAAAATCCCAAAAGAAACGAAAGCAGATTTTGACAAGATATTTTGCAATTAATGTCACAGCAGTATTATTCATAATAGCTAAAAGATGGAAACAAGCCAAATGTCTACTGATGGATGAATGGACGAATAAAATATGATATGTGGTGTATATATATAAAGGAAATGTATATATGTATACCATTGAATATTAATCAGCCTTTAAATGGAAGGAAATTCTGACACTTGCTATAGTATGAATGAACCTTGAAGACATTATTATAAATGAAATAAGCCAGACACAAAAGGCAATAACATATGATTCCACTTAAATGAACTAGAATAGTCAAACTCATAGACAGAAAATATACCGGTGGCTACCAGGTGCTGGACAGAGAGGAGAATGGGGAATTCATATCCATGGTCAGAGAGTTTCAGTTTCAGATCAGTAAAAAGTTCTAGAGATGGATGGTGGTGATTGTACATGATGTGAATGTACTTAATGCCACTGAACTATACCCTTAAAAATGGTTAAAATCATGACTTTTATGTAAATTTTGCCACAAAGAGAAAAAGGGGGGAAAAAGATAATTTTTGGTCAATAAAAGCTACAATTTTTAATCTTTCAAAGGCAATCTTAAGCAACTGAAGAGGCAAGACACAAGTTGGAAGAAAATATAACCAGTGAAGAACTTGTATCCAGAAAATAAAAATCATTTTTGCAGCAATAAGAAAATAAAAAATTTAACTGAAAGTTGGGCAAAAGAAAAAAAAATTGGGCAAAAGTTTGAACAACACTTGGCCAAAACTACATGGATGAATAACAAGTATGTGAAAAGATGTTCAGCATCTTCAGTTATCAGAGAAATATACATCAACACCAGTGTGAGACACTACCTCACAGCCACTGGAATGGGCAAAATTAAAAGGATGGACCTTAGTAAGTTCTGTCAAGTGTTTTGAGCAGTTGAAACTCACACATTTGTTTGTGTGTAAAATGAATCAACAACTTTGGAAAACAGTTGGACAGTTTAAAAAATGGATTAATCTGTTGGCTGTGCTGGGTCTTTGCTACTGCGCTTGGGCTTCCTCTAATTGTGGCGAGCAGCGGCTGGTGCCCGGGCTTCTCGTTGCGGTGGCTTCTCTTGTTGCAGAGCTCCGGCTCTAGGATGGCCGGCTTCACTAGCTGCGGTGCACGGGCTTAGCCACCCCATGGCATGTGGAATCTTCCCGGGGCAGGGAGCGAACTCGTGTCTCCTGCATTGGCAGCTAATTATTTTTACCACTGAGCCACCAAGGAAGTCCCATCAGTTTCTTAAATAAACATACACCTCCCATTGGACCCAGCCATTTCATTCTTAGGGATTGACCCAAGAGAGATTCAAGTGTATGTTAGAAAACTTGTACACTAGTGTTCTTAGCAGCAACTTTATTTGCGATAGCCAAAAGCTGGAAGTAATACGAACGTGAGTGAATGAATGAACAAACTGTGGTCCATCCATACAGTGGAGCATTATTCGGCAATACTAAGGGATGAACTACGGATACCCGGGACAACATGGCTGGATGTCTAAACAGCAGCCAGACCAGCTTGCTCTGCCTGCACTAGGCAGCCTTAGCTCCAACCACCGCCCCTCCCCAAATCTAGGCTCTGCTTTGAGAAAGGGCCCTCGGTGAGCTCAAAGTCTGTCCCACTTTATTCAGTCATGGATTCAAAATTTGTAATGGTCACTTTTAAGTCGAAATCTAAAGGTATCCATAAAACAGCCTGCAGAGAATTTCAGGCCTCTGAGAGATCAGGAAGGATGTATTCATTTCCTTAGGCTGCCACAACTTAAAAAAATAGAAACTATTTTTTTTTTTTTTTAAGCAGTACTGGAAGCCTGAAGTGTGAAATCAAGATGTTGGCAGGGCCATGCTTCTTCTGAAGGCTCTAAGAGAGAACCCTCTCCCAGCTTCTGGTGGCTCCAGCAATCCTTGGCATCCTTTGGCTTGTAGGCACATTAATCTCTGTTCTGTGTCCTCATGATTTTCTCCCTGTGTGTCTGTCTTTTCTCCTCTCCTAACAAGGACACAGTCATGGATTCAGGGCCCATCCCAATCCAGTATGACCTTATCTTAATTCGATTAAGGATACCTGCCAAGACCCTATTTTTGATGGAGTTCACATTCTGAGTTTCCAGGTAGACATGAATTTTGAGGGTACCATATTAAACCTGGTACAGGGGCCCCAACTTCTAAGTGAGCAGAGAGCATAGTTCCCTGGAGGCCATGGGAACCATGTCAGATGCATGGATAGAGGTGTGTACAGACAGCTCTCAGAAACCCTAGCGGCTGATGCATGGCTGGAGTGAAAAGGGCAGTGAGGAGGGGAGGCTTCAGGAGTGAGTGAGGCGGGGAGAGGGAGCTATGTGTCTGGAAGGACAGTATAACGCACCCTGCTACAGGAGTGATCACCTTGCTCTGATGCTTCTAAATACTCAGGCTTATTCTTCGCAGGCTCGGGGCAAGAGATACAGAGAGAGACTTGCACTCAGATCTGACTGTGGAGATTTAAGGTAACAGCCAGAATGATTTTTCAGAGAGGACAGAACATCAAGTGTCCATTTATTTGATGTGTGTGGACAAAGAGTCCAACCAAGGGTAGGACGGTCAGACGCATCTCTGGTGCGTGAGCTCACCTGGCCCATCTTACTCTGTACACCAGTAACATGTCATCAATGGAGCCTCAGTATCATGCAGCACCCAGGCCTGTCCCTTCCCTGACTGGACTTGCTGAGCCTCAGCTTCTTCCTCTGTAAAGTTGGTCCATGGTCCTTAATGGATGAGATGGGTAAAAGTGTCCAGGCACAGGAGGAAGGCTGACAACCTTATTCTCCTTTCTCCTGTCTTTCTGCTCCCAAGATCAGAGGCCAAAGGGAGGAAAACAAGAAGGAGATGAAGGAGGGGGAGTTGATCTCCAGCTCTCAATGAGTCTCTGTTTTGTTCTATGACCTTGGCTGAGCCACTGGTCCTTTGCAGGCCTCAACTGCACTTCTGTGAAGTGGGTTACAGGAATTTGGGCCTGAGGACCTCCAAAATCATTGCTAAAGTTCAGATATCTCCCAAGGAAGACCTGGGGTCTTTCTCAGATCCCCATGTTGGGCCTGGGGGGTTCCTATGTTGTCCAGAGGGGACTCCAACCTCTTTCTCTTATAGGTAGAGAAAACTCTGGGTGCTTTGGGAGAATGGGCAGGGGTGTAGCATCTAAGACTCGGGGCTGGCTGGAATCAGGAAGCAGGATCAGACGATCTTTTGGAGGCGGGGCTTCACCTCTTCCCATAGGGTGGGGTTGTGCAGCCCCAAGTTTATTTGCATATGATGTGACCTAACCAATCAGAGCCCAAGGCCATTGGCCCATGGCCTGGGATGGACCCCCTGAGGTCCCATCCCAGGTGGTCAGTCCTCAACTGCTTTAGAGGTCTGTCTCCTGCAGGTCAAGACCTTTGTCATGTTTGCTGCCTGGTGTCCTGGAACCAGCTCCATTCCCCTCCTTCTGACCCGGGTAAAGCAGACGGTCCTCATCAGTGGGCAGAAAGTCAGAAGGCCTCTTGGCTCCAGGGGGCAACTCCTCAGCACCCTGGAGGAAGGAGAGAAGAAAGTCCCTGTCAGAGACTCCCTTCTGCTGTGTCAGCTCAGATATTCTCCAGATGGGGACAGAAGACCTGGGAGGACAGAGCCTGGGAAGAGTGGCACAATATCACCTTGGCAAGTCCTGTCCCTTCTGCCTCCAAAGCCTCCATCCACTTCTCTCCCCCATGGCCGTGTCACCTATGGTCCAGCCCATCCACGCGTCCATGGGTGCCTGTACCTCTCCTTTCCCTGACTCTACCTATTCTTCAAGAAAATACATTATTTCCCCACAGCAGCTGGAGGAAGCTTTAAAACACTTCAAATCCCAAATCCCTGCCCTCACCATTGAGTCTGCTCTGACCTCAGGGCCTTTGCACCTGCTGTGTCCTCCACCAAGAATGCCCTTCCCTCAGATTTCCCAGTAGTTGTCTCCTTCTCATTCTGGCATTAATAATGTCACCTCATCCAAGAGGCCACCCTCATCACCATATCCTGTTTTATTTTCTTCCTAATACTCACCACCTGCTTAGACCCTATTCCTTTCTTGCTTTAGCTTTCTTCTGCTCCTGCCAGAGCATGTCTGGGTACATAGCAAGTGCTTAATAAACAAGGGAATGAAACAGGGAGTCCAGAGCAGGAGCAAACCTGGATCAGAACCCCCAGGGACAGTGTTTCCTAAACTCAGGGCATTCCCATAGGAACCACACGGCTCTGGCCAATGTTGGTCTACCTCCTGTCATGTTGCTTATGTAAGATTTTTTCTAAGTTGACTCACTTTTGAATTAAGCAATTTTATTTTCAGGAGAGACTTTATATCAATAACTGAAAGGCAAGCCAGTTTCACTTGCCATAGACTGGAGGTAGTTGTAAAAACAGATACAATGAAAATGAACAGTATGAAAGTCTGCTCAGTTCTTGTTAAAGTGAGTAAATAGAAAGCGTTGAAGACGCACTAGCTCCCAGCTGAGCCTTTCCACTGGCGGTAAGGAGAAGTTGAGAAAGACGAAGACGGTGACTCACCATGTCACTTCCCTGAGTTAAGGTCACAAACAGAGCACCTGAAGCCACTTCACTGCCCCTCCCCCTGCTCTGGGATCCCAACCCTGAGACTGACCTTCATCAAACCGTCATCCAGGGTGGCCACCTCTTCCTTGGGGGCCACTGATGCTGTCTGCCGCATGAGGTCCCACCAGAGCAGACCAGGACCCAGGGCACTGCGCTTGGTGGGGCCTGAGGGGGCAGAGAGAAAATGGAGTTATTTAGTGAGGGTGGCGGGAAAACTGGAGACCAAGCCCTGGGGAGGAAAAGGGAGGTCTCTGATGGCTTCCAAACTCAGATCTGACAGTGACCCACTGGGGACACTGGCAAGTCTCTGCCCCTCTCTGGGCCTCACTTTCTCATCTGCACAGTGAGAGGTTGTAATAGACAACAGTGGATGGCTGGGAGGGTCCAGCACATGTCTCCATTGCTGCTGTGTCCCCAGCGTCTAGAATATTGCCGAACTTGGAGAAGGACCCAGTAGAGCCCTGGTGAATGGAAAGTGAGACTCGGGAAGAGCGAATAGGTACTCTTATCACTATTGATTTCTTTTAATCTCTTTCCACTTCTTCACGGAATTCAGAGTTCCCAGAAGGCAGCGGAGTTGCCAAGACTTGGGGAAAAAATATTTCAGCACCAAGGACAGCGTCTTGCGACCCCTCCCCCACCATCCCACATCCTCCAGCAAAGACATTATCTTTGGAGCTGAAGAGGGAATAGAGAGGTGGAGAGGGGATGCCTCAGTTTCTGCCTTTGCAAAATAGGACAAGTCCCACAAGGTGGAGGGTGTCGTGAAGGCAAGCAGCAAAAGGGTGCAGATGCGGCTAGTATACAGTGGCCACTTGACTGACAGAACAGTCCTCCTTCCCCTCCCTGTGGGTCCTAGAGGCAGAAGGTGGACAGGGTGACCTCTAAGGATGCCATATGCCCTCCTTACCCGTCAGGCAGCTGACAAGGGCTCCACATAGCACAGTGCACAGCGTACCCAAGGCACCATAATAGAGATAGGAAATGGCATAGAAGTTGTCGGCTAAGGTTTGCTGATCAGGGTCCATTTCCAAACTAAGAGAGAGAGATGAGAATGAATCTAAAATCCATTTCATTTGCTTCCTTCTGTCTACACTCTCACAACCCAGCTCAGTCCTTCATGATTGTTTGTCTGGACATATGCCAATTCTCCTTCCTTCTTGCTATCCCACCAACACCTTCAGGCAATGTCTACACACAAACAGAGGAACATTACTAAAACGTAATTCAGGGCTTCCTAGGTGGCGCAGTAAAGAATCTGCCTGCCAGTGCAGGAGGTGCAAGAGACGTGGGTTTCATCCCTAGGTCAGGATCCCCTGGAGGAGAAAAAGGCAACCCACTCCAGTATTCCTGCCTGGAAAATTCCATGGCACACTACAGTCCACTACAGTTGCAAAGAGTTGGACATGGCTGAGCACATACAATAAAATGTAACTCAGGTTGCCTCCTGCTTCTGCTTATCACCCTCAGTATCAAACCAATTTAAGCTCTAAGAAGAAAACAGGTATGAATCTTTATGACCATGGGTTTGGCAATATTTTCTTAGATATGACACCAAAAGCTCAAGCAACCAAAGAAAACAGAGGTAATTCCCTGATGGTCTAGTGGTTAGGATTCCACGCTTTAACTACTGAGGGCTTGTGTCTAACCCCTAGTCAGGGAACTAAGATCTCACAAGCCGCACAGCATGGCCAACAAAACAAACATAGAGGGACTTCCCAGGTGGCTCAGTGGTAAAGAACCCACCTGCCAATGCAGGAGAAGCAGGTTTGATCCCTGGGTCAGGAAGATCCCCTAGAGCAGGAAATGGAAACCCACTCCAGTGAAAAAGAAAAAAGAAAGGACAAATTGGACTTTATCCAAACAGAAAACTTTTGTGTATCAAAGGATACTGTCAAGAGAATGAAAAGATAACCCAGAGAATGGGAGAAGACATTTGCAAATCATATATCTGATAAAGATCTAATATCAAGAATAAAGATATAAAGAACATATAAATTAGAACTCAATATGAAAAGACAAATGACCCAATTTAAAGATGAGCAAGGGATTTGAGAAGACATTTGTCCAAGGAAGATATAAGTATGGTCAACAGGCACATGAAAAGACTGTCAACATCATCAGTCACTAGCGAAATGCAAATCAAAACCACAATGAGTATTATCTCATACCCAGTAGGATGGTTAGAATTCAGAAAAAAGAAGGGGATAATAATAAGTACTGGCAAGGATGAGGAGAAGTTGGAATCTTTATACATTTCTGGTAGGAATGTAAAATGATACAGTAGCTATGCAAAATAATCTGGTGGTTTCTTAAAAGCTAAATATAGAATTACCATATGACCCAGCAATCCTACTCCTAGGTATATACCAAGAAAAAAATATGTCCATACCAGCACTTGTACACAAATGTTCATAGCAGCACTAGTCACAGTCACCAAAAGGTAAAACAACCCAAATCACCTGATAAAGGATAGACCAAACTGGTCCATCCCTCCAGTGAAATGCTATGAGGTCATAAAAGAATGAAGCACGGAGACACACTCCAATGTGGACAGCCCTTAAAAACATCATTCTGAGTGAAGGAAGCTGGGCACAACAGGTCCTATGGTGCACAATTCCGTTTATACGAAATGTCCTCAGCAGGCAAGGCCACAGCGACAGAAAGTAGATGAGTGGTTGCCTGGGGCTAGACGTGAAAGTCGCTCAGTCCTGTCCCACCATTTGTGACCCCATGGATTATACAGTCCATAGAATTCTCCAGGCCAGAATACTGGAGTAGGTAGCCATTCCCTTCTCCAGGGGATCTTCCCAACCCAGGGATTGAACCTATGTCTTCCACATTGCAGGTGGATTCTTTACCGTCTGAGCCTCCAGGGAAGTCAGGGGCTAGAGGGAGGTGGAAATGGGCTAAACTGTACAGGGTTTTGGGCTTTTGTCTTTTTTGTTTTTGAGGTAATGAAAATGTTCTTGAGATAGTGGTGATGATTGGATAACCTGGTGAATAGACTAAAAACCGCTGTTAAATGGCTACTTTTATGGTCTGTAAATGATATCACAGTTTAAAAAGAATCCAATTTCTCTGGTTGAACCTCGTCGCCTATCCTTTCTTCTGCCATTAAATGCGCTCTA
This sequence comes from Aepyceros melampus, assembly GCA_006408695.1. Classification (NCBI taxonomy): domain Eukaryota; kingdom Metazoa; phylum Chordata; class Mammalia; order Artiodactyla; family Bovidae; genus Aepyceros; species Aepyceros melampus. Next base: position 110,122 of record SJXQ01005401.1, on the reverse strand, counting down.
ACCTCACCATAGTTGGAATGCACTACACTGAACCCTGGCCTCAGAGACTTCGCACTTTCTCTTCCTTCTGCGGGGAATGCCCTACTCCCAAGCCCCGCCCCCCACCTTCTCCTTCCCAGTAGGGACTCAGCTTCAGGATCCCTCCTCAGCCACACTCTCTCTGGCCACGCTTTGCCGCTCAGAGTTTACCTGGAGACCCTGCTGGAGGCGTTGGCAGTGAGAAGAGGGTCCAGGACACCAGAGGCGTTGGCTGAGGGCACAGCACAGCCGGACGCTGACGACGGAAGGACCCCCATGGACTGCGCGCTAGGCGGGTGCAGAGTGGCGCCCACGGCCACCACAGCGACAGCGCCAAGCCCCCTGCCAGCCCGGACAGGACGCCCTGGTGAGGGACCCAGTGTCAGCGGGGGTCGATGTTGACCCACTCGCACGCCTAGTCCCTCGCCCGCGTATTAATACTCACCGGTGTATTGCAGGTGGGGACGAACATCCCCAGGATGAAGGCTCCGAGGAGAGGGCCGCTGACGACTCCCATGACGGTGAAGGATCCCTGGGAGCGTGGGTGGGAGGGCGACTGAAGGCAGAGTCGTCCCACCTTTCCTAGCCTCAGTTTACCCGCTGGGAAAGGAAGACCTGGGGAACTCCACTGGCCGTCTTGAGACTCCTCTATGCCTCAGTTCCTCTAAAGGGGAAGGGATGCCCTATCTTATCTCTCTCCCAAAGATGCGGATTCCCTCTCTTGACAAATCTGGTTCCATGACCATGCCAGGAGGAGGCCCTTCTTGCGCCCAGGTCACTACTCCCACCTCCCAGCATCCTTGTTTCAGGCCAGGCGGTGGCCATCCTGCTGGTGGCGTGTCAGAACTCAGTTCTGCCATTGACATGTATAACCTTCTCTGAGTCTCAAAGAGGATGACGCCTCGCCTCTTGGGAAGATTGGAGGGGGTGGAGTACTTACCTGGAGGACACCGCCCCCCAGCAGGGACGACAGAGCTGCCACGGTGAGACAAGCTGAGCCGTAGATGAGCGCTGTAGCGGATGGGGATGGCTCTGTCAGTCAGGGGAGGCTGCCCCGGCCCCCCACCCAGGTCCCCCCAACTCACAGAGCCCCTTGGAGATGATGACCAGTCTCCGAGGGGCCAGGCTCGGCAGCCGAGGTTTGATGAGGTCTTCCACAGTGACGGCAGCCATGGCATTGATGCTGGTGGACGCAGTGCTGGAAGAGGGCAGTACAAAGGAGGGGGGCGTCCTCAGGGACTGGCCACCTCTTGCCCCCAGGGCTTACCTGCTGGAGGAGGCCCCCAGCTACCCAACTGGCCTGCCAGGACCCAGCCCAGCCCAAGGGCAGAGGCCTGGGCACAGAATCCCTCAAGAGCAGAGGAGAGGTCTGCCTCCCCACTCTCCCGCAGACCTGAGATACCCTCACGGGAGCAAGGACACCCATGACCGAGGACGTGAATGACACAAGGTCTCATTAGAAAGCAGTGATGGGGTGCAGAGAAAAGCCACATAGACTCTGGTCACAGCAGGAGCAGTGATGCGACCAGAAGCCAGGGGAGATCTGAAACTGCCAAAGCATGAGGCCCCTGAGGGCAGAGGTGGGGACCGCTCGGTCATAGCTGTGCCCCAGTATTCAGAACAGCAATACCTGCCCCATAGGCACTCGACAAACATTTGTTTGAGGGAGGGAGAACAGAACGAAGAAAGGGAAAGGAATCAAGTGTAACCCTGGTGGGCTGCTGCTGCTGCTGCTAAGTCGCTTCAGTCGTGTCCGACTCTGTGCGACCCCATAGACGGCAGCCCACCAGGCTCCCCCGTCCCTGAGATTCTCCAGGCAAGAACACTGGAGTGGGTTGCCATTTCCTTCTCCAATGCATGAAAGTGAAAAGTCAAAGTGAAGTCACTCAGTCGTGTCCGATGCTCAGTGACCCCATGGACTGCAGCCTTCCAGGTTCCTCCGTCCATGGGATTTTCCAGGCGAGAGTACTGGAGTGGGGTGCCATTGCCTTCTCCGCCCTGGTGGGCAGTAATGGGTAAAGATCCCGGATCTGGGGTCCTTGTGCCCAGGGTATGCCTTCCACTGGACCCCACTTACTGGGGACTGGGCAGTAAATGCTGGACGTGCTCAGAACATTACAACAAGGCCCCAGGGGCTCAGATGTGGCCAAGTGAGAGAGCAGGGTCACTCACCTGAGGGTGCCACTGTAGGCACAGGCCAGAAAGAGCCCAGGGACTCCAGGCAGGTCCTCAAAGATGTCCAGCACCAGCAGGGGCATGTACTGAAGGGAGTCAGGGGTCAACCACCAGGACAGCAATGCCCCAAGGGTGAGGGCATCTATCTGTCCTCACACTGCACATTCCCAACACCCAGTACAGACCAGCTCACAGTGGGCACTCAGAGCGTGTTTGTTGACTGACTCTGCGATCCTGGGTCATTCCCACTTTACTGATGAAGCCAGTCAGGCCAAAGAAGGTCACTCCTTGCTTGAGGTTACACAGGCAGTCCGGGATCCGACCCCATGGACTCTGAACCCCGTGGTCAGAGCTTCCCCCAGAGTGAGCACGACTGGGTCCTGGCCTTGGTGCTACCCTTCACTTGCCTGTGGACCTCAGGCAATTGCTTTACTTCTGTTCTCCTGCCTCAGTTTCCTCATCTGTAAATCAAGGGCCATGGCAGTCTTGGCCTCATCACATGTTGAAAGATTTTGATGGGAAACTAACGGCTCGTGAAGGGGCATGAGGCACAGTGTAGGTACTTGGGACATGAGAGCTGGTCGTTATTGACAGTATCATTATTTCATGCTGAACTGTGGTCCCATGGCCTCCTTGATATCCCTCAGGGGGTCTGAAATGCCCCTCCCCTCCCCTATAACATTGCTTCACCTCCCAGATCCTCCTCTGTGTTGAGTTCTTTCCTGCCTCTGGACATTTGCACAGACTTTCTCTCCACTAGGAATACTTTTCCACCTTCACCCCCAGAGACTCACCCAGAGGCTCACAGTGGGGGTGGGTGGATAGGAGGGGCCTAGGAGCCTGGAGCAGACTCACCTGGTCTGGGGCAGAGATGCGCCCCGCCAGGAGAGGGTCACAGTCAAGGTAGAACGTGAACATGACGACGCCGCAGGCGGCAGCGCTGGACACAATCAGGAACAGGCCCAGCTGGTTGATGAGCACGGCCCTGGAGGGGAGAGGTGGTCTCAGGCCTGGAGGGAGGGGCTGGCACATCCCAGAGGCACCCCGCCAAATACTCACAGCTTGGCTTGCTTCTCCGTGCGACAGGCCACGTAGCGCTGCACCTGTGCTTGGTTCACCCCGTACATCGAGAGCCACACCAACGTGCCACCCACAACAAAAGTCCAGAATGTGTAGCGGCTCCTCGGGTCCAGGTCAAAGCTGGATGAGGTGGGTCAAGTCAGCCATGTGGGAACGCTACGCTGCCTTCTCCCTCCCAAGTGGCCCCAAATGCCTATTCTGGACCTGATGGGTCTTAAAGGGACATTTTGGGCTAGGTTTTGAAGTGTGAACAGGAGTTTGCCAGATTAAAAGTTCATGGGTTTATTGAGCCATCCACAGGTATCCGAAAAACATTTTTTTTCTGTGCCTCACTGGGATCTCAGAGAGCCTTCAATTCCCAGAGAGGGGGAGCCAGGGTTTTGGCTAGGTTTTCTGTCTGGGGAGGGGAGTTGGAAGGAATTCCTGGGGGAGGCAGCATTGGCTGGCTTCTCCCAGGGCAGAGATGCCAGCTCCATCACTCTGCCATATCTTCCTCTACATTTTCACGTACTCCATCAGGTTGATCCGGGAGTGGTTCTTGGCAAGCTCGAGTACTTGCCCAGGTCCACCCACGAGCACAGTTCCACGAGCCAGGACAACCCAGAAACCACTCAGCATCACTAAGACCTGAAATACGTCGGTCCAGATCACAGCCTTCATGCCGCCCTGCAAGGTGTGACAGAGAGGGAGATAGGGGGTCAGATGGGGATCTGTCTGCAGCCTGTAGGACAGAGCAGAGGTGGGAGGGAGGAGGAGTCAGGCGGGGGACCTGGCAGGGATTTAGCCTAGCCTCCAGTAATGGCTGAGACCAATGGTCTTCTCTGCCTCAGTTTCCTCATCTGTAAAATGGGGTTAATGATAGTACCTTCTTCAGGGTATCATTGCAAGGAATAAATTAATTAATACAAGAAAAATATTTGGAAGAGCATTTGGCACATACAAGTGTTCAGTGAATGATGGCTGCCACCATTATTATCACTATTACTACTACTGTTATTATTAGCTGTTGTTTTTACCCATCCAGCCTTCACATCTTTGCCTTCCCTTGGCAGCTCCTCAGTTTCCTTTGGAGAAGCCCCTTCCGCACTTTCAGGTCATTCAGGTGAGGCTAATCCTGCTCCCAACTCCAGGAATAGCCAACAGAACATCCTACTCCCCAAACCTCTGTGAATGGCTCATCCTTCACTGAATACCAGTGCCAGCCAGAAAGAACCCTCCTGGGACTTCAGTCAGTCCATCCTGAAACGGGAACTCACGTTCTGCTAGAATGAAGCCCAAAGAGATGGAAGCCCAGAGCTAATGAGGTTCTTAACAGATGGGAGAGAACACAGAGGGCTCTGTTGTAGCCCCTGGATCCAGCCATGCCGTATCCTTGGACTTTCAGCAATAAGCCTTTCAAGTCACCTTTCATAATAAAGATGAGGAAGTAGGCCCAGTCGGGACACAGTCTTCCTCTGGAGAAAGGGAAGGGAGGGAAGTGAATGGGCCTGCCCAGGGTCTCTCCCACTCAGTGGGCGTGCAGCCCCACGTGGGGTGGGGGAAGAGGGACATTCACCACGGCAGTGTAGAAGGTGCAGATGACTCCGGTAGACAGGAGCGACGCCCAGATGTCCAGCCCTGTCACTGCAAGGAGACCCTCCTGTTAGGTCAATTTGCAGGCCGAAAGCTTGGCTTTCACTTCCTGGGGCCTTTGGGGGAGTCAAGCAGGATTCTTTTCTCTTACGGCTGTCCCTCCCTCACCCCTCTAAGCCTTTGTTCTTTCCAGCCACCACTCCTCCCCACCCCGCCCATTCAAACCTTGGTTCAGGATGAGCGCGGGGGCATAGATCACTATGCCTGTGTACAGCATCTGCAGATAGAAGGCAAGGGCAGGGAGGTTGGGGGGCACCTGTGCGAAGAGGGTATTAGGAAGGAGCTAGGGGGAGGAGGCCGGTTGGGGTACCTGACTGAGGGCAGACGGGCCGGACCGCGCAGGATCGGGGTGGGGTCAGGTAGGAGGTCTGCAAGAGGCCGGCGGGCCAGACTTGCAAATAGAGCCTCCTGGGGCGGGGCCAGAAGGATTGTGGGCGAGGTCTGGACAAGGCTTTGCAGAGTGGGAGTGGGGTTGTGAGGGGTGGGAGCGGGGTTGTGGGCGTGACCGTCCGATATTTGACCGGAGCTGGACCTGGGGGCGACACGGGGCGGAGGCCACTCACTGTAGCCACCAGGTACTGCAGAGTCCCGCAGAGCCGCACAGCGCGGCTGAAGCGCATCTCCAGGTACTACAAGGAGAAGCCGAGGGTTCGTGATCAGCTGGAGAGTCCCCATTCAGGGACCCGAGGCTTCTGGGTCCTTCACCCGCACTCTTGGCTTCTGCCCGCCCATCGGAGGCCAACTCCACACTCTTGCCCATGGGGGAGAGGGGGGCGGAGGGCTCCCTCCAAGCACCCTTTCCAATCTATCTGCACACACTTGTGCACACTCGCCATCCCCGCGCCTGTGCATACGGCGTGTACCCGTAGGACTGAACCATCAAGCGTGCACACATTGGTCCCACACGCTCCCACTGATGTCTAATCGTTCCCCTGGGGCTGCCGCCGCTCGAGTCAACTTTCGCAAGATACAGAGAGTGCCTATGACTGGCTGTCTAGTGTACGACCGGTCAAGATTTTAATCTTCGTGCTCACTGCCCCAGAGCGAGTCTTGGGCAACCGAGCGGAGAGGCAACCCCTTGTGGAAGGTAGGAAGCAAGCTGCGGGGAAGTCGGATTTCGAATCCGGAGCCTGTCGCCAGGAAGTCACTCGGGTGGACACAAGCCCGGCTTACGGGCTGGGGGGCCAGGTGTGTGCCTGTCCACGTGTGAGCGCGCCCCCGGCCGAGCCTGGCTCCGCCCTGAGCGAGTTTCCACCAAAGAAAACCAGGACGCCGGCTCCTCTTCCTCCTTCCTGCCCCGGCCTCACTGCCTGCGGCTTCTTCCCAGAACCCTCCCCACCTGTCCGTCTCGGAGGCTCCCCAGTTAACAGCACCTGAGAGCCCGCCTGCGGCCCCCTGCACCACGGTTCAGAGCCTTAGGGCCTCCCCGCGTCCCCAGGCAGGCAGGTCCTCAGGCCCTCCGGGCCCCTGCCCAGTACCTCGTAGGTGCTGGTGAGACCCAGGCGGTGGAAGACCGGCAGGAAGAGCAGGGCAGTGAGCAGAGAGTTGAGCAGCTGTCCCAGGCCATCCAGAGGAACTTGAGGCCATAGCGGTAGGCCTCGGCTGGCACCCCTAGCACCTGGACCGCCGACATGAAGCTGGCGGCCAGCGAAAGACCCACCGGCAGGGCGGACAGGCGCCGACCCCCGGTGAAGAAGTCCTCGGCGCTGCGCTGCCCGCCTCGCGCTACCCCGACCCACAGCCCGATGCCGGTAGACACCAGTAGCATAAGGGCGAAGACCCCGTAGTCCCAAGCTCCGAACGTGGCCCGCTCCTTTGCCTCGACGGTGGCCATGAGGTGCGCGGGAGGGGACAGGCGCGTCCTCGGCCCCTTGCAGCCACGCGCGTGTCTCGGCTGAGGGAAGCTGGCAGCGGCCGAGGAGGCAAGACAGCGCGCAGGTAGCAGGATGCTCAGCGGCGGCAGCGACACCGCGCGCCTGTCCCCTTGGGTCCCCCGCGGCCCGGGGCTCTCTGGGCGAGAAAACTGTGGCTCCTCGCTGCAGCTCGTCTGCCTCCCTGTCACCCCTCTTCGTCTTCCCGTCTGTCTGTCCGTCCACCTGGCCTCTCGCTCCGTCCAGGCGCCCAGTGCAAGCGGTACGTCCCCCGCCCGGACGTCTGTCTCAGTCCTCGGGAGCTGTGCTCAGGGCTGGCAGCAGGAGGTCTCGGTGGGGCTTAAAGGGGCAGCTCCCGGCGGCGGCCGGCCGCGGATTTATTGGGCTCTGGGTCGGCGAGACTCCGCCCCCAGACCTGGGGCGGGCAGGACCCGCACCCTTTCCGCCCTGCTCTCCGTCAGATGGGCCGGGACAGGACACTTAGGTGGCTGCTGGGGGGTGGAGGGAGGCTCCCAAATGCCCCCTTCCCCCCTGCTTTGTGGGGCACTTTCCGCTGACCATAAACTGTTAATGTCTCCCTTGGACAGGTGGGGAAACAGGTTCAAAGTTGGCATGTCACTCACCCAAGGCGGCAGAGCTGGGAGCAGTGGCCCAGCATTCAGATCCTCCTTGTGCTTTTGTACCCTGAGCTAAGGGGAGCTCACTAACCCACAGACTGGGATTACTTTCAAGGTTTCAGGGTCCCATAGGGAAAATTTTCTCTGCTTGAACCCCTCCCTCAATTGGCACTTTGACCCTCTCCATTTCTCTAGAGCCTAGCAGGAGGGCATCACCAAACCCAGCCCTCAGGCTGAGTGTAAGACAACAGGTTCCTTTAAGTTCTGAAAGCCATCCATATTTGAGAGAGACTTTGCGTCTCTCTGGGCCTCAGTTTCCCCATCTGTAAATGTGCATAAAATAGCCCTTGCCTCAGAGGAACAAACTGAACCTGTGTAACACAACCTGGCACAGAACAAGTACCTCATTTATTCATTTCTTCATATATTCATTGGTTCCTTCACCAAACATGCATTGAGAGTCAACGCTGTGCCAGACATTAAGTGTAAAATGGCGGTCATGGCAGAGGGGCTGTCCATGACCATGTTCTCAAAAAAAGGAAGGACATGACTACCTGGGGAAGGAGTGTCTGGCATGCCCCACAAATGAGATCAGAGGTACAGAGGAAGGGGGAGTCCCTTGTTTTGGGTCATGCCTTCAAGAAACCCACACTTTGTCATCTGGAGGTTCTGACCACTGGGTTCAAGTCCTAGCTGGACCTCCAAAAGCTGGATTTCCTCCTCCATAAGCGGGAGGGATCTGAGAATCTGTCCTGCTACGGCACTGGGACCCTCCTCGGCCTCTGCCGCCCCCTGGTGGCCTCCTCTGGCCTACACACATCACCGAAGCTGGGTCCAGGGACCACCAGGCAGCCTCTCATTTGACCCGGGACTGTCTTATTCTGTCTTCACGCAGGGCTGCAGAGCTGACCTACTCCTCCCTGGAGATGCGATGCTGCGGCTCCACACGGCCATCTGTTGTCTGCTGGGATGCACCCTTTGCTTTATGGCAGAAAGTGAAGAAGAACTAAAGAGCCTCTTGAAAGTGAAAGAGAGTGAAAAAGTTGGCTTAAAGCTCAACATTCAGAAAACTAAGATCATGGCATCCAGTCCCATCACTTCATAGCAAATAGATGGGGAACAGTGGAAGCAGTGACAGTTATTTTTTTGGACTCCAAAATCACTGCAGATGGTGACTGCAGCCATGAAATTAAAAGACGCTTACTCCTTGGAAGAAAAGTTATGACCAACTTAGCATATTAAAAAGCAGAGACATTACTTTGCCAACAAATGTCCATCTAGTCAAGGCTTATGGTTTTTCCAGTGGTCATGTATGGATGTGAGAGCTGGACTATAAAGAAAGCTGAGTGCCAAAGAATCAATGCTTTTGAACTGTGGTGTTGGAGAAGACTCTTGAGAGTCCCTTGGACTGCAAGGAGATTCAACCAGTCCATCCTAAAGGAAATCAGTCCTGAATATTCATTGGAAGGACTGATGTCGAAGCTGAAACTCCAATACTTTGGCTACCTGATGCAAAGAGCTGACTCATTGGAAAAGACCTTGATGCTGGGAAAGATTGAAGGCGGGAGAAGAAGGGGATGACAGAGGGTGAGATGGTTGGATGGCATCACCGACTTAATGGACATGAGTTTGAGTAAACTCCAGCAGTTGATGATGGACAGGGAGGCCTGGAGTGCTATGGTTCATGGGGTCACAAAGGGTCCGACATGACTGAGCGACTGAACTGAACTGAACTGAACATCCTTCGCCTTTGCCAGAAAGGTGCAGAGGACACCATGTTCCTCCTCCCTTCCCTTCTCTGCTGCATCCTCCTCAAAAACCTGCTGGGAAAGGGAAATGCTGGAAGATTCCCCACAAAGCCAAGCAAGAAAATGCAAATATATGCAGATTGATGCAAGTTCGGGCAAAAGCTGTCCTGTCTCCCCAAGGAATTTGGGGTGGGGAATCGTCCCTTGCCAGCTCCTCTCTTCCACCCTGGCGGAAGGAGGGTACAGGCTGCAGACAACACTTGGGCTGAGTCCCTTTCATTAAGCGCCTACTGTGTGCAGGGCCCTGCACCAGCCACTGGGCACACAACAGGATGCAGGTGGACATGCCCTGCTCGTGGCCACAGGGCTCTGATCAAGCCAGCAGACGAATACTATTTCAGAAGCTAACAGATGACAAGAGTGAAGCAAGGTCAGAATGGAGACAGCCTTGGGGAGGGAGGTGGGGGACACTTAACGTGAGGCCTCAGAGAGGGACCCTGCAGGCAGAGAATGAGCCAGGTTTGCAGAGAGCTGGGGGTAGGGCTCTGAGGTTGGAAAGAGCAGGACAGGGAGGATCACTGTAGACCTTGAGCCTTGGAAGGGGTCTGGATTTTATTCTGAGGGCACTGGGTGGGAGCAATTGGAGAGTCTGGAGCAAATGAGGGACCTAGTTTCCCTGATGGGTCAGTTGACAAAGAGTCCACCTGCAAAGCAAGGACCCGGGTTCGATCCCTGGGTCAGGAAGACCCCTGGAGAAGGAACTGGCAACCCACCCTGACATGCTTGCTTGGGAAATCCCATAGATAGAAGAGCCTCGCAGGCTACAGTCCATGCGGTCATAAGAGTTGGGCACGACTTAGCAACTAAATCACCTCAGGTTCTTAATACCCACCAGGTCCATGGCAGGGGTTGAGAGTGGGGAAAAATGGGTAGATTAAGAACATGTTGTGGATTTCCTGGATGGTAGGCTCAGAGTTAGAAGCCCTGCTGGGTGGTGGTGGTGGTGGAAGGGGGAGTGTGGAGAAGGGCAGGGAGGAGGGAGGGGAAGCAGTTATGCCTTCCCTGACTGTATGATTCCAATTATGGGATGGGAGGACTCCCCCTGGATGGGGGAGAGGAGCAGGGCAGTCTCTGAGAGCCCAGCAGCAGTGGTCTAAGCAAAAGGGGCAAGGATGTCGGGATGCTGAGGGGATATCTGCTGCCACCACTCCTGGCTGCTGCCTGGGCATCCCCAGTGTTCTCATGTCTCCCTGGAGACAGGGCAGGGGTCAGAGATGAGAGGTTGTGAGCTGTTCTAGCTGCTCCAGCATGACCTGCTGGGTATGTCCTTGAACATCCCATCCTGCATTCAGTAAAAGCAAACCATTATTACCACCAGTGGCTGTCATTTTCTGTAAGATTCCCTGATTCCAAGTCTGAAGATTCTGATCCTGTGGTTCCGAGCCTCTCTGGGTTTCAGGATCTACCACGGGTCGCCCAGGGCCCCCATTTGCCTTGCCTGACTCGGAGATGAGGTGTGGGGGTGGGTCAGGGAGGTGCAGCTCTCCTCCAGGGCTCCCAGCCCTGTCCAGTCTGGGACACCCAGCACCTGGAGAAGCCCGGGGTGGGGGTGGGGTGGATCTGGAGAGCCTCAGCACCTAAGGGCCTGTGGGTTGCAGATTCCTGCCCACCTTCAGGCTGGCCGCGTGAGCCTGGGAAAAGACTTGTCCCTGGGCCCGAGCTGACCGCTGAAGGGAGCCAGCAATCCAAGTGGCCCGTCTTGCTCCACAGACCCACACAGAAGGGCCCATTTCTCCCCAGCTCCGGGCCTTTGTGCTGGTTGGTCCTGGCACAACCACCACTGGAGACTTGAGGGTTCGCCTCAGTGGTCCTCGAGACCTCCAGCCAGCTTCTGGATGACTGCTCTATGCACGCTTTGTGGTAGTTGCCAGGGGCGGTTACGTGGTAGGGGCTGTCAATGGACAAGGTTATGCCACGAGTAGACTGCAGGATGGGTGTGAATAGGTGTGTGAGCAAGCTGAAGGCTCACTCATCACTTGGCTCAAGGCCTCCTCTATGAGACTGACCCCATTCCCCAGCTGGTTCCCAGGCTGTAATGTGGATGAAATTTTGGCAGAGCTTCAGGGTGGGGATAGGCGTGCATGAGGGGCCTTTGTGGGGCCCTCCCTGGCCTTCCACTTTCCTGGTGGTATATTCTCCCACCTGACATTCCTGGCCTCTCAACCTCCAGCTCATCTGAAACCCCTCACCTGAGACCTAAGGGATCACCATTTCCACTTTATACAGGAAAAAATTAAGGCTCAGAGTGGGCTGTGACCTGCCCCAGGAACAGGGATCAGGAGTTTCATGGCCAAACAAATCTATGTTCCTATATCCCAGCCAGATTATTTCCTGGAAATGCATGCATCACTACTGCTAATATCCTTAAATGGAAAGGAGCTGCCAAACTTTTTCTGGGCGGCATCTAGATATGGAGACGCCTGTTACTGAGAAAGAAGGATCTTTAGGGTAACCAGGAATTTCTGTCAGAAATCACAGGGTTAATGGAATCACCTAGGCAGATATTCAAAAAAATTTGGCCGGACAAACATCTTAAAACATCAGGAGGAACTGCCCTGAGGAAAAAGCATTTATAATCTGTGGGGAAATTTTTCTCAGCCTTTTGCTCCACATACCTGAGCCTTTTTTTTTTTTGGCCACATCACAAGACTTGCAGGATCTTTAGTTCCCGACCAGGTATCGAACCCAGGCCCCAGCAGTGAGTCAAGGAGTCCCAACCACTACAGCACTAAGGAATGCCCATATCGTACCAACCCAGCAGCCCATGAGAGGAACGATTCAAGTTCCTAAGACTTTTTTCTATGAGCGATTTTTTTTGTCTCAGAGCAGAATGTTTTCCATATAAGGAAAAGCAAATCCTAAGGTTTCTTTTCAGCTACCAGCTTGTTCACCCATGGTGTTGGCAAGGTTGAAGGAAAATAGTCCTCTTATTAAGCTGAGAGTTAATTAGTATGTTAGTGCTAGGCATTTTGGCATTAACATAAAAAATTTGGCCCAGCACTGCCAGATCAAGGCTTAGCCACGTGGTGCAGATGGAGGTAGAAGTGTGTTCAGTGGCCATCATGACCCTGTCTCAAGATTATTTTTAACTCCTCCTGGGGTCACAGTAACACATGTGGTCTCTGCCCTCAGTCTGGTGTGAGACAGTCCTGTGAATCAATCATCGTATGGTCTACAACTCCAGTGTGGAGTCTTCTAGGCAGAGGGCTCAGCAAGTGTAGGGAGGTAGGGAAGAGCCACCGGTGCTGGTCTCTGTGAGCTCAGTCACTTCAGTTGTGTCTGACTCTTAGTGACCCATGGACTGTAGCCCGCCAGGCTCCTCTGTCCATGGGACCCTCCAGGCAAGAATACTGGAGTGGGTTGCCACGACCTCCTCCGGGGGCGGGGGGGGGGGGCGTCC
>SJXQ01005401.1:73882-97377 GCA_006408695.1 Aepyceros melampus | reverse complement strand
GGGGGGGGGGGCGTCGATGGACCCAGGGATTGTCTCTTACGTTCCTGCATGTGCAAGCAGATTCTCTACCACTGGCAAGCCCCAGGGGCTGGAACAGGCAAAGCAGTCACTGAGGACTCAGGGCCTGTCTCTCCCGTGAGAATGGCTAGCCATGCCTGAGACCTTCCCCAGGAACCTCTCCATGAACAGGTGGGATCTGAAGTGAGTTGATTTTCTGGAAACCACCAAGATCATCACACCAACTAACCCCCTCCTTGGACAGGTGGGGGAGTGGAGGCTGTGCCCTTGTCCAGGACCATGCTTCTCCCAGCCCCCACTCCACACTACCTCTGTGTGGCAGCTTCTTCCCCATCCACGGTTCTCTGGAAGACAAGGCAGGCCCTCACTGACCTGTGTATGCACTGCCTGCAGAACAGTGACTCCCTAAGGCAGCTGAGCAAATTTAGTCAGTGCCCTCATCCTCTGAAGACACCACCAAGGTACAAAGCGCCTGGACTGTCCAAGGTGACACCATCAAGAACTGAATTCTTAGCTGTGTCTCAGCCTCCTGGTTGAGGAGCTCAGGGTGGGATTAGCTTCATGCCTGGAATTCCCCAGGCCTCAAGCAGACAGCTGCCCACTGAGAGACCGTGGCCTCCTAGGTGGAATTAGGACAGCTTCATTCAAGGAGGCCCCAGCGGCCAGAGGGGAAACAAGCCAGCACAGCAGCCGCACAACCCTCCTGGGCGCCCCCTTGTGCCTGCTCTGAGGATCTACAACAGGGCTGGAAGCAAGGTAGGGAAGAGCACACCTGCAATAGAACCAAACCCACAGGCTTCCCCCAGGGCGCAGCTGTCCTTTTACCACCAAGAAATGAGGGGGAGTGGCACAGAGCTGAGAAATATGTATACCATGGCAGGCAAAACAGATCTGGAGCCAAAGCTGGGGCCTGCAGCACACCCCGAAGCTCACAGCACAGCTGTCTGACGGCACTGAATGAGAGAGCGCTGAGTGGGGAGGAGCTCGCCCTTCCTGAGAATCCAGTGCCTGGCCCTCCTCAAGGAGGGGGGGACCCCTTCCAGCGCACTCACAGCTTGGCTGCACCCTTTTGAGTTCTGCAGGGTGTGTAAAGAAAACAAGACGTGTATCTGGAACTCGGTTTTCCCACTAAGTTTTATTTGGGCAAACCCAAGGACAGAGGGCCTGCACCTAAAAGAAGGTGTTGGGCCTCTTGGTGGTGAAGCGTGGCTTGTGCTGGCGACGGAGGACCCGGTGGTGGGATACACAGGAAGGAATAGGTGAGTGTGTGTGTCCATTTTGGATTCTAATGGCTCTGCAAGTGCTCATTCTTAGGCCTTCCCTGATATGCCCATAATTTTACAGTTCTTCTAACTGAGTGCCTGGTCTGGTCTTTAGAATTGATTAAGTAACACAGATGCTATACTGACCCACCTGAGTTGGTCCCCAACAAGGGTCCTTCTGCCTGATGTTATTTGAGCCAGTAGAACAAGACTAAGTTTGGTTCAGAAGCAAAGGAGAGCTTTATTCTTTGAGTGAAGAATGTAGAGACTGGAGATCTTGTTATAGAGTACACACTCCCCATGAAAGGCTCCCAGTGGGGCTGCTTTATAGAGTACTTGAGGATGAGGGGTATTTCTCATGGGCTGAGCACAGCTCTGCTGTTCACAGCATTCCAGATCACAGTGCCAGGTGCAGCCTCTCTGCACACAGCACACGCTGTCATCTTGGATTACAGCATTCTGGGCAGTGCTTATGCACACAACTTGTTGAGTTGAAGTGTTGGATACAGACATTCTGCACTCAGAACTCTGGTCTGAAATGCAAGGCCTCTGTACATGGTACCCTATGAACAAGTGAAACTAGACAAAGTACAAAAGAAAAAAGGATAGGTTTATTTCATTATTCATATTCTCTTTTTATTTTCTGGTCATTATTAATGGGCTTTGTTGGTGACACTTGAAGCTGATTGGGATTTCATAACTGTCTTTTTTTTCTTCCATTTTTTAATGAGTTATAATTGACACACAACCTGTATAAATTTAAGGTGCTCAGTGTAATGACTTACATTCATCATGAAATGATTATCATAATAATTAATGAACATCCATCATCTTATCTAGATACAAACTAAAAAGAAAAAACCATATTTTCCCTTGTGATGAGAACTCTTTGTATTTACTCTCTTTAACAACTTTCATAGGTAAAACATATAGCAGTGTTAATTGCAGTAATCATGTTGTGTGTTACATTACACTCCTAGTACTTGTTTATCTTATAACTGGAAGTTTGTGCATTTTGACCACCTTCATTCAACCCCCCTCTTTCCCTGCTGCCCACCTCTGATAACTACAACTCTGTAACCATCTTGATGGATAAAGTGTGGTAGAGGTGAAGTTTTGTGACTTCTAAGCTAGGTTCTCGAAGATGGTATGGCTTCTACCCGGAGCTTCCACATTTGCTTGCTCGCTCTCTCTGTTCATCTTTGGAACTTAGCTACTGTGCTCTGAAGTGCAGGCTGTCTCGTGTTGAAGACCGTACTGAGATGCCCATGTGGAGAAGAACTTGATTACTCCCAGAATAAACAGTCTTCATATTTTCAAACCAAGACCTCAGACCTAATGGAGCAGAGGAAAGATGCTTGTATTATCAGAATTCTGAAGACTTCGACAGTCTAGAATAATGGACTAAAATAAATAGGATGAAATCGCAGAGATCAGTGTAAAGTGTACACTTTATTAAAATATCAATTACATATGTATAGGCTAGTTAATACATGTTAATTTGAAGAAGGAAGGGATTTAAATTGCTCTCAAGCTTACCAGTCAACAGTAGTGTGAGGTGGCTGCTTTATTTATTTATTTTTTTCGGTTTTCCCACTAAGTTTTATTTGGGCAGACCCGGGGACAGAGGGCCTGCACCTAAAAGAAGGTGTTGGGCCTCTTGGTGGTGAAGCGAGGCTTGTGCTGGCGACGGAGGACCCGGTGGGGCAGTGGGAACTTGATCTTGGAGTCGTGGAACTGCTTGACCGCTGGTCGGCGGCACTTGCTGGCTGCGATCTCCTCCACCTTCATGATCTGGATTGAGTGGGCCCGGGCTCGGTGCCGGGCGCCCATGTCTCGGTCTGCAGAGATCAGGAGGGGGCAGGGTGAACGTGCACATTTTCCCATCATGCGTGGGGATGGAGGGCACTCAGGGACCAAACAGCCACAGCATCTGGTCCCAGCAGGCACTGGTCACCAACTGTAGAACCTCCACATTCACTTTGAGGGGCACGGCTGCAGCCCCACAAAGGCGACGAAGTAACATTTGCTGTTAGCACCTCTGTTTAAACCACTGCTATAAGAAACAGCAGTTCTTGGGTTTAGGTGCTTGGATTCTGGTCCCGGCAGGTGACACACGCTGGGAGCACTCCAGGTTGCTAATGCCAGGTCCCATCCCCGGACAGGGGCTGGACTAGGTTTCTGGGAGGCAGCTCCATCTATCCAGGGCTGACCTTAAACCTCAAGAGGAGGTTCCAGATGCAGTTGGTGCTCGTGAACCAGCTCAGGAATGACCAGACCCTCTCCTCTCCACATCCCCCAGCCCGAGTCCACTTACTGCCAGGTTCCAGAAAAAGGCACGCTTGGGGCATCCTCTCCACTCCTAACCCCAAAGCAAACACCTCCCTGCCTCCATCCCTGAGGACTGCCCCCTAGCCCCGAGAAGCCTCTTGCATTTATTGTGCCTCTTCTGACAGGGAGGGGTCAGACTGAGCTGCAGGTGCCTGCCCTGTTGAGTCTAAAGCAGAGGCCCGGCAGCTTACAGCACTGGGTGACGGCACCGGCGGTGGTCAGATCCCGGTACTCCCGGTACATGTTGTGGGTGCCGCTGCGGGAGTCGTAGCGCAGCCAGATGCCGAAGTTCTTCACTCGCAGGGGAGATTTCTCGAACACCTGTCAAGGAAAGGAGACAGGCTGAGGCTAGAGCAAGTGGGCCTCGACCAGGGCCCCCCACCATTCGTGAACCTCTGCCTCCAATGCTACGAAGGATGGTCCAGTCCCTGGACCTCTCTTGCCCGTCTCCCAGTCCCTGTACCTTCAGGCACCTGAGGGGAAATCTGCTGTCTGAGGGAAATCTCCATGGTAACCGCAGGGATGAAGAGAAGTCCAGGCTGGGATGCTCCCCCCAAGGGCACAGACACAGCTTCCAAATCCCCCTAGCCAACCAACAACTCTCTTGGGACCATCTGGGCCATAAAACCATCAGTTACCCAATGCAGCCTCACTGTGCAGAGTCCAGCACTGCCCTCCCCGCCACTTTACAGATGAGGCCCAGGGTTTTCTCATTAGGAAAAGGGCACCAAGCCACCTATTCCATCCTAATGTAAGGCATGAAGACCACAAAGGAACAGAATCAGAGGTTGTAAAGTCTGCTCACTCTGGAGGGTGACAGATGCCCCATGGGAAAGTGTAAATTCACCCCAATCCCACTCAGCTTCAGACACCCCATACCTGTCCACAGTAGACGATTTCCCCCGAGGATTTCTTCATCTTCTTCAACTGAGACACAAAGTACCAGAAGCGGGACTTGGCAACAACATGATTAGGCGCAAAAATTCTCATGCGATAGAGGGGCGGTGTGCGGCATTTGGGGGTCGGCAGGCAGCGCCCCACCACCTTATACTCTCGAAGCTAAAAAAGAAACAATGGTTGAGGTGGGGACCAGCACCCAAAATCTAGAGGCAACTGCGGAGACTCACTCTGCTCCCTTTCCAAGCCTGTTGACAACCGGATCAGGGGATGGAAGTCAAGTTCCACCAGTGCCTTCCTGGAATATCTGGGTGACTGTGGTCATTTCACAGTCTGAGCCTTCCACATAAAAAGGAGTGAGAGTGGGGAGGATTAACCCAGGTGCCTGAATGCCCTTTGCCCTGGCTCAGGAAAGCTGGGTGAGGCTCTCAGCCCCTCTCTCCCCCTTCACGTTAGCTAGGCACAAACCAGAGGGGCTGTCTCCTTCCTCCAACACCTCATCTATCCAGCTCACAACAACTTGTCAAAATGAAAATTCGGGACTCCAGAGACAGTGACCAGCCGGGGATCTCACAGCCAACTCCAGGCAGAATCAGGACAAGAATCCAGTTCCCTGCCCAGCTCTGGGTTTCCCGGACTTAGGTCATGTCTTGCGGCTGCTTCAGTTTCCCAGCTGCAGTCCAAGAGGTTTCGACTCCCAAGCAGAAGCTCCCTGTTTGTACAGATGCAACAGGAATGATATCTGCCACATTCAAATCCTGGGATACAGCAGAAAGGAGCCACCTCCACAAAATGGCTCATCACCATTTTACTAATTAATGTCAGTAGAAAACAACCCCAAACATCACAAACTCCATTCTTACTTTAACCTTTCAATCTGACTCATCGGCCTCCCAGACCGCCCATTCAGGAAGGGACCGATGCGGTCGGACCCCTTTCCAGTGTGCAAACTGGAGCTGGAAAGCTGAGAATGACCCACCCAAAATGCTTCTCCGCAGGGTCTACTCTTCCATTTCTGAGCCCTAACGATGATTTTGCCCAGCACCTGACACAGCGGTTAAGACTCCCACTCCCCATGTCAGCCCCAAGCTATAATTTTCTTCTACTTCTCTTACAGCCATACCAAGAAAAACAGAACACACTGCTGCTGCTGCTAAGTCGCTTCAGTCGTGTCCGACTCTGTGCGACCTCATAGACGGCAGCCCATCAGGCTCCACCGTCCCTGGGATTCTCCAGGCAAGAACACTGGAGTGGGTTGCCATTTCCTTCTCCAAAACAGAACACTATTGCCCGCCAACTCCCACCCTTGGCACCATATTCACTTCGCAAACGGAGAAACTGAGGCTCGGAAGGTCGGTGAGGTCCTGTGGCGCGTGTTTCCACGCCGCTCAATCTGTCTCTTCTGTGGAAAGGAGACTCGGACTCCTCAGGCCCCGTGATTCCCGGGCCGGCCCGGGCCACGCTCTGGCCTCCCCACGCGGCTCCCGCAGTAGCCGCCATGTTGGCCGCAACTGGGGACCTCGGCGCACTGGCCCTAATCGGAACGCGCACTCCCCGAGTGCTCCATGCCTCCTCCCGCAGCCCCCGATTTGGTCCGCGTCGCGTTCATTGACTCCTTGTACCACCGCGCCCGCCTTACCGTCCCTGAGGCCTTCATGGCGCTCTACCCACGACCGCCGACACCCTCGAAAAGGAAGTGGCCGCCTTTGCGCAGCCTCTCACCTTGATTTCGCGGCCGGAAGTCCCTCCCTTCCGATGCCGCGAGCCCATTGGCTCCTCAGCCCCCAATAAGATTTGCTTCTTCATTGACTCCAGATCCACCAGCCTCTCGCAGCCCGGCCTCCTTTTGCGGCGAGACTACAACTCCCGAGACGCAGCGCGACAAGCCCTCCTGTTCTGGCGAGGCGTACGGGAGCCTCGGAGCGCGCGGCATGCCGGGAGTTGTAGGTACAACGGGTGGTCTCGGAGGCTGGTTCCAGGTTCCTGCCTTTACATCCATGCTGTGTGCATCATCGCCCCGGTGATGAGACTCCAGGACCTGAGCGTTCTCTTCTGTAAGACGGGAATGTGTGCTTAGTCGCTCAGTCGTGTTCGACTCTTTGCGACCCCATGGACTGTAGCCCGCCAGGCTCCTCTGTCTATGGGGATTCTCCAGGCAAGAATACTGGAGTGGGTTTGCCATGCCCTTCTCCAGGGGGTCTTCCCAGTTCACGGATCGAACCCAGGTGTCCCGCATTGCAGACGGATTCTTTACCGTCTGAGCCACCAGGGAAGCCCAAAATGGGAATAGCACTGGTGGGTTTTTTTTTCCTAGTAATGTTACCATACTGGCTTCCCAGGTGGCACAGTGGTCAAGTATCCACCCGCCAAAAGACATAGGTTAAATCCCTGGGTCGGGAAGATCCCTTGGAGCAGGAAATGGCAACCCACTGCGGTATCCTTGCCTGGAAAATCCCGTAAACAGTGGAGCCTGGCTGGCTACGGTCCATGAGGTCGCACAGAGTTGGATAGGACTGAGCACGTGACACTCATTCGCACTCAACTCGTGTGAAAGGCCGGGTACAGAGCAGTTAACAAGCGCTAACAAACTGGAAAAGGTCAGTTTTCATTCCAATCCCAAAGAAAGGCAATGCCAAAGAATGCTCAAACCACCGCACAATTGCACTCATCTCACACGCTAGTAAAGTAATGCTCAAAATTCTCCAAGCCAGGCTTCAGCAATATGTGAACCATGAACTTCCAGATGTTCAAGCTGGTTTTAGAAAAGGCAGAGGAACCAGAGATCAAATTGCCAACATCCGCTGGATCATGGAAAAAGCAAGAGAGTTCCAGAAAAGCATCTATTTCTGCCTTATTGACTATGCCAAAGCCTTTGTGTGGATCACAATAAACTGTGGAAAATTCTGAGAGAGTTGGGAATACCAGACCACCTGACCTGCCTCTTGAGAAACCTGTATGCAGGCCAGGAAGGAACAGTTAGAACTGGACATGGCACAACAGACTGGTTCCAAATAGGAAAAGGGGTACGTCAAGGCTGTATATTGTCACCCTGCTTATTTAACTTATATACAGAGTACATCATGAGAAATGCTGGGCTGGAGGAAGCACAAGCTGGAATCAAGATTGCTGTGCTAGTAAAGTAATGCTCAAAATTCTCCAAGCCAGGCTTCAGCAATATGAGAACCATGAACTTCCAGATGTTCAAGCTGGTTTTAGAAAAGGCAGAGGAACCAGAGATGAAATTGCCAACATCCGCGGGATCATGGAAAAAGCAAGAGAGTTCCAGAAAAACATCTCTTTCTGCTTTATTGTCTATGCCAAAGCCTTTGACTCTGTGGATCACAATAAAATGTGGAAAATTCTTCAAGAGACCACCTGACCTGCCTCTTGAGAAACCTATATGCAGGTCAGGATGCAACAGTTAGAACTGGACAGTCTGGAACAACAGACTGGTTCCAAATAGGAAAAGGAGAACATCAAGGCTGTATATTGTCACCCTGCTTATTTAACTTCTATTCAGAGTACATTATGAGAAATGCTGGACTGGAAGAAACACAAGCTGGAATCAAGATTGCTGGGAGAAATATCAGTAACCTCAGATATGCAGAAGACACCACTCTTATGGCAGAAAATGAAGAAGAACTAAAGAGCCTCTTGATGAAAGTGAAAGAGGAGAGTGAAAAGTTGGCTTAAAGCTCAACATTCAGAAAACTAAGATCATGGTATCTGGTCCCATCATTTCATGGCAAATAGATGGGGAAACAGTGGAAAAAGTAGCTGACTTTATTTTTCTGAGCTCCAAAATCACTGCAGATGGTGACTGCAGCCATGAAATTAAAAGAAGCTTACTCCTTGGCAGGAAAGTTATGACCAACCTAGACAGCATATTAAAAACCAGAGACATTACTTTGTCAACAAAGGACTGTCTAGTCAAGGCTATCGTTTTTCCAGTGGTCATGTATGGATGTGAGAGTTGGACTGTGAAGAAAGCTGAGCACCGAAGAATTGATGCTTTTGAACTGCAATGTTGGAGAAGACTCTTGAGAGTCCCTTCGACTGCAAGGAGATCCAACCAGTCCATCCTAAAGGAAATCCGTCCTGAATATTCATTTGAAGGACTAATGCTGAAGCTGAAACTCCAATACTTTGGCCCCTGATGTGAAGAACTGACTCATTTGAAAAGACTCTGATGCTGGGAAAGATTGAGGGCAGGAGGAGAAGGGGACAACAAAGGATGAGATGGTTGGATGGCATCACCGAATCAATGGACATGGGTTTGGATTGACTCTGAGTGTTGGTGTTGGACAGGGAGGCCTGGCGAGCTGAGGTTCATGGGGTTGCAAAGAGTGAGACACAACTGAGCCACTGAATTGAGCTGAGTTTAGTTCAGTTCAGTTCAGTCGCTCAGTCGTGTCTGACTCTTTGTGACCCCATGAATCACAGTATGCCAGGCCTCCCTGTCCATCACCATCTCCCGGAGTTCACTCAAACTCATGTCCATCAAGTCGGTGATGCCATCCAGCCATCTCATCCTCTGTCGTCCCCTTCTCCTCCTGCCCCCAGTCCCTCCCAGCATCAGGGTCTTTTCCAATGAGTCAACTCTTTGCATAAGGTGGCCAAAGTACTGGAGTTTCAGCTTTAGCATCATTCCTTCCAAAGAACACCCAAGGCTGATCTCCTTTAGAATGAACTGGTTGGATCTCCTTGCAGTCCAAGGGACTCTCAAGAGTCTTCTCCAACACCACAGTTTAAAAGCATCATCAATTCTTTGGCACTCAGCCTTCTTCACAGTCCAACTCTCGCATCCATACATGAGCACTGGAAAAACCATAGCCTTGACTAGACAGACCTTTGTTGGCAAAGTAATATCTCTGCATTTCAATATGCTCTCTAGTTTGAAGAGTAAGTAAATTTTAGAATGAATACTACCAACAACATCTGAACGAGAACCATCCTAGTGTTTATCAACTGGAGTTGTCTGTGTCTTTCATATTATGGGTGAGGGAATAGTAGAGGAGGAGGAAAGTGAATTAACTCCCTCTGCTGTTCCTTAACATTTCAGAAAATGAGTATAGAAAATGATTCATTATCTCCATCCCTTAAGGATGTTGTCAGGGTTTTTAATAAAGTATTCTAAGCAGTTTGTATAAGATGCTAATGAGCATGCTAAAATAACTCTATTCACTGTATTGCAAACTAATTTTCTTCTCCCTTTCTGTGTTTAGAAATGTTTTTAAGAGCAGTTGCTACCTTACTCTTGTATTTGCCCATGTTAATTAAAACATAATTATGTTTATGGTATTGAACATTGTAAGTTTGGTACGAAAGAGTAAACAGATAGCTTTTTAATATTCAAGTTGCTTCTAATCAAAAGAAACGCTTTCAAAAATTGATAATAGAAAGATTCAGCATATTACTTTTGAGATGACATTCTGATAATATGTGGTTTAAATTAGAAAGATGTGCCTTCACTTTCTGTGAAGTTATTCATGAAAATATTAGACATACATTTTGATGTAATAATATTTAAAAGTAATCTACGGTATTTTTCTGGGCTCAAAATATATTACTGAATAATTAACTTTGTCAAGCCCTATTATTAGATTTTTAATAAAGGAAAGAAAATGACACAAAATATTAAAATTTACTTTCAAATAATATATTTTTAAAATAAATCTTTAATATCTTTATTATATAATTTTTATACTTTTGCCAAATGTTATTACTTTTATTTCAAAAAATTTTTGAGGGGATCTTGAGTTATTATGTTCAGAGTTGATAACAACTATAGTTAAACTTTTGTAGTGGATGATTCATATAAAGTTTTAGTGGATGATTCACATAAAGCACTTAGATATTTTTTATTAATCAAAATAATGGCAATTCCAATAAGCAAGAAAGTATAATTCTTTCTCCTTGGAATGTTAATTAATAACTAAAAATGGAGAAAACATATCTTTCCCTTATATGGCTTTAAAATCAGTTTAAAAAATTATGTCTTTAGTTAAAAGTGAATTTACAGCTCATAATTTTTTTGGATTTATTCTTCTTCAGAGAAGTTTTTTCTTAGGGAAGTTTTGATAAACTACTTTTTAAGTTTCATGATAGTGAGGAATAAGTGTTTATATTTTGTATCTTCCACAAAATTTCATACAGTATGATTACTATCAATTATCTTTTTATAGGTTCATTTAACAGAAATTTATCTGCCATTATTATTTCCAAAAATGTATTTCAAAATAAAATCTACAGTTTGGAGTGTTTCTTAACAATGTCTATTGAAAATACTTTTTTCTAAATGGTGTTTTATGTATTTTTTCATTAAAAATTTGTCCTTCTTTGGCTGTGTTTTATCATTTTCAGTGATAATACCCATAGTTGTCCAGGATCCTAAACACAGATTTCCACTAATGATTACTATGGCACTTATTTTCAAGTATCAATAATTTTATTTGCATTTAATAGCAATAAATATCTAGTCTTTATTGCACTTTTATCTCTCATTATAAACATATTTTGTTTTCACCTTGTGAGAGCCATACTCACAGAGGAAATTCAATGATTTTTTCCCCAAAGATTCCATCTCAAAAATTAATGATAACATGTTACATGTTCAGAAATAGGATAAAAATTATTTCCAACATTCACATTTTACCATATTTTTCAAATGTTTCTTCTAGTGAATTGTTTTGTTCCAAATTTGATTTCTTGCCTGATTTTTAACTAAACTGTCATGAGATAGGTCCTCAGGAAGCAGATTCTGAGATGGAGATTAATATGCATGAATTTTATTAGAAGCTACCCTCAGTTCAGTTCAGTTCAGTTCATTTCAGTCGCTCAGTCGTGTCCGACTCTTTGCGACTCCATGAATCGCAGCAGGCCTCCCTGTCCGTTACCAACTCCCGGAGTTCACTCAGACTCACATCCATCGAGTCAGTGATGCCATCCAACCTAAAGAACAACAAATGTGGAAAGCAAGGAAGGATAACAGGAAGGGGCAGAAAGAATAAAATGGTGTGTTGTGTGATGCAGTCACACAAAAATTTTAGTGGAACTCATGGGAAGTTCTGAAACTAGGATGACCCTTCAGAATTGTGCTGACTTCAGGAAGCAGATTCTGAGATGGAGATTAATATGCATGAATTTTATTAGAAGCTACCCTCAGTTCAGTTCAGTTCAGTTCATTTCAGTCGCTCAGTCGTGTCCGACTCTTTGCGACTCCATGAATCGCAGCAGGCCTCCCTGTCCGTTACCAACTCCCGGAGTTCACTCAGACTCACATCCATCGAGTCAGTGATGCCATCCAACCTAAAGAACAACAAATGTGGAAAGCAAGGAAGGATAACAGGAAGGGGCAGAAAGAATAAAATGGTGTGTTGTGTGATGCAGTCACACAAAAATTTTAGTGGAACTCATGGGAAGTTCTGAAACTAGGATGACCCTTCAGAATTGTGCTGACTTCAAGGCCTGGGTTTTCTACTCTGCAAGCACCAGTCATTGGATTTAGGCTGCCCCCACAAATTTATGTACTCTTGGATAAAGAGGCTGTCTTCATTAGAGGAAGTTCTTGAAGAGGGGTGGCAGCTGAAGGCTAGATATTGGCCGCACTCCTGGCCACTAATTTGTAAGTCATTCACTCATAAAGATTGATCTGGGTGGCATATCCTAGCATCCAATACACTAGTCACTACCACGAGCAAAGTTGGACACATTCATCTCCATCAGTATGTTTTGAACTGAGGCACTCTCACAACCCTGGTGCAAGAAATCAGACCACCTGACCTGCCTCTTGAGAAATCTGTATGTAGGTCAGGAAGCAACAGTTAGAACTGGACATGGGTAACAGACTGGTTCCAAATCAGGAAAGGAGTACATTCAAGGCTGTATATTGTCACCCTGCTTATTTAACTTATATGCAGAGTACATCATGAGAAATGTTAGACTGGAAGAAGCACAAGCTGGAATCAAGATTGCCGGGAGAAATATCAGTAACCACAGATATGCAGATGACACCACCCTTATGGAAGAAAGTGAAGAACTAAATAGCCTCTTGATGAAAGTGAAGGAGGAGAGTGAAAAAGCTGGCTTAAAACTCAACATTCAGAAAACTAAGATCATGGCATCTGATCCCATCACTTCATGCAAATAGGTGGGGAAACAGTGGCTGACGTTTTGGGGGTGGAGCTCCAAAATTGCTGCAGATGGTTAACTGCAGCCATGAAATTAAAAGATGCTTGCTCCTTGGAAGAAAAGTTATGATCAACCTAGACAGCATATTAAAAAGCAGAGACATTACTCTGCCAACAAATGTCCATCTAGTCAAAGGTATGATTTTTCCAGTGGTCATGTATGGTTGTGAGAGTTGGACTATAAAGAAAGCTGGGTGCCAAAGAATTGATGCTTTTGAACTGTGGTGTTGGAGAAGACTCTTGAGAGTCCCTTGGCCTGCAAGGAGATCCAACCAGTCCATCCTTAAGGAGATCAGTCCTGGGTGTTCATTGGAAGGACTGATGTTGAAGCTCAAACTCCAATACTTTGGCCACCTGATGCGAAGAACTGACTCATTGGAAAAGACCCTGATGCTGGGGAAGATGGAAGGTGGGAGGCGAAGGTGACGAAAGAGGATGAGATGGTTGGATGGCATCACCAACTCAATGGACATGAGTTTGAGTAAACTCTAGGAGTTGATGATGGGCAGGGAGGCCTGGTGTGCTGCAGTCTATGGGGTCGCAAAGAGTCAGACACAACTGAGCGACTGAACTGAACTCTCACAACCCTGGCCAAGAAATCACTGAGCAGATGCCGTTTTCTTTTCCTACCTCTTTGCTTCTCTGACATTTTAGCTTTCTTTGCATAGAAGACCAACCAGTGATGTGCTTTGTTTTCTCATCTTTTGTTTATTAAAAATCATCATAAAGACTGCAGATAGATTTAACTGACAATGAGTCTGTTTTATTGTTCTCTACATGTAGTTCCCCTCAACGTATTCAGTAGATCTTAATATAGTGTCTCTTTTGACCTTGTTTAATTTGAATGGACACTTTTAATTAGAGCTAGCAAAATTTCTAAATGTGCCATATGGTTTGCATAAAAGATTAAGAATAGGAGGGTAATTATTATCTGTGGAATAGCTAAAAGAATGTTCCACGCCAACTATCAAATGTGATTCAGATGTAAAAGACAAACTGAAAGAACAGTAATAGGTTTTGAATTACATGTAATGGTTCTTTTCTGGTTTTTATATTTTCTATAAAATTTGTAGGTAAAACCTTCATACAACAGTACGTAGACACCCCCTAAAATCTCATGTCCCTTATAGTGATCAGCTGTGATTTATTTCTGTCATGCATTTGTAGCAGTTATGTGTGAATACCTTACACCTTGAAAGAAGAGCATTTGTTCTAAAATTATATCAAAAGTTTAAAAAATCTTAAATGTGGCATAAATATTGATGCTCTTCCTGTAAGTTCAGATTTTGAAATGTGTGATAAGGCTTGTTAAGTGAGCCATCTTAAGTTACTGAGGAAGTTTAAAGAAACCTTAGGCAAGGTTTAGTGGTAGTGATGATATTTAATATAGAATATGAAATACATTCACTCTCTGATAAATAGAGATGAGTAGCCAGGTGCCACTGGTGATTTCAGTTATCAGTTTTGGAGATAAAAATGCATGTAATTTTTAAAATATGGGAGTGATTCATTCGCTTATATGTATAAATAAAAAAGAGAAAGTGCAGTGCTGTTTGGTAACTCTTTGTGCTTGCTTTTCTCGTTAGATGACACCAATTTATCACTGGAATCAGTGCTATGTGCATCCTTAGTGGTCTTCTTCTAAGCATTGCAAAAATGTACGTATATATGTATCTGTGTGAAAATATCTATGTATATTCATAGATTGAAAACATTTGCATAAATGTATATGCATATGTAACACCTTCATATCATGCCATATATATTGTTCAGGAACTTTGTCTCTCTCCTCTTTCTCTTACTTAACTTTATGACATCAACATATTTTCATGCCAGCCCACTTATTTTTTTAATTTATTTTTAATTGGAGGATAATTGTTTTACAATATTTTGTTGGTTTCTTCTGTACAACAGTGTGAATCAGCTATAAGTATACATGTATCTCCTCTCTCTTGAGCCTCTCTCCCACCCTGCCCATCCCACCGATCTAGGTCATCAAAGAGCATAGCACTAGCTAGCTATCTGTTTTACACATGGTATTGATATATGTCAATGCTACTCTCTCAGTTTGCCCCACCCTCTCCTTACCCCTGCAGTGGCCACAAAATCTGTTCTCTGTGACTGTATCTCTATTCCCATTTAAATATAACTTTTGATTTTTAAAAAATTGTTGCATAGTATTCCATAGGGTAGCTTTAGCAGGTTTAATTAACCAGTTTAAAGCATGGAGATAACCATTTGTTGACGCTATTTTTGTTTTATTACAGTTAGTTTATTTTATTAAATAGGTGAATAATTTTATTTCCTTCTAAGATCAGAGCAATATACTTTTCTCCATTTTTGATGGTTAAATTTTGCAAAACTTTAAATATTGCATTTTTATTTAGATATTCATACTAATTATAAAATAGACCTATTATATTTTAGAAATGCTTTTAAATCCTCCTTTTTCATATATTTCTTTTCTCTGAAGTAGCCTTTTCTGTACTTTTCTTTTTTTCTGAGACTGTAAGTTCCTCTCTGACATTGTGTAATTGTAATAATAAATGCCAGGTTTTTCAAAAATAGGTGCAATCTTAAAAATTAAAGCCTAGCTTTAAATAAAGTTTGTATTTGGGGTTAAACTTCCCAGTTTTGAGACACGCATTATGAAAACCTGACCTACTGGAGCACATTCTTCCAATTTCTAATCAATGTCCATTCAACCAGAGCAATAACTGCTTCATAAGCTAAATTAGAGTGCCTTCTTACCGCTGATAATTCTTGGTACAGCCTCTTGAGCATCAAGAGCGAATTTCAAGAGAATCCATCCCTAGACAAATTCAGCCTTATCAGCCTGAATCCAGACAGCTTTTGCTTCCCTTTGAATGTAACTAGCCTGTACTTTTCCATCTCTTTCATTTGTGCTGCCTTTGTGAATCCACAAAATCATGTTCAGAACACTGGGGGAAGAAAGAGCATAGGGGCCAGAACGCATGTTTTCTTTACTAATGTACTTCAGCCCCTACAGGTTTCTCTTCCTTGTTCAATTCTCAGTGAGAACCTCATCTATGTCTTTTGCCCGCAGTCAGAAAGTCTTAAATGATAAACCTGAAAATGTATTTTCTTGTACTGTCACACCAGGTGCTAATAGAGTTCTCCCTTTTAAAATCAGATCCACTCTGTAAAATGAATGACTTAAATCTAAGTCCATACTGTGACATTTGTTGGAATATTTCTAACATTATCAACTGTATTATTGGCATTGGTGACTCTTTTGGATTGAAGATATGTCTCTTGATAAACAAGTTGTCTTATTAGATCTCTTTTATGTTAAGAAAGGTATCTTTTTTCAATGTAAGTACATTTGTTTATATTCATGTATATTATCATTCATTTATTAATAAATCTCTCTTAGGCTATCTATTATGCCCAAAATATTATACTAAGGGCTTCTGCTGCTGCTAAGTCACTGCAGTTGTGTCTGACTCTGTGTGACCCCATAGATGGCAGCCCACCAGGCTCCCCCATCCCTGGGATTCTCCAGGCAAGTACACTGGAGTGGGCTGCCATTTCCTTTCCAATGCATGAAAGTGAAAAGTGAAAGTGAAGTCACTCAGTCGTGTCTGACTCTTTGCGACCCCATGGACTGCAGCCTACCAGGCTCCTCCATCCATGGGATTTTCCTGGCAAGTGTACTGGAGTGGGGTGCCATTGCCTTCTCCGATACTAAGGGCTAGGGGTCATTTATTTTAGACTACATAAGAATAGTTGTAGGCAGCATAGTATGAAGGAGAAAGAGCACTGGATTCAGCATCAGAAAATGTGGGTTTGAATCCTGGCTTTAATATTTAAATATCAATGCTGTCAGATTTTGGCCAAAGTATTTAACCTACAGTTTTTTGATGTGATAGCAGAAGTACAGTTCTGCCAATGCATCTAATTTACATGGCTAAACTGAACGTTTCATGTCTCAGTCAAAAGTATCTGCATTTGAATTACCTCATTGATTTTGAGATTCCTGAAGGACTTCTTAAATAAAAGAGTACAGACACTGAAGAAATCTCTTTTAGGAAGAAAGCAATATTAACCCCAATGGAGAATTACAGTCTCTACTCTGAAAAGCATGCATTACTTGTAGGCCAGAAAATGGCATATTCCAACTTCAGATATGTTCAGATCTTTACTGGACATTCTGTTAAACTTCCTTTTGGAGAGCAATAGAATGGAGAATAGAAAATACCCAAAACTAGGAAGAAGTCTTCAGGAAAGTGAGGGAAGCACTGAAGTGCCAGGACAACAAATCCAAGGTACGAGTGAGAACCAAGCCTGGAGGTGGTCAGTACTATTGACATCTATAGAAAGGTCCAGAGTACTAGGTACTCATTTTCAGGCATACTGCAGGGCAGGTGTTATCATTCTAATTCAGAATATTTGAATTCTAATTTACCCATTTCTTCATTCTGAATTTAATCATTTCCCCACAGACAAATATCTTCTGGGTGTAGAAACCCAAATAGCCCCTTTGAGCTTGCAAAGGTGACGCCCAGGCCTAGAGGGCTCCATGGGGGTGCCTAGAGGGCCCATCCCAGGCACTAGCATCTGACATAGGTTGCCACAAGTATAGGCTGCCACAAGATATGCCTGGGACACCCTGAAGCTGCTTATTCTAGCATCAACACAATGCTTTTCCTTGAAGGATTTCTTTCCTTTGACAAAGTTGATATTGACTAATATTAACATATAGTGGTAAATTGTTAACATTGCTTGTTTGATGTATAGCCTCCTGGGTATCTTCATATTCATTTTAAGAAAGCAAAAACAAAAATAGAATTTTCTTTTATGTACAATTCTTGCTTTTTCATATATGATAGAAATCTTTGCATGTCAGGATATATAGCTCATCGTATTTTAAAATCTACATAAAATACAAAAGAAAGGCAACACATTGCTAGGACCATGGTTGTAAAGCCATCTCAGGTAACCTTTGATTAGGCAGTTTTAGCAATATGATGAATGATGGCTAAACTGCCAGAGGATGTCAATGATGCAGAGATAGTAATTGGAGCCAACTCCAACTGGCTTTTAGAGTTGGAGGAGCAGCAGAATGGTTAAGAGAGAGGTTAGAAAATTGAAGACACAGGGGAAAACAACTGATTACAAGGGAGAGAGGAAGAGTTAAGCTCAACAGAATAACTGATGTTATGAAGCCTGAAGGATGGAAATGGAATCCAGTTGAAGGCATCATGTAGAGAAACTGATTTTAGAACCCATAAAAAGGAGAGAAAGAGAAGTGGAAACAGGAGGCATTTTGTGACAGAAAGACAAAAGGCAAAGGGATTCTCATCAACTAGCTCATGTTTCACAATAAGATCAAAAAGGTGCAGCTCTTGGAACCTGAGAAATGTGTGCAGGGTGACCTACATAAGTCAGTGTCCAAAGCAAAAATGAAAATGTATAGTTTTTGTTCAAAAAGGAAGAAAAAATATTATAGGCACTGAAATGTAAGTCTTTTATTAAAAAAAATAATATCTTATCCTATTAGGATGTTTTTTATTTACTGTTGTGATTCTGGGCACGAGATGCTTGGGGAAATGCAGATACTCGGGGAAATGGCAGATATCACACAGGCCTATTGTCGTCCTGCGTAGGTCAGCGTGTGTGCACCTGAGAACTCACACAGTGCCCTGGCTGGGGGCCAGAAAGCCAATCTCCCCTTCCTACTTGCTTACAGCCCTACCCAATGTGGATGGGCAAACCCCATGTCTATTCTGTGTTCAGTATTGGATCAGAGCTAAGCGGGAGGCTCAACCCTGCAAAGTCACCTGCCAGGTGTGCTCTGTGGCTGTCAGCCTGAACTGTGGCCAGCTGCTGCTAAAACTCACCAAAGTGTCATGGAAACTGTTCACCAAACGCTTAACCCTCTCCCAACCCATGGTCAGGTCTTTACTGAGTGGGGAGGGGAGCGGAGAGTAGCACTGGTCACTGGGTATGGGAGTGGGCAAGGGCAGCCTGGTAGAAGCATTCCAAAGAGAAAGTGAGTTCATAGAGATGAAAAGACATGAGTTGAGGTTCCAGGTCCCTGGGTCCTGCCTTATTGTCCCACTTGCCTTCACTTACAAAACACAGACACCAACATTAA
Organism: Aepyceros melampus; assembly: GCA_006408695.1. Classification (NCBI taxonomy): domain Eukaryota; kingdom Metazoa; phylum Chordata; class Mammalia; order Artiodactyla; family Bovidae; genus Aepyceros; species Aepyceros melampus. The sequence continues at coordinate 78,559 of SJXQ01005401.1, read as the reverse complement.
TAATATCAGATATTTCCAGATGGTGAACACGGAACATTAAACCCTAAATATTGGACCCTTCTGAGCCCAACACCCTTTCCCATTACAGTTGTCACATACCTGTGTGTGTGCTGCACAAGTGCCTGTGTGTGTCATATTAATAGCTTGGAATTCTCACTGTCGAATTCAATAAAGCATCAGCATAAGCCAAATTGTTTGTGAGAGTTCCTTCATCAATGCTGTCTTTGGTTGTTGTTTTTGGAGGAAAAGCAGAGTAAATAGAAGATAGAACCATATTATGATTTTCGTGGACCTAAGGCATTTTTCCCTTAATGGACTCTTTCAGTCTTAGAAAAATGTATATTTTATGATTGCAATGATATAAATATTCTACATTAAAAATTTTTTTCAACCTAAAAGGTTGCACTAGTAAAAAATTTACGTGGTCATCAGAAAGTATTATGGGTTCTAGGCACTGTGCCTGATGGATAAGTTGGTCCCTCCTAGATGGTGGTTGTCATTCGAACTGGCATAGTAGGTATGGGATGAGATCTGGGAAAGGATTCTGGAGAGCCATTGGGAACAGTGTGAGATCCTGATGAGTGGAGAGGAGTATGGGAACTGTCTAGGGAATGAAGAATTGCTAGATGAGGACCTGGAGTCACTGACAAAGGAGAGGGAAAGAATCACTAGGAATATATCCAAAAGTAAATGAAAGTTTGGAGTCAGAGTGGGAAATAATCTAGGTCCTGGGGTGTTGAAACATTCAAAAAGTATAAAGATTAAAAGCTTTGGTCTAGATAAAGACCAGTTATGGGCCACAAAATGTTTTATCTTTATGTTTTCAGTTTCAGTTCAGTCACCCAGTTATGCCCAACTCTGCGACCCCATGGACTAGAGCACACCAGACTTCCTTTTCCATCACCAACTCCCAGAACTTACTCAAAATCATGTCCATTGAGTCTGTGATGCCATCCAACCATCCCATCCTCTGTCATCCCCTTCTCCTCCCACCTTCCATCTTCCCCAGCATCAGGATCTTTTCCAATGAGTCAGGAGGCCCATTTGCATCAGGAGGCCCAAGTATTGGAGTTTCAGCTTCAACATCAGTCCTTCCAATGAATATTCAGGACCGATTTCCTTCAGAATGGACTGGTTGGATCTCCTTGCAGTGCAAGGGACTCTCAAGAGTCTACTCCAACACCACAGTACAAAAGCATCAATTCTTTGGCGCTCAGCTTTCTCCATAGTCCAACTCTCACAACTATACATGAGTACTGGAAAAACCATAGCTTTGACTAGACGGACCTTTGTTGGCAAAGTAATGTCTCTGCTTTTTAATATGCTGTCTAAGTTGGTCATAACTTTTCTTCCAGGGAGCAAGCACTTTTTAATTTCATGGCCGCAGTCACCATCTGCAGTAATTTTGGAGACCCCCAAAATAAAGTCTGTCACTGTTTCCATTGTTTCCTCATCTATTTGCCATAAAGTGATGGGGCCAGATGCCATGATCTTAGTTTTCTGAATGTTGAGTTTACCTTTATGTTAATTTTACTCATTTAAATTTGCTCACAATATATTAAGTCATCAGTAGGACATCCCTGGTGGTTCAGTGGTTAAGAATCCACCTGCCAATGTAGGGGACACAGGTTTGATCCCTGGTCCAGGAAGATTCCACATGCTGCTGGGCAGCTAATTCCATGTACCACAACTACTGAGCCTTCACTCTAGAGCCTGTGCTGCACAACTAGAGAAGCCACCACAATGAGAAACCCGATAACCATAACAAAGAGTAGCCCTTGCTTGCTACTAGAGAAAGCTTGCACATAGCAAGGAAGACCCAGAATAACCAAAAATAGATAAATAATTTTTTAAGTTATCAGTAAGTATTCCCTAAGAAATAAATTCTGCAGGAAAGAAATCTTTTCAGATGATTTTTAATTTTAAGAAGGAAAATAACTAAATTATACTCTCCCAGTTCCAGTTTATTTGGATTTGATTAAAGAAAGAAATGGTGACTGAAGCCATGAAATTAAAAGACTCTTAATTCTTGGAAGGAAAGTTATAACCAACCTATATAGCATATTAAAAACCAGAGACATTACTTTGCCAACAAAGGTCCATCTAGTCAAGGCTATGGGTTTTCCAGTGGTCATGTATGGATGTGAGAGTTGGACTGTGAAGAAAGCTGAGCACCAAAGAATTGATGCTTTTGAACTGTGGTGTTATAGAAGACTCTTGAGAGTCCCTTGGACTGCAAGGAGATCCAACCAGTCCACTCTAAAGGAGATCAGTCCTGGGATTTCTTTGGAAGGACTGATGCTAAAGCTGAAACTCCAATATTTTGGCTACCTCATGCTAAGAATTGACTCATTGGAAAAGATCCTGATGCTGGGAGGGATTGGGGGCAGGAGAAGAAGGGGATGACAGAGAATGAGATGGCTGGATGGCATTACCGACTCGATGGACATGAATTTGAGTGAATTCCTCGAGTTGGTGATGGATAGGGAGGCCTGGCGTGCTGTGATTGATGGGATCTCAAAGAGTCAGACATGACTGAGCAACTGAACTGAGCTGAAAGAAATGAGAGAAGGGAATATTTCCAGTTGGGACTTTTAAATATCATTACCAATTTTTGTGAATAGGAACTTCAGGCTTTGAATTCAACACATTTCTACTTAATTTACAAGTGCAAAAGTTTCTGAGATAAATTTAAGCAATATAACATCAGATTATATATGACCCATTTTATAATAATAGAAATCACTTTTAACTACAGGTTAAGTGACTACATTAAAAGGGAATACAATTATCTTAATGGATTTCTAATTAAATGCTTAAATCCTAGATAGTCTAGAGGTGCACTTTAAATTAAATTGATCTTTCTTGGAAATTTGGTTGAAAGCTGTTGGCAAAGGAGAAAAAAAACTGGAAAAAATATTCTATTTTTAGTGTGTAATACTTTATAATAAACGGTACGTGTTTAGGTAAACATCAGAAAAGAAAAGGTACAGAGAAAGAACCGGAGAATGTAATTTAATAATGGGTGTAAAACATAAATACATATTTTTCCAAAAGAATAATAACCTATAAACAAATATAAAATGTTTATTCTCAATATGCAAATTAAAGAAGGGGACCAATTTTACTAAAAGTAAAGTAGCAAAATGTCACATTATTTTATTTGTACAATTATGTTTATAATTTTTCATTTTAAAATAACTTTGATGGAAAAATACATAATTATTGATTTTTATCTTCCAAATATTTTGTGTGTGGTAATGTTACATAAGGGCTTCCCTGGTGGCTTAAATGGTAAAGAAACTGCCTGCCATGCAGAGACATGGGTTCAATCCTTGGGTTGGGAAAACCCCCTGGGAAAGGGAATGGCAGCCTACTGCAGTTTCTGGCCTGGAGAATTCCATAAACATAGCAGCCTGGAGAGTTATAGTCCATGAGGTAGCAAAGAGTCAGACACAACTGAGCAACTAACACACACAGACACACAACATTACATAAATACAAGAGGACAAAAGGGAGGAGAAGAAAGGAAGAGTAGGAGGTAGTAAAAAGGATAAAACTGTGTGCTCTCTGCAGTTGAAACTTTGTAATTAGAGTATGAATGGCCATTTGTTTAAAATGTTGAAGGGACTCCTATGGTGTAAGAATTGGGACTTGTTTATCTTTTAATGTTCTTTTGAATTCTACAATTAGGTAAATAAGTTATTTCTAGCATTTTAATTCAAAAAATTTCCTAGAAAAGAATTAAAGGTAACAGAAGTGGCACACAATTCACATTGATGAAAATATAACGCTAACTCAAGATTTTGTAATATAAAGAGAAACTCAAGCGTCATATAGAAAAAGTAGTGCTTCTTTCCTCTGTTGCCTGTGCAAAAGTCACTGGTGACTATTTCATCTGGGTCACAGGCCCTTCCTTAATCTAACCATGTAGTTGCTGCTGCTGTTATTTAGTCCTTAAGTCATTTGTGACTCTTTGTGAACCCATGGCCTGTAGCCTGCCAGGCTCCCCTGTCCATGGGATTTCCCAAGCAAATATACTGGAGTGGGCTGCCATTTCCTTCTCGAGGGGATCTTCCCAACCTAGGGAATAAACCTCCATCTCTTGCTTGGGAGGCAGATTCTTTACTACTGAGCCAATGAGAAGCCCAACCATGTGTCTCAGAAGGAATTCTCAGGTTGTCTCAGCTGGGGTCCTATGCCAGTCCTGTAGTTTGATGGTGGTCCTGGGACAGATGGGTGCCAACAGCCTTTATGTTACCACAGTCCACAAGAAAGAAGCTCTGTAATCAAGAGGAAGAAAAGAGAAAAAAGTTGCATTTAGATAAAATCATGACTCGGTCAGTTCAGTTCTGTTGCTCAGTCATATCCGACTCTTTGCAACCCCATGAACTGCAGCATACCAGGCCTCCTTGTCCATCACCAACTCCCGGAGTCCACCTAAACCCATGTCCATTGAGTTGGTGATGTCATCCTACCATCTCATCCTCTGTCGTCCCCTTCTTCTCCTACCCTCAGTCTTTCCCAGCATCAGAGTTTTTTCCAATGAGTCAACTCTTCGCATCAGGTGGCCAAAGTATTGGAGTTTCAGCTTCAACATCAGTCGTACCAATGAACACCCAGGACTGATCTCCTTTAGAATGGACTGGTTGGATCTCCTTGCAGTCCAAGGGACTC
>SJXQ01005401.1:0-73693 GCA_006408695.1 Aepyceros melampus | reverse complement strand
AGGGTGGTGTCATCTGCATATCTGAGGTTGTTGATATTTCTCCCGGAAATCTTGATTCCAGCTTGTGCTTCCTCCAGCCCAGCGTTTCTCATGATATACTCTGCAGATAAGTTAAATAAGCAGGGTGACAATATACAGCCTTGACATACTCCTTTTCCTATTTGGGACCAGTCTGTTGTTCCATGTTCAGTTCTAACTGTTGCTTCCTGACCTCTATACAGGTTTCTCAAGAGGCGGGTCAGATGGTCTGGTTTCCCATCTCTCTCAGAATTTTCCAGTTTATTGTGATCCACACGGTCAAAGACTTTGTCATAGTCAATAAAGCAGAAATAGATGTTTTTCTGGAACTCTCTTGCTTTTTCCATGATCCAGTGGATGTTGGCAATTTGATCTTTGGTTCCGCTGCCTATTCTAAAGTCAGATTGAACATCTGAAAGTTCATGGTTCACGTATTGCTAAAACCTGGCTTGAAGAATTTTGAGCATTGCTTTACTAGCGTTTGAGATGAGTGCAATTGTGTAGTAGTTTGGGCATTCTTGGCATTGCCTTTCTTTGGGATGGGATAAAAACTGACCTTTTCCAGTCCTGTGGCCACTGCTGAGTTTTCCAAATTTACTGGCATATTGAGCACAACACTTTCACAGCATCATCTTTTAGGACTTGAAATAGCTCAACTGTAATTCCATCACCTCTGCTAGCGTCGTTCATAGTGATGCTTCCTAAGGCCCACTTGACTTCATATTCCAGGATGTCCAGCTCTAGGTTAGTGATCACACCATTGTGATAATCTGGGTCATGAAGCTCTTTTTTGTACAGTTCTTCCATGTATTCTTGCCCCCTCTCCTTAATATCTTCTGCTTCTGTTAGGTCCATCCCATTTCTGTCCTTTATTGAGCCCATCTTTACATGAAATTTTCCCTTGGTATCTCTAATTTTCTTGAAGAGATCTCTAGTCTTTCCCATTCTATTGTTTTTTTCTATTTCTTTTCACTGATCGCTGAGGAAGGCTTTCTTATCTCTCCTTGCTTTTCTTTGGAACTCTGCATTCAGATGGGAATATCTTTCTTTTCTCCTTTGCTTTTCTCTTCCCTTCTTTTAACAGTCCTTCATTTGTAAGGACTCCTCAGATAACCATTTTGCTTTTTTGCATTTCTTTTCCATGGGGATGGTTTTGATCCCTGTCTCCTGTACAATGTCACGAACCTCCGTCCATAGTTCATCAGGCACTCTATCAGATCTAGTCCCTTAAATCTATTTCTCAGGTCCACTGTATAGTCATAAGGGATTTGATTTAGGTCATACCTGAATGGTCTAGTGGTTTTCTCCACTTCCTTCAATAAGTCTGCATTTGGCAATAAGGAGTTCATGATCTGAGCCACAGGCAGCTCCCAGTCTTGTTTTTGCTGACTGTATAGAGCTTCTCCATCTTTGGCTGCAAAGAATATAATCAATCTGATTTTGGTGTTGACCATCTGGTGATGTCCATGTGTAGAGTCTTCTCTTGTGTTGTTGGAAGAGGGTGTTTGCTATGACCAGTGCAGTCTCTGGGCAGAACTCTATTAGCCTTTACCCAGTTTCATTCCGCAATACCTGAATGGTCTAGTGGTTTTCTCCACTTCCTTCAATAAGTCTGCATTTGGCAATAAGGAGTTCATGATCTGAGCCACAGGCAGCTCCCAGTCTTGTTTTTGCTGACTGTATAGAGCTTCTCCATCTTTGGCTGCAAAGAATATAATCAATCTGATTTTGGTGTTGACCATCTGGTGATGTCCATGTGTAGAGTCTTCTCTTGTGTTGTTGGAAGAGGGTGTTTGCTATGACCAGTGCAGTCTCTGGGCAGAACTCTATTAGCCTTTACCCAGTTTCATTCCGTACTCCAAGGCCAAATTTGCCTGTTATTCCAGGTATTTCTTGACTTCCTACTTTTGCATTCCAGTACCCTATATGAAAAGGACATCTTGTTTGGGTGTTAGTTCTAAAAGCAGAGATATTACTTTGCCAATAAAGGTCCATCTAGTCAAGGCTATGGTTTTTCCAGTGGTCATGTATGGATGTGAGAGTTGGACTGTGAAGAAAGCTGAGCACCGAAGAATTGATGCTTTTTAACTGTAGTGTTGGAGAAGATTCCTGAGTCCCTTGGACTGCGAGGAGATCCAACCAGTCCATCTTAAAGAAGACCATTCCTGGGTACTCATTGGAAGAACTGATGCTGAGGCTGAAACTCCAATACTTTGGCCACCTCATGCGAAGAGTTGACTCATTGGAAAAGGCCCTGATGCTGGGTGGGATTGGGGGCAGAAGGAGAAGGGGACGACAGAGGATGAGATGGCTGGATGGCATCACTGACTCTATGCACAAGAGTTTGGGTGAACTCCAGGAGTTGGTTTTGGACTAGGGAGGCCTGGCGTGCTGCAATTCATGGGGTCGCAAAGAGTTGGACACGACTGAGCGACTGAACTGAACTGAAGTAGTATCTAAATGCTAGAGTTATGTTAGACCTCCAAGGAAAAAAGGGGAAGCTGAACCAGTCACTGTCCAAAAGATGAAAATCTCTCAGAGGATGCTACTTTTCATTATAGAGAGTGAATCTGGAGTTTGGCTAAATGTTTCTGTTTTTTCTAACTGAGTGCCCAGAGTGAATGCCTTATCCATTGCTGGAAATAATATCCTTAGCTCTCAGCCTATAGTGAGTTTGGCTCTTTCTTGAAAACTGGAAGAGAATCAATGTATTTGGACTGTGGGTTGAAATAGTTATAGAGAAAAGTAACTAAGCAAAATGAACTATTGATAGATGAATTTTGGTTTAGCTCAGTTTTACTGGCTCACTCGCCTTTCTTTGCCATTTGTGCTTGACATTATAAAGTATGGAAGTGATTTTGCATATCATTAAGTGTATGTCAAGTTCATGTTTTCAGTAGGCTCTGTACATGCTTTATTTTCATTGTTTGCAGCCCCTCACAGAGAAATATGATAACAATATTATATCACTATATACCAGAGCCTTGTCACACTGTGGTCTTCAGGGATGCTATTGGTTGTGTTATAGATGAAGCAGCAATACAATAGATCCAAGAAGCCTGGCCTTGGAAGCTCTGGTTTCAATAAGAAGAAAGAATAGATTATTCTGGACTCTGAAAAACCTTTTGTAAAAAATAGTCATGCCCAAAGGCTAACTTGCTATCCACATTCTACTATGTGGCAGAAAGACTTTATAATCTACCAATCTACCAGATTGTTTTCAGTCTTCATTTGATTTGATTTTCACCAGCATTGATTTTGTTGTTCATTCCCTTTTAAAAAGACATTATAGAATGGCCTGTTGGACTCTGTGGGAGAGGGAGAGGGTGGGATGGGTTGACAGAGTGGCAGTGTAACATGTATGATATCATAAGTGAAACGAATCGCCAGTCCAGGTTTGATGCAGGATGCAGGATGCTTGGGACTGATGCACGGGGATAATCCAGAGAGAGGGTGTGGGGCGGGAGGGAGGGAGGTGGGAGGTTGGGATTGGGAGTTCATGTACACTCGTGGCTGATTCATGTCAATGTATAGCAAAACGAATACAGTATTGTAAAGCAAAACAAACTAAAAAATAAAAATTAATTAAAGAAAAATAAATAAATAAAAAAAATACCCCCCCCCAAAAAAAAAATAAATAAAAAGACATTCCTCCTTGGGTACCAGGATTCCACACTGTCTGTTCCTTTCCACCTTCTTGATTCCCCTTTCTCATTCTCTTTGCTGAGCCTTCTCCCTTTATGGTTTTATCTACCCATCACTTATCTGTTCATTTATTCACTTTCATCTGTGGAATCTTAGTTTCCTGACCAGGAATTGAACCAGTGCCCCCTGCAGTGGAAGCATAGAATCTTAACCACTGGACCACAAGGGAAGCCTGTTTTTTCCCCCCCTTTTCAGCAAATATTTATTGTGCATACTATATGACAAACACTTCCTTAAGTACTAAAAATATATCAATAAGCAAAACTATACCATCTCTGTCCTCAAGGAGCTAACAATATAGTAAAATTGCTGGTTCCCTGGGTTAGGTATTTGTGCTCTCATGGCTCAGTAAATTCTCATGCGGGCCCACATGCATGGCATCTTTTCCTTCTTCCTTCCTGAGCTAACACAAAGGATCAGCTTATCAAATCAGGCCCAGGAAGATAAGGGATATTTCCTGTACTGTGTTTTACTAATCATTTCAAGACTACAAGCAATCAAAAGGCATAAGAAGAAACAGGGAGAAAACAGTAACATCTCTGTATCTGCTCAGAAGGACATGCTCATTGTAACCCAGAGTAACAGGTGATTGTGTGTGTGTGATTTCGTTTCTGTGTACTATTACAAAGTGTGCAGGGTCTCACATTCTAGAATACCCTACTATATACTAACCAGTTAGGCTGTAACTGTTTCATAGATGGTGACACAAGACATGAGGCTCCAGGGTCAGAAACAAAGGGCTTTATTACTCCTGGCATAGTCAGTAGCCAGAGCTTTATATGTCTGTGTCAATTCCCCGTGTCCCTCCAGATCCCATAGCAATGACACAAAGGGCTCATTATGGATGCCTACACACCAACTGGCTGCATTAAACAAGGGAAACACTGAGCTTGGGGAATCCACCACTTTTAGAGTTAGCAGAAACAAGCCACTTTGTTTTCTCAGGGGATATGTTAGCTTGTCTCTCTGTGCAAACAGAGCCTTGAAAAATGGCTTGGGTAAAGAGTGATCTGACATAAAATAGGTAAGGATGTTCAGTGCCCAGGGTGGATTACTTCTCCCAGGATATACTTTCTCATGGACTGCACTAATATGATTTGAGAATCTCAGTAATTTGAGAAATCCCTCTCGTATCGTCAAGTCATCCCTCTCTATTGGTCCCTTCTCATCAATATTTAAACTACTGCAAATCTGGTCCACCTTAAAAACTCTCTCCCTCTACTACACTCTCCAGTCCAAATACAGCCTTCTTTTCTTAATAGTCAAAATTATTGCAATATGTGTCTTACTTTCTGTCTCCCTTTCTTTGTCTCCCACTTTTTCTTCAACGCAACACACTGCAACCTGGGATCAATCTAGTACTCTATTAAAACAGCCTTCTAAGTCTCAGCTTCCTCCTCTGTAGGTAGGAGTAATATTATTATTTATTTCTTAGGGCTGTCTTGAGTATTAAATGTGTTAATGTGGACGGTTTAGAGCAGTGCCTGGTACATTGTTCATGTTCAGTAACTGTCAGGTGGGTTATTTTTATTGGTATCCTCATCCTCATCAGTTTCATCAGTGAAATTCTTGTTGTTAAATCCAATGGGCACTTCCCAGTTCCTATTTGAAATCCCTGTGTTGTCTACATTTTCCTTCTTGAAACTCACCCTCCTTCGGCTTCCATGATGCCAGACTTTCTCAGTTTTCCTCCTACTTCTCTGGATGGCCGTCTTTGTCAGATCTGTGTGTTCTGTCCTAAATGTTGATACTTCTCAGAGTTCTCTATTAACCTCCTTTATCTTCTTTATCTACATACTTTTGCTTATTGATATTATCCCTACTCTTGTGCTCTGAGTTACTATCTATATGGAGATGCTTGATATTCTGTACCTTTTCATTTACTTTTTTAACAGGTATTTTTATAACATCTTTTATGTGCCAAACACTGAGATAGGTATTATGAGTAAAACCAGCAGAATTCCTACTCTCATTGAATTACTCTTGAACAGGGAACACAGATATAAAACAAATAATCACACATATGATTCAGCAGCTATATTCTTTTAGTATCAAGTGTTCCTCCTTCTGTGCTATTTTAATGAATGTGGTAAGTGCCACAAATATCCATCCAGTTGTTCAAGTCACTTCACCTTGAGCCTTTGTTCTTCATCATGCATGCATGCTAAGTCGCTTCAGTTGTGTTTAACTCTTTGCAACACCATGCACTGTAGCCTGCCAGGTTCCTCTGTCCACAGGATTCTCCAGGCAAGAATACTGGAGTGGGTTGCCATGCTAATAAACAAATCATTTTGATTTTCTCTTCTCTTTATATTTGCCCATGTTTCTCTGTTTCCACTGCTACTAGCTTAGATCAAGTCATCATCATTCAGCTGGATTTTGGCAATTGTTGTTCCTTGATCTCCCTGCCTTCAGTCTCCCATTTACCTATCCTTTGCCCTGCTGGTGCCCATGGTCTATAAAGTAGACCCCTGATTCCTTAGTATGGCCAAAAGATCCTCAATAATCAAGCCCTAGCCACATCTTTCGGAGAAGGCAATGGCACCCCACTCCAGTACTCTTGCCTGGAAAATCCCATGGACAGAGGAGCCTGGTAGGCTGCAGTCCATGGGGTCGCTACTAGTCAGACACGACTGAGCGACTTCACTTTCACTTTTCACTTGCATTCATTGGAGAAGGAAATGGCAACCCACTCCAGTGTTTTTGCCTGGAGAATCCCGGGGACGGGGGAGCCTGGTGGGCTGCTGTCCATGGGGTCGCACAGAGTCGGACACGACTGAAGCGACTTAGCAGCAGCAGCAGCAGCCACATCTTTAGCATAATCTCTCTCTCTCTCTCTCTCTCTCTCTTTTTTTTTTTTTTTGCATTAATCTTTATTCTTAACAGACCAAATCAGAAAAACCTCTCAGAGCAATTGTGAAGAAATCATGCAAGATGGCATCTTCAACCTTGTAGGCACTATCAGATATAAAACAGCTTTGCACAGGCAGTTTGATAAACTCTTAATATTTGTAATAAAATTGAACCAAAATTGTGATAAATTCCCAAATTCATTAGACTCTTAACAGAGTATAATTGCTCCAGTAATGTTAAGAGGAAGAACTACATCACTTTTCCCAATCTTTGACAAACCATAGATTAAAACATTTCACTGATTGGAGGACAATAAATCTTTTTGGAAAGTGTGTGCTTAGTTTGGGTTGTATTTGGTGACTTCTGCAAACCCAGTTTACAGAATGCATGCATCAGTAAGGATGACTTATTTTACAAGCAATAGGATCATGTGATTTAAAATGCCTAAACAATAAAAGGGAGGGTATTGAATCACTTACTGAGAAGGCCAGAGGTGGGAAGGCTTCAGGCATAGTTCAATCCGGACTCCAATTCCTATACTCCTATCCTTCACTTCTGTCCTGTTTGTTGGCTTTATCTTTAGTGTAGCATTCTGAAGGAGATCAACCCTGGGATTTCTTTGGAAGGAATGATGCTAAAGCTGAAACTCCAGTACTTTGGCCACCTCATGCGAAGAGTTGACTCACTGGAAAAGACCCTGATGCTGAGAGGGATTGGGGGCAGGAGGAGAAGGGGACGACTGAGGATGAGATGGCTGGATGGCATCACGGACTCAATGGACGTGAGTCTGAGTGAACTCTGGGAGATGGTGATGTACAGGGAGGCCTGGCATGCTGCAATTCATGGGGTCACAAAGAGTCAGACACGACTGAGCGACTGAACTGAACTGAACTGAGCTTCATTCACGGGAGCAAACTGGCTACTGTAAAATGGCTCATATACACACATTACAATTTCCAGAGCAACAGGGTCTCTATGTTTCAGGTTCTGGACCTATATGTTGAGCTTCATGGTGACTGGATGACATCTGAAGGAATTCATTCATTCCTGAGACAGTCATATGCTAATGAAGACAGTACCTGGTCCAATCACTGTGAAAGATGGAGGTAGATTTATGCCAAGAAAAATCCACCTCAGATTTGAGAGAGGAATGGTATTCATCAGTCCCATGTAATCTACATGGTTTCTCTACAATCACAGGGATAAATTTCCCCAAAGGAAAACCTCATAGCTATTGAGTATTAGTGAAGAAGAAAAATGGATGAATCCTAAGCAGTCAAGCAGTGAATATTCACTATAGACACAGTTTAAGTTTGTTCATTAGCAAACAAAAATTATTCTGTGCCCTGGATTTTTTTAAAGAAACTTGTGAAGGGTCAAAAACAAACCAATAGTCTATTACAAGGGTGAAGAATAGACAAGTGGAACAGAGCCCATTCCTAAGAAAATCCATTAATGAATATGAGTGAATATGAAGACTAAATGATGTGGAGGGCTCTCAACCACACATTCATTCATTCACTTATCATTTATGTAGTATAAACTCTATGCCAGAATATGCTTAATATAACAGGATCCTTGACCTTAAGGAGTTCATTCGATCAGGAATTAAAGAATTAAAATACAAGTAAAAAGTCAGCAGTATTGCATATCAGAGCGAAAGTAGAATAGTAAAACAGAGTGAAAATAAAGCCACATGTAAAATCTACTGGAGTCTTCAACACATCCTTTAATATTCCCTCCACACCTAATACTTCTATAATGCAATCTTTAATATAAAGCAACCCAGGAACACTTATTTCCAATCAAAAGATTCCTGAGAACAGTACATTAAAAAGCAAATGGAAGAATAATTTATCTTACTCTGGCTGCACACTCTAAAAAAACAATATGAAATAATCCTAAATTGTTTAGGAAAAAAATGGATCATTGCTGTTTCTGGGGGCTTTTATGTGCAAAATACATGGGATAATGATGTGAATTACTTTAAGCTATTATATTCTGTGACCATCTGGGGAAATAATTTGGGGGATAAATACAGCAGAAGTATTAAGAGAAAGGACACTAAAAAGGAAAAATAGCAGACATAGTTGATTCTTTTTGACATTTTTTACAGTGTAAAAATCATCATCCTTGGTCCATATCTCAGTGATAATGCTGAAAAAATTCTAATCATTTTATCATTATTCCTAGCAGTGTCCTGGATCTCCAATTCTAAAGGCAGGGATTTCTGTAAGCATCTAACATGAAGATATAACTGAGAGAAATTTTGGAGAAATGATTTCTTCACATGAAGTATACTTGATAATAACATTTTAATGTAATATTGACATTTCTAGTTTTTAACTCTGTTGGGCAGAATCTTGATAGAAAAGAAAATCACTTGTGACAGCTTCAGCATGAGTGTCTAATATCTTGGCAATTTAGCCCAGTTTTATTCTATATCAGAGGTACTTCATCAGAAAAGAACTAAAATATCCCTCATGTTTTACAGAAGAAAGTCATTCCTCATAACAGATAATCTAAAGTTGTCTTAAAGCTATCAACTATTACTGAGAGAATATTGTGGGAAATATTAGTGGTTTAGTTTCAGATGATTTTAGCATATAATTTAATGTATGTGTGTATGTATATAAGGCTTCCCTGGTGGCTCAGTGGTCAAGAATCTGTGTGTAACGCAGGAGATGCAAGAGACGCGGGTTCAATCCCTGGGTCAGGAAGATCCCCTGAAGGAGGAAATGGCAACCTACTCCATATTCTTGCCTGGAGAATCCCATGGACAGAGGAGCCTGGTGGGCTACAGTTTATAGGGCCACAAAAAGTCAGACACGACTTAGCAACTAAACAACAATGTATATATGTATACATTTGTGTAGGTGTATATACACACTATTTTGGTCAGAGTATTGATGTGTCTATTTAAACTAAATTGGTATGATTTAGTCAAGCAGCTGAGAAGTTGAGTCAAATCATGACATCTATGATCCATATGACATTTACAGTTGAACAGAGGACTGTCTGCAGACTCATTACTCAGAGTATGGTCCCCAGACCAGCAGCTTTAGAATAGACGTGGATCTATTAGAAATGCTAAAATCCAGCCCCTTGGCTCTTTGCATTCTAACAAGATCACTAGGCAACTAAAGCAGAAACAACATCAAGGGATCTCAACTCTGGCTCCACATAAGAATCACCAAAGGTGCTTTTCTTTTTTTTTTAATGATAAATAACTTTTATTAAACATTTGCTGTAGTCTATTTTTTATAATCTTTTATACTGAAGTTTAGTTGATATATGATATATGTAAGTTACAGATATTTAATATTCACAATATAGATTATATTCCCTGTGTTGTACAATATATCCTTATAGCTGATTTTGTCCAAAATGTTTGACTCTCAAGTCTAACCCCGGACCAGTTAAATTAGATTTTTTAAAGGCAAGACCAAGGCATGGACACTTCTAAATGCTCACCAAATTATTCTAATGCCCTACCAGATTTGCAAACTGTAGGTCACACAATGCCCAAGCAATATGTAAATTCGTGTATTCCGAAAGGACAAAAAGGAAGAAAGTCAAACCAATTACTCTGCATTTGGTACCACTTTATAAATGATTGATTTTTTTAAACTTTTAATAAGTTTGCTTAGCTACTGTGTGAACACAGCCTATTATGTCTCCACCTGCCCACAAGTGTATTGTATTGCAAATCAAGAAAAGGAACATGTTGCTATCTCAATTAATTAAAAGAAGATTTTAGATTTGTTTTTTAACTTTACTTTCTTTTGCCAACCTTCTTCTCCAACCTGACAAGTCTGAATACTAAATCTCAGACACTGCATGTTTAAACAGCTGCCCCTTTGGTTTGTGTGTGCATGCTCAATCTCTCAGTCATGTCTGACTCTTTGCAATTCCATGGACTATAGCCTGCGAGGCTCCTCTCTGTCCATGGAATTCTTCAGGTATTACTCATCCTTTTCTCCATGAACTCAATTCTCAGTTTATATCTCAATCATCCCCTATCACTGCCACCCAAATGCATTTTCCCTTCCCTGAATTCCCATGTTGCTCAGGACCTCTACCATGTGCTCTCATTTTATGGATTTTTGAAAATATTTTATTTACCTGTGCCAGTTCTTAGTTGTTGCACAAGGGATCTTGTCTTCATTGGAGCATGTGGGATCTTTAGTTGTGGCATGTGAACTCTTATTTGTGGCATGTGGGATCTAGTTCTCTGGGCTCCTGCATTGAGAACACAGAGTCTTAGCCCCTGGACCATCAGGGAAGTCCTTCACTTTATGGTTTTGTCTTGTTGATTCAAGTTAGTGGAATACAATTGACTGATTCCTACATACAGTCTCAAGTATGAGTAATCTAGTCCAAAATCATATATATGAATAAGAAAGAAAAACATAAACCATAGTGTCAGGGGAGTGTAATCTCTTCGGTTCTGTCTCGTCACAACAAAAATTTGAAGTGATGAACTTGAAAGTCCTTGGTGCGTCACGGCTCTCAGACAGTCTGTGTTATAGTTCCCGGACAGATCAGTTTTATTTAGAAAATAAAGAAAATACATCTTTGAGGCATGAGGGCATGTCGACCCAAGAAACGTGAAGAGGAGAGAGAGAGAGAATGAGCATGTGCGTGGGAGAGAGAGAGAGAGACCCCTGGCCCTTTGGCTCCTCTTTTTATGTTTTTTCCTCCCCTAGGCCTGCCCTATGTAAACTGGGCTAGCCAAGAATGCTGTTTGTTTTACCTGAGGTCCTCACTCCAGTCCTCAGACCTTCCTTTGTTCTATTTTTGCGGGCTTTTCCCTTCTTTGTTTTTTTAGCCACCGCCATTTTGGACTCCTTTATCCTCTTCAAACTTATGGTAGTCATTGTTCTTTCACCTTACAGATGAGCAACCTGAGTCTCAAAGAGGCAAGGTTGACGGGCTAATAAGCTTTGACACTAAGATATTTTTCCCAAGGCTCTCTGACCCAATGTCCAGAGGAAGTTTGATTTGCTTTTCTTTGAGTGTTATGTATATTTTAATATATTATGGCACTTTAATTACACTTCTGGGGGCAGATTCAGAATATGAACACACTAAAACATAGTAAAAGAGGGCTCATCATTAAAATCAATGTCCACTCTAATCTTTGGAGTGAGCCCGGTGACTTTTTTTTTTTTTTTTTGTACACTTACTTGGTTTGTTTTGTCAGAAAATTATTGAAGCTTGAGCAGGAAGGGAGGTGGTCTTATTATGCTTCTTTCTTTAAAATTCCTTTTTAATTTGCATGTAATACCTTAACACCCTTCTTGTGGGAAAAAAAAAAAAAAAGCAGAACATTTAAAATGTGATAAACTTTCTTGTCCAACACACTTATCCTGTACCCCACCCAATCTACATGCCTTCCTTCCCTCAGCAGTCATCATTTTATCCGTGCACACTTTTTAAGACATTTTAATTTATAATACTTATGTATGTGGAGAAGGAAATAGCAACTGGCTTCAGTTTTCTTACCTGGAGAATCCCATGGACAGAAGAGCCTGGCAGGCTATAACTCTTTTTGAAGTGTCAAAAAGCTGGATATTACTGAGCACCACACACACATGCATCTATATCTATATAAATCTATTTATCTATATATATATGATATTATGAAAATTTGTGATGATTGCAAGTGCTAAAGTGTTGATCATTATATTGGAAAAACATATGACTCTTGAGAATTAAGAGTTTTATTTGTATGTTTAAAATCAAAGACCTGGGAAGGAGATCTAATTCAGTGGCTGACAGAACTAAGATTCAAAATTGTATCTCAACCTTCTGGAATAATTCCCTAAAGCTAGAAAGAATAAAAACTTAGCTAGCATAAATATTAAAGCCCTGCACAAAGTATGAGTAACAAATGGAGAATTCCAATTTGATGTTGGTTTATATGGAAAAACAGTGTTTTGGTGATCACAGGCTCAAAATTTAATAAAAATTCTAATACTATGAAAAATCCATAGTTCTTATCTCTAAAATAAGATTCCTTTAAAAAACATCAGAAATTAATCCAGCAGAGCTAATTTTAGAAGGAAAATATAGTAAACTAGTAATTTTAAAATGTGGGACTCATTTTGTAATTTATATTTTCTTTTCATATAAAATGGCAAGCAAAAGGAAATTCTTTTTCTTCCCTCAGTACAAATGCCCTAATTTTTACCATAGTGCAAAATATCTATTAGGATTTCAAGGTCCTATAATAAGACACTGCAATAGTATTCGTTCCCAATATTGATGTCTTGAATAAAGGTCTTGCCCTGTGGAATTAAGTCTCACTCAATGTAAAGCTAATTATCTATTATGATTACATATTTTAGTGAAGCATATTCATACTCCACATTCTTTGCTGGAATGGAACTGGGGGCAGGGGACTCAGGGACATTATCTGCATGAGACACACACATACTCAATCTTGACCACTGCCTGATTTTTACTTTAACATGTCACAAAATAGATTCTCCAAACAAGAAAATTTAGAAGATCTTATTTCACTGATTATCTGAAAAACTTGACCTATGTTTGTGGTTGTCTTCTTGTGATTTTAAATATGTAAGTACTGACTATATAGGATACAGAAAATATAGATTCTGAGAGAGAAATTGATGTTCCTTTCCAAAGGAAGACAAACACTATCTTCCTTTATCATGAATTTGACTGATCCAAATACATCGGTGACCATGAGTCATGACCTCTTTCTATTTCTTCTAAATTAATATTTCATGCATAAGCATATTAAGTATTTCAGAAAATGAAACCTTGAGTGATAAGGAAGAAGCTGAGTCAATGGAGCAAATGTATTGATGTGTTCTTAAGAACTCCAAACCATGGTTTTATATGAATTTATCTCACTCTGCCCTAATGTCCACCGTAGCACATAAGAAGGAGAGTCAAGGTCTTAACTTTATTACTGACTTTTTTCAGCAGCATCAGACCAATAATATGTGTTTATCTACTCGCCTGTGCTGCTCCAGATAGAGTAAGTAGCTCATTGTAATTCTCCCCTCCAGGTTTCCTTCCCTAAGAACATATCTATATCTCGGATCTGTCTAATTAATCAGGATGTGAAGAATGGAAAATTGTGAAACAGTCCCTATGCTCATCGTGGCTAGGCTTTAAAAAGCTCAATAAAGTTTCTGTCTACATTTTCTTGTTTATACTGTGGAGTAAAATGGATCAAACAGGCAAAGATTTGTGGCAACAGAGACAGTGCCTTTGCGCAATAAAACACATACTGTGTATCAAACAAATATTGTACCACTTCTATGGAGCTGACATTGGAATGACATTGTAATCCTGGCCATCTGTCTTCCTCCTCTAGATGTCGATGAATGTGTGGTGGTGAATGGAGGCTGCCAGCAGCGCTGTATTAACACTCTGGGCACCTTCCACTGTGAATGTGATACGGGATACAGACTCCATGCTGATGAACGCACCTGCATAAGTGAGTAAATATTAGAACCAGCTTGAAGTCGTTTTCAATGAAAATCGACCTGCTCTTGTACGGGCAGAAAGAAAAGCTTTTTCTATTGTAAAAATACCTATAGACGCTGACAGTGTTCAAGTACAATTCTCTCTCTTAGAATAAAAAGAAAAGATTCTTGCTATTAAAAGACTAAAAAAGATGGGGAAGGAAATAGAGAAATTAACATTCACAAGCAAAATTCGGATTTCCAAATGTGTGGCTATTTCCATAGGGCATCTTTTCTGCCACATGTAGTAAAGTATAAATTTGTTAGTTGTTGTTTATATACCAGTTCAGCACAGACTCTCAATGAAGAGAGGAGGCTATAACAGTCACTAGCTGCAATGCTCACTCATTTCAAACCAGATTCGGAATTGGACTTGTGATTATAGTAGCAAAAATTATAACAGATTATACACCAAGGAGCTTATGGTTGCTGAAGAATAATTAAAACTACAGGCATTAAATCTGAGGTTACCATATACTGTATCAGAATATTCTTAGATATCTTAGATATCAGTTTGGGGTGGTAGAATCTTGGTATGTTTCTGAATTTTATAAATTTGCTAAAATGACTTTGTACACAGGAAAAAAATAGAATAACTTTTAAAACACAGTGCATCTTGTATGATTTATAAATGTTTTTTAATTGAAGTGTTTTTTCACTGAATGATGAGCAAGCACATTTTGATTTCATCTCCAGGTCCCTTTAAAAAATATCTATTACATTGAAAGAGTAGCATGTTCTACAACAACATTTAATTGCTGGTTTAATTGGTATAGGACTTGTTAGCTTGCCCATTTACTCAAAATTATTAGCATTTTATGGATATTCTATAATTATGATGTTTCAAAGAGAAACAGCCAGTTTTGCTTAACTTCATTGTATATACTCTCTCTTTTTTGTAACATATCTTATAGGAAATGAGAGAAAGCCAGAAGAAACAGGTAAAGATATCCTAGTCATAGATCTGATTTTGATATGAGAGAAGAGAGATTTGGGGAGCAAAAAAAGACTTTTCCAAAGTTGAGTGGACACGCAGATAGAAGCCATATCACAGTAGCCAGGGAACCCAGTATCGTGATAACTGTGTCTACAGCAAGCAAGTGGGACAGCAGCTCATGTATATTTAGTTAGTCCCTGAACTACTCCCTTTTTTTTGCAACTTGACTGCTTGTTGCAATAGGAATCCCTTTGCCATCTCCATCTCCAGCCCCAACATGTGAGGATGTCAGCTATTCCATCTTTAAACTGCCGCTCTAACTTCTCTCAGACACAAAATGTTTCGGAACAGGATTACCAATACAAGCAGATGTGGCATTTATTGGTAAAAGTTGACTTGGTGAATTTTTGTGTCTTATATAAAAATACTTTGCAAAGTAATGCATTATATACATCTATGATATCTGATTTTTGCCATAAAGCAAAATGAACACTTTAGTACCCAACTAAAGTACTTTTTCAGGTGTAATTAATTTTCTAAACTCTAGCAGTTATTATCTGCTGCTGCTGCTAAGTCGCTTCAGTTGTGTCTGACTCTGTGTGACTCCATAGACGGCAGCCCACCAGGCTCTCCCGTCCCTAGAATTCTCCAGGCAAGAACACTGGAGTGGGTATTTATTTTCTTTTTCTTAGTAAAATTATTAATCTCTTTCCTTATTCCTCACCATCATTGCTCTGGAAGTTTTCAATTTTTGTTTCAGTGAAATCAGATCAAAAGTCGACTTGGATAAGAATATTATGGTTTATCTTTTCTGTTTCTATTCCTTAAAAGCCAATTTCTATTGTACAAATACATGGATACTATGGCAAGAGGGTAGTGTTCATCTCTGGAGGAAGGCAACCCGCTCCAGTATTCTTTCCTGGAGAATTCCATGGACAGAGGAGCTGGTGGGCTACCGTCCCTGGGGTCACACAGAGTTGGACGTGACTGAAGTGACAGAGCACTAGCAATAGGGTATTTGTAGCTCCACAGACTGATCCTCTTTTATGCAGAATTTCAATGCAGTGTACAAATTAGAAACTAAGTTAACAAGAAGTATGGATTTCAGGATTGCATCATTTTAAAGCTTTTCACCCGTTGGATATCATTCTACAGAAGGACTGGATTGAGAGCCCAGGAAGTGATTTTATGGAAATTTTCATGTCTCTCTCCTATGAGTATATTGAAATTTTGTTTCAAAGAGTGGTCCTAAAAATCTCAGTTGACACAACTACAGCAATCTTGTTAAAATGAACTCAAGAAGAATTTAAGCAGTTTGTAGTTAAATACTCATACTGTGAGCTGGAGGATAAGAACTGTTTGTTTGCTTATTTGTTTTGAAAGAAAGAATGTTCTATAGAGAGCTGAGTCTTACATTGGTTCCTATTTTGAGTAATATTGTAGGAAGGGTCAAATATTTTAAAACACAAGAAAATCAAACTGGCTCACATCCCCTTTGGGATTTTTTCACCTGGCAGGAAACTGAGAATGGTAGCTGATGCTTACCAGGATATTGTAGTAGACAGAAATTAATCATGACCTGTGGCAGAGTCACAGAGGACAAGGTGAAGTTATAGAATTTTATGATTCCACTACTTAGAGTCTTGAAATTAGGTGTCATTTTTTCCCTCCTCCCTACCTTCTTTCTCTTTCTTTGCCCCATTCTGCCCATCAGTCAGAGGCTTAGGTTAGTGTGAATTTTTGAGCCTCTGGTGTTTTTTGCACTTTCTCTTAATTACAGCTACAGCAAACTTCTTGTACTCCAAACCCTTACAGAGTTTAAGATGACTTCATTTCAGGAAAACATGCTGTCTCTAAGGACCGTGCACTTGTGGTGACATATGGCCAGCAGTTACTGGTCAGCCTCTGCCAGATAAAGTTATGCAAAGTGGTGTTAAGAGAGGGGGTCCATAATATCCAGCTACAGTGTACAGGCCACTTGGCTCCCCATGTAGTACTGCCTGGACTGCTGATAAAATATGATCCCAGTAAAACTGGAATCTTGGCCTCAGTGACCCTCAGTTTGAGTACCTGAAATTGTTTGCAAATTTTTGGAGTTCATGTCATTTTTCTGGTGGTAAGGGCTTATTATTTTCATCAGCATTTTAAAGACATCTATAATGCTTCAGAATATCTCCCATATACTTTTGCCTTAAGATGGTGCTTCTTTAAAAGGTGTATATGTTGGAGGATTCCATGATACTGTTATATAATGATCAGTCACACAACTCTCTCAATGTGAGGCAAAGCTTGTCAATGACCACTTCTCCTTACAACTTCCTTTATGATGGAATTCTGGACCAGAAGTCTAGGTCCGTGACCTGGGCAGCACAGTTACAACTGGCTGATGAAGGGTCCAGACCCAGCATGGGAAAGCAGTCAAAATAAAATTTTGGCTTTTCTATTAGTATTTGCATTCAGATTTGCTTTGCTATCAGTATTCTACATTAACACAGCTATTACCAAATAATTCATATACTTTTAAATTTCCCTTTACTTGGAAACCAACAGCTTAAAAAATAGAAACTAGATTTAGCAACCACTTGAAAAACAGAAATATTCGTATTAGTCCGCCACTGACCCTCATCTATGGACGAGAAGCAGTGGCACAGTAGACTCCAAATTGTCATGTGTTCTTTAGCAAGTCATTTAATCTCTCTTCATCCCGTATTCCTCATGTGATAAGGGTAGAAATTAGACAAAATGACAAAGTTACTGCATCTCCAAAGTATTTTAATTTTATGGAGTTCCCCAAATTACTAACTTATTACAAATCATCTGTTAACCTGTATTTGTTTAAATCCATTGGATTCTGTGGAATTTTATATCCAGTTTAATAAAAATATAAAATGAGAATTTTATATCCAGTTTAACTTAAATATTCTTTAAAAAAAACAATAATTATATTCTGGTCCTTTTGGGAAAGTACTGTTTTCTATATCATAGAATCTTGTTTTGGAGGAATTCAAGGGTTAATCCGGCCTAGTCTACCTTAAAGATAAAAGATGAGAGATCCAAAGAAATCAAGTAAATTTTTCTCTGAAAATAAAGTAAAATCTGGCTAACTTCACTTTTTATCAAATGCTTTAAAATAATTTCTGATAAATATTTTTAAAGACTAAGAAAAGCCATAAAAGTACTATGAAATGAAATTCTTACTTTCTGTTTTAGTGGAGCTCAGGGTTAAAATAATGTATTTTCATGACAGCTATTGATGAAAGAAAACCTTATATTATCACCTGTAAGTACAAATTTATCACTTCTCTCTTATATTTCATTCATATGCTGCAATAAACCTGACTATGCTCAGTTCTGCAAATAAGTTATGCCCTTTTCTGCTTCCACACCTTACCTTACTCAACCTAGACTCTAACCCCCAAGTCTCCACCTGTCAGAACTCTGCTTACCAAGTTCCATGTTCAATGTCAATTGTCCTGTTAAGCCTTCTCAGGTGACCCCAGCCAAAAGCGTTCCTTCTTTTTCTTCTCATACCATATAATTTAATGTTGCCTGAATGACACATTATACCATATAGTTTTATATGTGTGCAGCTGGGCTTCAGACCAAATAAAAGACACTAATGACCTTCTAATTATCAGCTTTCACAAGAGGCTTTTCCATGCCTTTTTCAATGGCCTCTGACACTGTTAACCACTCATTTTTCTAAATCTTCCTCTTGACTTCTTGACAGCACAATTTTCACCTTTGACTGCTGCTTCTCTCTACTTACATTCTTGTTACCTCATTCTGACTTTTGATTATCTTCTTTCATCACTATGGACTGAACTATGTCCCTCAAATGCATGTTTTAAAGCCCCAAGTTTCAGCATGATGGTGTTTGGAGGTAGAGCCTTTGGGAAATAATTAGGTTTAGATGAGCTCATGCATGTGGAAGATCTCGTGATGGGATTGGTCCTTGAATAAGAAGAGATAACCAGAGAGATTGGGCTCCCCACCATACCAGGATCTGGCTGAATGGCAGACATCTGAAGCCAGGAAGAGAGCACTTACCAGAAACCAAACCATACTAGAACCTTGACCTTGAACTTTCCAGCCTCCAGAACTGTGAGAAAATTAATTAGGCCACCCAGGCTGGGGTATTTTGTTACAGAAGCCCAAGCAGACTAATGTACTTCTCTTTTCTCCTTTATTCCCCCTTCTCTAGTCTATCTCCGTTTAATTCTATCTTTAGACCAAAGTCTAAATGTTAGCTATTATCATACTGCTGCTGCTAAGTCGCTTCAGCTGTGTCCGACTCTGTTGACCGCATAGACACACAGCCAGAGAGCCCATCAGGCTCCCTGTCCCTGGGATTCTCCAGGCAAGAATAATGGAGTGGGTTGCCATTTCCTTCTCCAATGCATGCATGGTAAGTCACTTCAATCGTGTCCGACTCTGTGCGACCCCATAGTTGGCAGCCCACCAGGCTCCTCTGTCCACAGGTTCTCTAAGCAAAAATACTGGAGTGGGTTGCTGTTTCCTTCTCCAGGCTATTATCATAACAAAATGTAAAAAATATAAGGCTTTACTCGGATGGATTTGCTTGTTGGGGAAAAAATTCAAACTTGCAGTATTTCTAGCTTTTGGACCCTGGACAAAAAAATACATTATATTTGATAGCTTTGCAGATTTTCTTATTGTTGACAGGCAGACTTTAGTAGATATGACTAAAAATAAGTACGGATAATGTAGACTAAACTCCTTTTATCGCCAGTGGATATTTTTTAGGAGCCAGGGGCTAAATACCAAAATAGTTTAATTACTCAAAATTTTTGTATTTAGCTGTGTAATTTGCATTTAAAGTAACTTGTAACATTTTGCCTATAATTTGTTGTACCTCACAAAGTCTTTGTCTTTCTATTTTTTGTAACAACCTTGTTAAAAATGCTCAGCTCAAATCTCCATTCATAATCATGTCCTTCTTCTGCTATATTTGTTGAAATTAGCCTTCTCAGAGGGGTGAAATAATTAAATGATTGAAAGTTTTAATGCTTGCATAGTTCTCTTACCTCTCTTTCATGCCTTCAGCACATGGGTTTATTAACATGTGTACTCACACATAAGCAAATGGAATCACTGGTGTCTGCACAGAGAAACTTCAGATAAACAACATTTTAATTATTTTAGTGTTCAATACAAAAATTCTTTATTTCCACTTGCTGGAAACGGTCAGGAACTGTTTTTGTTCAGTGGTTCCTTTTTGTTCTCACAAAATGAGTTGGGGGAAAGGAAGAAGTAAGGTTACCTGGAGGCTGTAAACCAAAGGTATTTCTGTGTGTTGAATGTGAAAAATAGTAGAATCAGAGGTCATATTTTAATTCTAAATAAACAGAAGTTAGATGTCGTCACGAAGAGGATAGATATACAGCCTGGAAGCTTGATTAAACAGATATTCTGAGTAAAATTTTGAGCTTGAATAAATTTTCATTCATCGGATTTTTATATTTCATATTTTAAGATAATACTAACCTTAGTATTCTTGCCTAGAGAATCCCATGGACAGAGGGGCCTGGTGGGCTGCTGCCCATAGGGTCGCACAGAGTCAAACATGACTGAAGCGACTTAGCATGCATGCACACATTTGGAGAAGGAAATGGCAACCCACTCTAATATTTTTGTCTGGAGAATCCCATGGACAGAAGAGCCTGGTGGGCTGCCATCTATGGGGTCTCAAGAGTCAGGCACGACTGAAGCGACTTAGCAGAAGCAGCAGCAACCTTAGAAAAGGATTGAGAACACAGTTAGATGTGGTGGTCTTCACATAATAGATTCTTTTGTTTTTGATCTCGGTGTTCTGATCCATGATGTCTAGGTTTTATTTGATAAAAGGAGTGGAAGATTCTTTTTAGGGAATGAAAAGAGATTGCCCTCAAATTGGAGATGAAAGAAGTCAAAGACTTTAACTGTAACTACCTTTCAATTAATTGCATTATTTATGAAGACAAATTAGAAACAGAATTCATTTCATATGACAGCTGATGTCCTGAATAGGGCTATGTCAGGTTAAAAAAATTATTTAGTTTGTCAGGTGGATGGCATCTCTCAGTCATTATCAAATTCATCGCCCTCGCAATATTAATCACTTTTGTGTGCTAGGTAATAAATTTAATTCTCCAAAATTGAATTTAGGGAATACATCTCTTCTTCCCTCCTTGTCCCCATCTGTGGCCTTGAAAAAATACTATGAACTTTCCAAGTTTTTATCCATTTTGTTGATGATTAACCCAATTCTGGCAATGCACTCCAGTGTTCTTGCCTGGAAAATGCCAGGGATGGGGGAGCCTAGTGGGCTGCCATCTATGGGGTCGCACAGAGTCGGACACGACTGAGGCGACTTAGCAGCAGCAGCAGCAGCAACCCAATTCAAAACCTTTTCCCAAATTCAATGGATTTTAGGAATGCATTTAGAAATCTTTCCTTTTCTACAGTTTTTCTATAGTCTTCAGACTTAGGAAGACATGTGTGACTTTGGACTTTCATTTAACTGTTCAGTTACTCCATTTCTCCACATGTAGGGATTGGTGAGGAAAAATTACAGCACAGGTAAAATCCTTAGTGCAGTGCCTGACACAGAGCAAGTAATCAGTAAAAATTCGATCATGATATTGATATTAGTTCTATACTTGCAGTTGGATATGGGGTCGCACAGAGTCGGACACGACTGAGGCGACTTAGCAGCAGCAGCAGCAGCAGCAACCCAATTCAAAACCTTTTCCCAAATTCAATGGATTTTAGGAATGCATTTAGAATCTTTCCTTTTCTACAGTTTTTCTATAGTCTTCAGACTTAGGAAGACATGTGTGACTTTGGACTTTCATTTAACTGTTCAGTTACTCCATTTCTCCACATGTAGGGATTGGTGAGGAAAAATTACAGCACAGGTAAAATCCTTAGTGCAGTGCCTGACACAGAGCAAGTAATCAGTAAAAATTCGATCATGATATTGATATTAGTTCTATACTTGCAGTTGGCTGTGCAAAAGTCATTCAGTCATGTCTGACTTTTTGCAATCCCATGGACTATACAGTCCATGGAACTATCCAGGCCAGATACTAGAGTGGGTAGTTGTTCCCTTCTCCAGGAGATCTTTCCGACCCAGGGATCAAACCCAGGTCTCCCATATTGTAGGTGGATTCTTTGACAGGTGAGCCACCAGACTAAATAAAATTCAGACACTATAGTTATTATTGTAAGCTTACTTTGCTGATCAGATGGCTTCCTTTGGGCATCTTGGTTGCTAGCTTTTTAGCAAACATACATTTTTTTTTTGTTTTTTTGTTTTTTTTGCTGGAATGATTGCTTTACAATGTTGTCTTAGTGTCTGCTATACAGTGAAGTAAGTCAACCATGTGCATACATATATCCTCTACCTCTTGGACCACACTTCCACCCCACCCCCATTCTTTCAACAACTCCCTGTTTCACTTTTCTTTCTTTTTTGCATTTTGGAGTTTTAAAGCAATATTCAAAACTATATTTTCATTGTATGGTAAAATATTCTCATTTATCACTGGGTTGAAGATTTATATCTCCCTGTTTCCAAAAGCACTGGAAGCAGCAAGCTTTAGGCAGCTTATGCATTTTCATAGGGTCCAAAGTGCAAAATGACATGAAACAGAAAATAGGACTGCCTCCATCTAAAAGAAGCGAAAGGATTAAGTGCTTGCAAATACCAGATATGAGCGTAACATTTAAATCCAAATCTAGTAACCTGGGATAGCGTTCTAGTGACTGACAAGAGCTGCATGGTTTAAATCAGGTTTGCATTTTCTACAACAATAATCATAGAGGCGTTTTTTAGAAAATCTAGTGATTTCAAAATCTCTTAAGGTATGCATTCCTTTCATTCTGAAGAGAAAACAGAAAATTTCAGCTAAGAGCCCACCCAGCTTTTACTCTCCTCTAGAACTTTTGGTATTATTAATAACTCTCAATACTGCCTGCTTTGTTCTTCACTGAGAAGGAAAGCTCTCTAATGTTATTTCAAGCTAATCCCATCCTGCTCCAACTTAGAAACTTGCTCAAAATTTTGGAGGTGTATGGAAGAAAAAGACTATTGTCGTTCAGTCACTAAGTTGTGTCCAACTCTTTGTGACCCCATGAACAGCAGCACGCCAGGCTTCCCTCTCTTTCACTGTTTCTTGGAGTTTGCTCAAACTTGTCTGTTGAGTCAATGATGCCATCCAATCATCTCATCCTCTGTTGCCTCCTTCTCTTCTTACCCTCAATCTTTCCCATCATCAGTGTCTTTTCCAATGAGTCAGCTCTTCACATCAGGTGGCTAAAATATTGGAGCTTCAATTTCACTATCAGTCCTTCCAGTGAATATTCAGGGTTGATTTCCTTTAGGATTGACTGGTTTGATCTTGCTGTCTAATTGTCAAAGAGTCTTCTCCAGCACCACAGTTCGAGAGCATCAGTTCTTGGGCATTCAGCCTTCTTTATATGAAAGAGCTTATGGAATCATCACAGAAATGGAAGGCAGCTGGGAGAGAGTTGTGTCTTGTAATCCACAGAGGAGAGAATGTCAGGAAGGAAAGAGAGGTTGTTACATTCAAGGTTTAAGTAAAACAACTGAAAAGTGTTCCTTGAAACGCTCAATGGATAATGTGTGGATAACCCTGGCAAAGCCAGCTTTAGAGGGGAGTTTTAAGATAGAAAGATATTGATGATAGAAGAGAAAGAAGGGCATATTAGGAGCAAGGTTCTTTATCTTAAAACAAATCTCCCTAAAACTACTTTTGCCAGGCTTGTTCTT
This sequence comes from Aepyceros melampus, assembly GCA_006408695.1. Classification (NCBI taxonomy): domain Eukaryota; kingdom Metazoa; phylum Chordata; class Mammalia; order Artiodactyla; family Bovidae; genus Aepyceros; species Aepyceros melampus. Next base: position 49,878 of record SJXQ01005401.1, on the reverse strand, counting down.
ACATTGCCCACTGATAATGTCATGGAATACTTTTCAACATTCTGCTGAACATACTGAAAGTAGTGACTGCTCCTTCCTTTCTTCCTGACCTTCTCTCCTCCTTGTATTGTAGGAAACAGCTTTCTCTTGGTTCTCTTCCATTTCTGTGATGACTCCCTAATCTTTCTCATACAGTCTTTCCCCTCTGTCGAACTCCAAAATTTTTCTAGGTCTTCAGAGTTCTGGTTTTGGCCATTTCTTTACTCCCTCCTCTGTGATCATATCCGCTGGCAAAACTTTACCCACTCTAATTAGCTATATATGGATGAGGTCCACATCAATATTACTAAATCAGATCACTCTCCTTGTTCTCTAAACTCAGAGATCCAGCTACTGCCTGAAGCCCTTATTGAGGATCTGAGGCTGTCACTGAGGGAGTCTCAAGCATTGGAAACTTAGTGGATCTAAAATTAAATATATCTTCTTTCCTACCCTCCACCTCCCAAATTTCTTCTTCTCTGAGTAGTAAGGACAGCTCAGGTCACCCTTTTTCCAGGGCAGTCTAGTGTATCTGAAGTTACTCATGACTCCTCCTCTCTCTTCCTCCTCACATCAAGCTCTCCAGTAAAACCAGTGGGCAGTTTCTCCTCAACATCCTCCAAAGAGCTGGCTTCACTGTGACTTCTTACATTCAGGTCCTCATTTCTTACAGAAAGGTTTACTGTAATTGCTTCTTTCCTGATATCATTCTTCATAACTGACCCCTTCAATCAATTATCTAAACTAATGCCAGAGATATCTTTTGAAACTGTAACTTAAAAATTATTTTACCATCCTTAAAACCTTTGTTTCTCTATAGCTTTTAGAATTAACCCCAAATTTTTACTATGGTTTACAATGTGCTTCAGGGTCTGACTCTTTGTTACTTCTGTCTTACTTGCCGCATTGTGACTCTGCATTTCATACCCCAGGCTCAGACACACTGAAAATGTGTAGTATGTAAAGTGTGCCAGAAGCTTCTACATTCCTCCACCTTGGTCTTAGTGTTCCATCTGTCAGACACTCCCTGTTTCTGCCCTACTTGTTGCTGAGTTTGAGTGCAAGTCCACACTTTCCCCTTTCTCATTTATTTTGTCTCTCACTCCCCTAACCTGACTTCTGTCTTTCAAGGCAAAGGTTAGAATCACCTTCTCTAAGGAGACTTTCCAGATCTCTTCTCATACTTAGAATCCACATTTGTCATCTGTCTTATAAGATTTATAGATGCTTTCAATGGTGGGACACAGTATAAAGACACTCAGATAGATGACAAGAAGAACCTTTGTCATTTACCACTCCAAATAAAAACTCCCTGGTGGCTCAGACAGTAAAGCGTCTGTCTGCAGTGTGGGAGTCCTGGGTTTGATTCCTGGATTAGGATGATCCCCTGGAGAAGGAAATGGCAACTCACTCCAGTACTGTTGCCTGGAAAATTCCATGGACGGAGGTGCCTAGTAGGCTACAGTCAATGGGATTGCAAGGAGTCATACACGACTGAGCAACTTCACTTCATCATCATGTCCTGCATTGCTGGCAAATTCTTTAGCATCTGAGCCACCAGGGAAGCCCTATATGTGGCAAATAAATGGTGCAGGTGGTCAGGCTAAACTCACAGTCTTCCTGGGATTTAGGTATTTTGAATAACTCCACTAGCCCCAGGAAGACTGTGAGTCTAGGGACCTCTAGCAGTTGACTCTGTATATCTTAACTCTGGAATATTTGATAAGGGAAGTAGTTGGGTAGGGGCTTAGTCTGTGAAGGGGAAGAGGGTTTTGAGCCAAAACAGCATTTGTGAAATATTACATCATACACCACATAGAGTCAAAGACAACTCTCTAATAGAGCCTGTCACAGTGGATTATAAAGGCTTATTGTCTATCTCTCCCACTAGCATGTGACTAAAAGTGTTTACTTCTATTAAATGACTCTTTATTCACTGTTTAAAATATGAAGATCTTTGTAAAAAATTATGCTTTGTTTAGAAGTATGAGCATTTTGCCTCTTATGACCCGTTTTTCTTTATTAGATAAGAAGAATTATACAGTGCATGATTTTGGCTCCAGAAAACCCAGGATTAACTTGAAGGGTTAATTGCAGAGACTTTTAGCCTATATTCCTAATGTAGCTTTCTCTACTCCATTTCATAACATGGTTCTTAATTTGCTGCAGTGGTTATTTTTTGTACCTTTCCCCTTTCTTTTAAACTATAGCTTTGGTGGATCTATTATAGCTATGTTTAGACCATACACAGCCACAAATTATCTGTGGAAGTAAATGGAATATAAATGAAATCAGTTCAGTTTAGTTCAGCTGCTCAGTCGTGTCCAACTCTTTGCGACCCCATGAATCACAGCATGCCAGGCCTCCATATCCATCATCAACTCCCAGAGTTCACTCAAACTCATGTCCATTGAGTTGGTGATGCCATCCAGCCATCTCATCCTCTGTCGTCCTGTTCTCCTCCTGCCCCTAATCCCTCCCAGCATCAGGATCTTTTCCAATGAGTCAACTCTTTGCATGAGGTGGCCAAAATATTGGAGTTTCAGCTTCAGCATCAGTTCTTCCAATGAACACCCAGGACTGATCTGCTTTAGGATGGACTGGTTGGATCTCCTTACAGGAATCTCCCTTACAAGGGAATCTCAAGAGTCTTCTCCAACACCACAGTTCAAAAGCATCAATTCTTCTGTGCTCAGCTTTCTTCACAGTCCAACTCTCACATCCATACATGACCACTGGAAAAAACCATAGCCTTGACTAGATAGACCTTTGTTGGCAAAGTAATGTCTCTGCTTTTCAATGTGCTATCTAGGTTGGTCATAACTTTCCTTTCAAGGAGTAAGCATCTTTTAATTTCATGGCTGCAGTCACCATCTGCTGTGATTTTGGAGCCCCCCAAAATAAAGTCTGACACTGTTTCCCTATCTATTTCCCATGAAGTGATGGGACCAGATGCCATGATCTTAGTTGTCTGAATGTTGAACTTTAAGCCAACTTTTTCACTCCCCTCTTTCACTTTCATCAAGAGGCTTTTTAGTTCCTCTTCACTTTCTGCCATAAGGGTGGTGTCATCTGCATATCTGAGGTTATTGATATTCTCCCGGCAACTTGATTCCAGCTTGTGCTTCTTCCAGCCCAGTGTTTCTCATGATGTACTCTGAGTATAAGTTAAATAAGCAGGGTGACAATATACAGCCTTGACGTACTCCTTTTCCTATTTGGAACCAGTCTGTTGTTCCATGTCCAGTTCTAACTGTTGCTTCCTGACCTGCATATAGGTTTCTCAAGAGGCAGGTCAGGTGGTCTGGTGTTCCCATCTCTTGAAGAATTTTCCACAGTTTATTGTGATCCACACAGTCAAAGGCTTTGGCATAGTCAATCAAGCAGAAATCGATGTTTTTCTGGTACTCTCTCGCTTTTTCAATGATCCAGCGGATGTTGGCAATTTGATCTCTGGTTCCTCTGCCTTTTCTAAAACCAGCTTGAACATCAGGAAGTTTACGGTTCATGTATTGCTGAAGCTTGGCTTGGAGAATTTTGAGCATTACTTTACTAGCATGTGAGATGAGTGCAATTGTGCGGTAGTTTGAGCATTCTTTGGCACTGCCTTTCTTTGGGATTGGAATGAAAACTGACTTTTTCCAGTCCTGTGGCCACTGCTGAGTTTTCCAAATTTGGTGGCATATTGAGTGAAGCACTTTCACAGCATCATCTTTCAGGATTTGGAATAGCTCAACTGGAATTCCATCACCTCCACTAGCTTTGTTCGTAGTGATGCTTTCTAAGGCCCACTTGACTTCACATTCAAGGATGTCTGGCTCTAGGCTAGTGATCACACCATCGTGATTATCTTGGTCTTGAAGCTCTTTTTTGTACAGTTCTGTGTATTCTTACCACCTTTTCTTAATATCTTCTGCTTCTGTTAGGTCCAGACCATTTCTGTCCTTTATCGAGCCCATCTTTCCATAAAAGGAATAAAGCTAACTAAATCCAAGCCTAGATTTATCACCAGGCTTCTTGTAAAAGCATCATGAACTAAGTTAAATAAGCAGGGTGACAATATACAGCCTTGACGTACTCCTTTTCCTATTTGGAACCAGTCTGTTGTTCCATGTCCAGTTCTAACTGTTGCTTCCTGACCTGCATATAGGTTTCTCAAGAGGCAGGTCAGGTGGTCTGGTGTTCCCATCTCTTGAAGAATTTTCCACAGTTTATTGTGATCCACACAGTCAAAGGCTTTGGCATAGTCAATCAAGCAGAAATCGATGTTTTTCTGGTACTCTCTCGCTTTTTCAATGATCCAGCGGATGTTGGCAATTTGATCTCTGGTTCCTCTGCCTTTTCTAAAACCAGCTTGAACATCAGGAAGTTTACGGTTCATGTATTGCTGAAGCTTGGCTTGGAGAATTTTGAGCATTACTTTACTAGCATGTGAGATGAGTGCAATTGTGCGGTAGTTTGAGCATTCTTTGGCACTGCCTTTCTTTGGGATTGGAATGAAAACTGACTTTTTCCAGTCCTGTGGCACTGCTGAGTTTTCCAAATTTGGTGGCATATTGAGTGAAGCACTTTCACAGCATCATCTTTCAGGATTTGGAATAGCTCAACTGGAATTCCATCACCTCCACTAGCTTTGTTCGTAGTGATGCTTTCTAAGGCCCACTTGACTTCACATTCAAGGATGTCTGGCTCTAGGCTAGTGATCACACCATCGTGATTATCTTGGTCTTGAAGCTCTTTTTTGTACAGTTCTGTGTATTCTTACCACCTTTTCTTAATATCTTCTGCTTCTGTTAGGTCCAGACCATTTCTGTCCTTTATCGAGCCCATCTTTCCATAAAAGGAATAAAGCTAACTAAATCCAAGCCTAGATTTATCACCAGGCTTCTTGTAAAAGCATCATGAACAGTATTTTAAATCCCCGATTTAGCAAAGATATGAACCTGCAATTCAGTGGTATGGTCTGCCTATTGATTCTCTGAAATCCCAGGTCTTGCTGTCAGTGTCAGAGCATTTGAGGAGATCAGACTGGCCTTCACACAAGAGTGGGCAGAGTGCCTAGAGCTTTGTAGATCTATAGACCTTGATGCAGAGCAGCCCGTTCATAAAGACAGAATATATGTATGATTATACATGGGAGTGACGGGCATAGCTCTGATAAGAATCCAGGGTGTCATTTCCAACATTTCCTTTTCACGGGACAAGGAATCAGACACAAAACCTAAGAGAAAGTGCTAGGACACTATTTGGAAGTCAGGCTGTGTACGGAATCTTCAAGAGATACATACATATTCTGAATTTGAGTTCTGAAGGCAAGTGGAGGTGTTGTCTGTAAGCATAGGCACAGAATAGGGTTCATGTTTGAGCCAAAGAAGGAGATAGGCAGGAAAGGAATCGAACTTTGACACAGAAAACTTTTCAGGGATCATCTCTTTAGTAGTCATAAGACAAGAATATAACTATTGACCTAACAATCAAGATCCCATGACTCCTGCCCCTGTGGGCTTGCTGGTTGGGTGGATTAAGGCTACTGGGATGTGGAGCCTCCCAGGGAAAGGCAAGTCTCCTCAAGCTTGGTCCTCTGGGTTGACATTCATCCAGAGGCTGACCAAGCCTAGTCTTTCTTCAGACACATTAATTCATTGAAACATAAAATTATAGAATCTAAGTAATTACAATTTGGGAGTAATTTTGGTTGTGTCCATTAGTAATACTAATGACCATGATTTTTAAAATTTTACCTCTAGACCTCACAACAACCTTAAGAGGTAGATATTATTACTCTCATTTTAAAGATAATGAAACCCAGGTTCACAGAGGTTAATACAGCCTTGGAATCATAGGCTTTGGTTTACAGCCCTATAGAGGACTGCTCTGAAATCAATAAGCACCATGAGGAAGTAGGCTGCAGTGTGCTTTATACTTTTGGAAGGGTTAAAGAAGCTGAGTACGTCTGCCATGTAACCTTTGCTAAACTTCTCTCTTCTGGGCTATGTGATATGGTAATTTAGTCCTATTTCATCCCAAGTTTAGGAATTTAAGAAGATTCTCTGTGTTTCCTCTTGAAAATAAAAACTGGCTCCTTCTGTAGACTCCTACACTGGTTGGTCTGGGCTGTGATGGGCTGGCCTTCTGTCTAGGCAAGAATACAAGTCAAACTTTTAAGCATTCACAACAGAATGTCAACCTTGCCTCCCCAGTGTCTGGTGTCCAAATCTTATGGGTCTGACTTCAATTGAAAATGTAAAGATGCTGCTCTACAGGCCTGTGTTAGAGGATTTTGACTGTGAACTGAATGGGAGCCAACATTCATCCAAATCTCCCTTAAGACATCTGATATACAGAGTGCGTAGTGGGAAGATCATAAGGCTTGGCAGCAAACAGCTCTAAGTTAGAATCCCAGATTTGCACCTAACAAGCTGTGTGAATGTGGGGCCTGTTTTTACATGATAACAATGACTAATATTCATAGTGTATGTTATCTATTAGGGAACAGTGTTACGTTTATATTCACTGTTTCATTTACACTTCATAAAACACTGTGGGGTGGGTACTCCTGTTATTACTCTTTAGCGATGTAAAGAATGAGGTTTAAAAAGGACACTCAGCTTGTAAGGGGTAGATATGGGTTATGCCTTTTAGACAGAGCTGATCAACTGAATCCAGTTCTGAAAACAAACATCTGTTCAAAGGAAGATGTTTGGATGATCAGACTTATTGTCAAAGCATTTTAAGGGAAAAAAAAAGACACCAATTAAAACTTAAAGGGTTCCTAATGGAGTACTATGTGGAAAATGGGTTATAAATCAAGGAGAACAAGTCGAGCTTATTGCCTTATGGCTGGTGAGCGATCCTGGCACTTTGGACTGTCACAGTTAAGAAACTCGAAAGCTACAAGATTTTTACGTATGTATATTCAGCCTTATAAATTTTCAAAAGAAATCTATCAAGACAAAATAATTATTCTGATGACTCTGCTTTTTTACAGACTTTTTTAAGTTTTTATTTTTCCACTTTTATTTTATATTGGAGTCTTTATTTTTTTGGGTTTCCTGGGTGGCTCATACAGTAAAGAGTCTGCCTACAATGCAGGAGACCTGGATTCAATCCCTGGGTCAGGAAGATCCCCTGGAGGAGGAAATGGCAACCCACTCCTGTATTCTTGCCTGGGAAATCCCATGGACAGATGACCCTGGTTGGCTACAGTCCATGGAGTTGTGAGAGTCAGACACAACTGAGCAACTAACACACACACACATAGTTGATTTACAATGTTGTGTTAATTTCAGGTGTACAGCAAAGGGATTTAGTTATACATATACATATATCTATTCTTTTTCAGATTCTTTTTCCTAATAATATAGGTTAACATAGGGTATTAGCTATATGAATTTTATTTTACCAAAAAAGTCATATAAACCATATACAAATTTGTAGTTTGATTTTTCAGAGTTTTAAAATTAGTTTTATCAAAATGTTTCACCATTTGTATATTCGTTCTAAGAACATAAGATTTGCATCAAATTATAAAGTTTTGCTGTATTATTTAATAACAAACCCAAAGCCTTTGACTGTGTGGATCACAATAAACTTGGAAAATTCTTCAAGAGATGGGAATACCACACCACCTGACCTGCCTCTTGAGAAACCTATATGCAGGTCAGGAAGCAAGAGTTAGCTGGACATGGAACAACAGACTGTTTCCAAACAGAAAATAGAGTACGACAAGGCTGTATATTTTCACCCTGCTTATTTAACTTCTATGCAGAGTACATCATGAGAAACCCTGGGCTGGAAGAAGCACAAGCTGGAATCAAGATTGCCAGGAGAAATATCAATAACCTCAGATAAGCAGATGACACCACCCTTATGGCAAAAAGTGAAGAGAAATTAAAAAGTCTCTTGATGAGAGTGAAAGAGGAGAGTGAAAAAGTTGTCTTAAAGCTCAACATTCAGACAACTAAGATCATGGCATCTGGTCCCATTATTTCATGGAAAATAGATGAGGAAACAGTGGAAACAGTGTCAGACTTTATTTTGGGGGGCTCCAAAATCACTGCAGATGGTGATTTCAGCCATGAAATTAAAAGACGCTTACTCCTTACAAGGAAAGTTATGACCATCCTAGATAAAAGCAGAGACATTACTTTGCCAACAAAAGTCCATCTAGTCAAGGCTATGGTTTTTCCAGTGGTTATGTATGTATGTGAGAGTTGGACTGTGAAGAAAGCTGAGCACACAAGAATTGATGCTTCTGAACTGTGGTGTTGGAGAAGACTCTTGAGAGTCCCTTGGACTGCAAGGAGATCCAACCAGTCCATTCTAAAGGAGATCAGCCCTGGGTATTTTTTGGAAGAAATGATGCTAAAGCTAAAACTCCAGTACTTTGGCCACTTCATGCAAAGAGTTGACTCATTGGAAAAAACTCTGATGCTGGGAGGGATTAGGGGCAGGAGAAGAAGGGGATGACAGAGGATAAGATGGCTGGATGGCATCACCAACTCGATGGACATGAGTTTGAGTGAACTCTGGGAGTTGGTGATAGACAGGGAGGCCTGGTGTGCTGTGATTCATGGGGTCGCAAAGAGTCGGACACGACTGCGCAACTGAAATGACTGAACTGAATGACTTGTAACAAAGTAAAAAGAAAAGGATTCGAAGGTTTGTTATTGTCTGACATTGTTTAAATTATGATTTGAAGATTTTGTATTGTATGGTTTCACATGTACTAGAAGCCTTTATTATGTTGATCCCTACTGAATGAAATTCACAAATTATGAACCAATAGCAATAAGAGTGACTGTTTTTTGTTATAACAGGCAAAATAACTTTGCCTGTTACTTTGCCATAATCTCAGTGTTCACATTCATTTATTTGAGAAGTGAATATAGTATATGGCTCAAACTTTTAGTAATTACAGTAGAATGATTGGATTGATTTTTCTGCCTCTAATATTTTTCTCTGTCATATGTTGGAAAAATATTTACAATTTCAATTTTCTCCTGAATTCAAGGGAAAAGAACACAAATTTTATTACTTTTCAAACTGACTAATTAGCTCTTTGTCTAGAGGGAATGCTCTGATTCCTGCAACTCACATTTTTTAAATTTCTTAAGTTTGAAAACAGTTTAGTTTCAACCTGGCCTTATTTCCAAAAGAAAATAATTTAACAATATTATGTATTCCTCATTATAACTTTTATGAGACCCCATGGTATAAGAACTACACTATTTCATCTCAGTATTTCCATGAGGCTAGTGATGTTTTTACTAAGTGCCGTATCACAAAAGTATCAGAACAATGAATTAAAACCAGAAAGAAAAATTTGTGTATTAGTCCTTGAAGCCACACTCTGAATGTCAAAATAGACTGTCTTGGTTTTTCAAACAGTTGATTAAACTCACAGTACAAGAAATTTAAATTTGTATGGAATCATTGAAATAGAAAATATAAGATGTGTAAGAATAGGCTTCCTTCATTCCAATGACTGACATATTTGCTAACCCCTCTCCTTGTAGAAAGCATAAATTAATAAGTGCTGAATCTCAAATTCAGTAGGATACATCCTACCTTGGAAGCAAGAATTAGGAGAACAAGAATAATTGATCTTCCATGTGACCCATTAAAACAGGTCTCTTTAATGCAATACTGTTTAAAACTGTGTCTCTTTCAAGTAGGCTAACCTGAGTGTAGGCCCCCTTTTTTGCACTTTACAGCAAAACTGAGCAATTCCCTCAACCATCCCGATCAGAGGACCTTGAACTGAGAGCACATGTTTAATGATGCCTGGACTAGCTATTGATTAAACACTGACAATGTTCAGAGGAATTGAGAATCAAAAAGCCTCCCCATGGCCAACTCTGCCATGCTCACTTCTTAATAGATGGCAAAGGAGGATTCTAAATGAGATCTGCTGCCCTGCACATCCTCAGAACTCCACAGGCAGTGGGATTAATTTCTGCTTCGCAGTCCTTTGGAACTACCATATCTAAAATGTCCAAAATGAATACAGATATCCATCCTTTTTTATTTCCTATTTCTCCTTTTTAGGAAAAAATTTTCTCTTATGAATTTAATGCATAGAGTGATACTGCTTTAAATGTGGAATGATGAAAGTTCACCATTAATTAAAACATAAAAATTTGGACAAATCTTGGGACTATAATTTAAGTTGAATAACTCCATAAATCAAGCAAGCAAACAGAAAGGTTAAAAGAAAATAAAGAATAAGAGTAAGTAAAAAGGAGAAAAATGATGCAAAGCCAGAACTAATAGTCACACTGCCGTTGCTCTGTTAAATTGGTTAGTATCCAGAGGCTTAGATTATTTTTAGGATATTCTTTTGTCTGGGTAGGAGATTGTGACCCAGAACTGTGAAGTGAGGTTGTTTCTACACTTTAAAAAATGTGATTTTCAATGATGGAACCACCCAACTGTTTTACCTTCAACAAACATTGATGGAACCCCCCAAAGGGTGTCAGGCACGTGGCTTGATGCATCCCTTTTAAAATTATTTAATCCCCCCAACGATGCTGTGAAATACACATTATAATCATTTTAAAGATGTGAAATTGAAGCTCGGAGGAATTAAATAAATCTCCTATTATCAAGCAATCAGTAAATAGACAAGACTTAAGTCACACTGCTAGAAACAGTTAAGCAAGGATTTAAATCCAGATATTTTGGATAATATTCTGTTGAGCTCAATACCATATAATACCGTCTTTACTTGAATAATATACATTTAATGAAAGATTTTGTGGGAACCTAAGATTTATTTTATTGTTTTATTTTTCTTTTCTGATTTCCTAAGGATTACATACCTTGGGTAAAAAATTTTTGGAAGTGAAAAAATATAGGGAGAGAATAAAGGGAATCACAAACTCTCTCACTCGGAAACAGTTCTTATTATTTGGACTTCTTTCATTTCAGTTTTTTTTCTTCTTTACCAAGACCATGTCACCTTTTGCTATCTATTCCTATAAGAGCACTAATACACACATATACACATATACACGCATGCAGCCTTAAGGTATAATAAGCTAAAACTATTTGTAACTGACTTTAAGGCAAATACCTTTTTGATATTTACAGAAATATACATATCATGAAATGTTTTTCTTTTCTAAGTAATACTGACAGTGTATATTTGCATATATTATCTGGATATTTTTAACTATTGCTGTTTTCTAGGCAAGATTTCAAGCAGGAGGATTAAAGTAAAAGAAGTTTAAAAAAAGCATATTTTTAAAAATTCTTGAAATCTCTTGTCAAAATGTTTTCAAAATTTTAATATGATTTCTTGATCCATTACCAGTATGATAGTTCCTGTCTTATTCTTACTAGCATCACATTTTATTGTCCCTTTTAGTGTTCACTAATTTGATAAGTAAATCATGTGTGTTTTTTACTTCCTTCATTTAGTTTGGATTCTAAAACTATATGTGTAATTTGTGTCTTTTATCAGTTTTTTTAATGGTACTTTTTCTAATTTTAATTTTTTGTGAATTTTGTCCTATACATATATATACGTATATATAGTACTTTATAGAGCAAGTATAATAATTGTCTGTTATACTTATTACAAATATGTTGTCATAATTTTTCTGAGCATAAAAGCAATATATGTGTATCACAACTTAGAATACATATGTATAAGAAAAAAATGGAAATGAGTAAAAATCAATATCATTATTCAGAATTTACCACTGTCAACATTTTTGTTATAGAGCTGGAAATTTGGGTATTGAGTCCTAGAAAGCTAATTGGAATAGACTAGAAAAAAATCTAACAGAGATTCCATGTACTTCAGCATTTTTGCTATCTATCTATCTACCTATAATCTATCACCCGTATCTATCATTTATCTATTTCTCTAGTATCAATCAATTATCTAGGTAGTCTTAAGAGTTTTTGAACCAGTACTGCCTGTCCTCCTTTCTCAGCAGGTGAGATTCTGTCTTAATAAGTGTAACATAAGGGAAAACCAGAATTCTGAGGGAACGATTCATCAGAGGGTTCCAGCTCTCTGTATTCCCTAATTCTAACAATACCATGCTTCATCGGCACCACATACCTGCTACACGACAGAGAGAGTCTTCTCAGGGCCTCAGAGCTAGTGCAGAAGAAATTCTTTGCAGAGGATATGCTAAACACTGAGGTTTTCTAGCCGGTATAACCAAGCAACTGTTCAGAGAAAAACTTCTGACCTTTCATATGGTTTTATTCAGGAAAGGTCTGTGACCACATTAAGTCAATATATATTTAAAGTTTGGGACATTAGTGGATAGTCATTTCCATGATATTATGCAAAAATGCATAATTTTAAGAACCTTAAAAGCATTGATCTTAAAGAGGAAATTTTGAAGAGAACAATTAGACAAGCATAATCATCAATCTTCAAAAGAGACTATTAAGATGATACAGAATTCCCAATTTTTGACTATAGATTTGGAAACCAGTTTCTTAAGAGAGCCATGTAAGCCTTGAGGAGACAGTTTTCCTCAGTTTGCTAAATTCAACCTTTTCCTACAATGCATAAAAATGACAAAGTGGAAGATTCTTGAATGTGAGTTAACATACACTTCTTTTTCTTTCCCAACAGAAATGCAATCATACTTTATATAACTTTCAGCAATTCATTTAAAATTTAATATGTACCCTCTTCCATATTATTATGTATTTGATAAAATCACTTTAATGCTGATATTCCTTTTTCTGTAAAATAATTTCTTTAACAATTTACCTGTTTGTATATTTTTTGTGTGTTTTCTTTCTCTGCTGCTATAGTGAACACAGTAACTGCTAAGCACATTTATGCCAAATCTTTGAATATTTCCATAATTATTTCTTTAGTATGAATCAAGATACAAAAAATGATGACCTCAGAAATGATATTTATTGTTAACTTGTCCTCCAGAAAATAACAAGTTAAGTTTCTATCAGCCATATTTTAGGAAAACTTGCCCTTTTTCATTATGCCCAAATAAGACCTATATAATATATTTTTTTTTCATCGTTTCCTAGTGTGATTGGTGTCATTGCTTGGGTTCCCTAAAAACAAACTCCAAGATTTTTGTGCAAAACATTTACTAGGAACAACACAAATGAGGGGTAAGTTTAGCAAGATAAGACAGAGGGAGAAATTGAAGTACAATGCAACTTCAACAAGGGTTCTACTGACCTTTCAAGAGAATTTGAGAGCTGGGGTGTCCCTTCAAAATTGTCCAGTCTTGAGGCAAAGCAACTGGGACTCAATAGCCTATAACAACCTGTAGCCTGATCTGGGAGGGGCATGACCTTAAATGAGGAGCTTCCCTGCAGCTGAGGGCTACTATTCTGGAGAAGAATGGTTGTGAGCTGTGTGCTGCCATGTCCAGCAGTTGAGGAATGAGTGGTTCAGCTGAGTGATGCTGCTGGAGCTGCTACTGCACACCATGCCTTGTGCCACTCAGATCTACTAGCTTTGTATAATGACTAGTCCTCTAGGCTTATGGTTGCTGTCTTTTCCAGAAAAATTGACAAGAGTAAAGTTAGTGAAATGAGCTATAGTCCCTGCACTGGAGCTGGTCTTGAGGTTGAAATTGATGCTTAACATCTTTCTCATTGCAGGTCTAGATTTTTCTCACCCTCCTTCTTTTACCAAGTATCATAGGTAGAGAACTCTGGGAAACAGACTCTGAGATGTGCATATAGCACATTTATTGAAGAGAGCTCTTGGGGACACACATGTGAGAGATGAGGGAAGCAGAATTGTATAAGTGGATGAATGAATTGAGATGCAATTGCAAGAGCCTCAGGCAATTTGCTGGAAATGTCAGAGCTAGAGTAGCTTTTCAGAGTGGCCCCAGATTTGCACAAAGCAGCAGGACTTTGTACTCTAACACTGGGCTAGTCATTAGGTGAAGGCTGCTAGAGCAGGGCATGTGACCTTGGGCAGGGTGTCTCTCTTCATCTAATGACCTTTCTGGAAAGGGACACAGCTGAAATCTGTCTGTTGCCAATACCCGTAGGAGCTGAAGTAATGAGAATTCCAGTCCCAAAATGGAATCTGGGCAACACACTATGGTATCCATTATAGTAATTTAAAATGGCATCTCATTATTATTATAATTTATTAATATATTATTTTCTGTGTATTAATGTACTTTTTAAAAATTGCTTGCATATTTCTTTCTTCCATTTTTCTGTCAGTATATCATTGATTTGGTTTTTTTGGTCACATATGTTGTAAATATTTTGTTTTTCAGTATATTCATATTTAAATTTTATATAGCACAAAATATGTTTTGTTTTGGCATTTGTTTCTTCCATTTGAGTTTTAAGAGTCTTATATCTAGCTTATAAATAAATATAGATAATTTTATCTAGTGATTTTATAGTTTTATTTTGTTAGATTTGAATGTTTAATCCATCTGGAATTTACTTTGGTGTATGAACAACCTAGATAGCATATTCAAAAGCAAAGACATTACATTGCCGACTAAGGTCCGTCTAGTCAAGCCTATGGTTTTTCCTGTGGTCATGTATTGATGTGAGAGTTGTATGGTGAAGAAGGCTGAGCGCCGAAGAATTGATGCTTTTGAACTTTGGTGTTGGAGAAGACTCTTGAGAGTCCCTTGGACTGCAAGGAGATCCAACCAGTCCATTCTAAAGGAGATCAACCCTGGGATTTCTTTGGAAGGAATGATGCTGAAGCTGAAACTCCAGTACTTTGGCCACCTCACGCGAAGAGTTTTCTCATTGGAAAGACTTTGATGCTGGGAGGGATTGAGGGCAGAAGAAGAAGGGGACGACAGAGGATTAGATGGCTGGAGGGCATCACTGACTCAATGGACGTGAGTCTGAGTGAACTCTGGGAGTTGGTGATGCAGGGAGGCCTGGCGTGCTTCGATTCATGGGGTCGCAAAGAGTTGGACACGAGTGACTGAACTGAACTAGACTGATGATGTTAAGCAAGGACTTAAATTATATGTGTTTTCCAGATAGCTCAATATTATCCCAGCATCATTTTTTAATGATCTTTCTCTTCTTTAATGATTTTAGGCCATCTTTGTGAAATATTAAGTACATTAAGTTTTTTTATGTACCAAGTTTTGTCCATCAGATATGATTTTGAATCAATCTACTTGTTTATACTAATATCAGAAACATATTGCCTATATTATTATAGTTTTTTAGTATGGCTTCCTACTTAGCTGAACCAGTCTATCAAAGGGAACAAGTTATTGACACAAGAGTAGATGATTATGATTATCTTAAATGCTGAAATGTCTACTTTTTTCAGCTTCTATGAACATATCTGTATTTCTTCACTTCTGACCTTTGGTGTATGCATTTTGCCATTTGACAAATATTAAATACATTAAGAAAATGTCACACTCTGGTCTTCTCCTATTTTTTCCCTCTGCTTTTCCTTTACAGTCAATTTTTGAGCAATAATTTAGCTGCATGTTTCATTCAAATTCCTTGTATTTTTCTGTTTTCTGTTACACATGATACAACTTAAATATTTATCACATGTTGGATGAATAAGATCATCATTTCCCTTCTGTGTCAACTCCTTGGCTCTCACGTCTAGAACACTTTACAATGTGGTAAGCAGATAATATTGGGACTTCCCTGGTAGCTCAGACAGTCAAGAATCTGCCTGCAATGCAGGAGACAAGGGTTTGATCCTTGGGTTAGGAAGATCCCCTGGAGAAAGGAATTGCAACCCACTCCAGTATCCTTGCCTGGAGAATTCCATGGACAGAGAAACCTGGCAGGTACAGTCCATGGGATTGCAAAGAGTCAGACATGACCGAGTGACTAACACTTTCACTTTACTTTCAGACAGATATTTTTTAACAGTATTAGTTGAAATACACTGAAATAACACGAGATGTGTGCTATACTTCCCTTTTATTTTTCTAAAGGGATGCCATTCATGAAACTTTGAATATTAAAGCTGGATTTACTTTCAGGGAAGTTCTAGAGACTAAATTTGAAGACCTCCAAACTTAATTGAAAATTTTGGAACTCGTAGGATGGAAAAGCTATGTAGTCATTGTTTTTGTTCATTTGTTTTTATTCTTTCCACACATGTACTGAGTGAAGGACTGCCTACATAACAGGCAAGGGTGAGTGCAAAACTGAAAAGTGGGATACCTTGTTCAAAAAGTATTAAGAATTTCAAGATGATGATGACAAAGCATTTAGCCAAGTATGGGGCCCTTTTGAAGCTACACAGGCTTTGAACACTCAGCAGAGCTGAATATGACTGAACATAACCCATACGTTGTTCTAAGCAGTGGCATTAGTGTTGGGAAGAAACTGACATGGTGGTTACTGCCCTCAGCAACTCACAGATGCAATGAAGTTGAAAGCAGAAGAATGTTAATTCATTTCGTTGAGTAGTTCTCTAGTATCTTCGTTAATTCATAATCAGTTTTAGAAAACTGATGACTTTATACTCCTTCCCAGTCCCTAACATAGTTTTTCAACTGCCAGGTCCTTGGATATAATTTTGCAGGATTTGTTAAATGACCACTGTGTGCAAGACACCCTACTATGACCTAGGTGAAGATAAAATAAAATTAGAAACTTATTTTTATCATTAAAAAAATCATTTCCAGTAAGGCAGTATAAAAACCCTTTGTAGAGCATTTTTTCATATTTCCAATGGACATGTGTGTACTATGAATTGTAGCAGCAGCTGGAAATTTTCTTCTCATTACTCTGACTCCCTGAAAGGATATTGTCCTCCAAATGTGAGAAACTCTGTCACTGAGGAAGAAATACATCTTATTNTTTTCATATTTCCAATGGACATGTGTGTACTATGAATTGTAGCAGCAGCTGGAAATTTTCTTCTCATTACTCTGACTCCCTGAAAGGATATTGTCCTCCAAATGTGAGAAACTCTGTCACTGAGGAAGAAATACCTCTTATTAGAATGAGAATGTTGTAGATAATGATTGTATGGTTTCTCATGAGTTTGGGACTAATATATATGTGATGGTTTCTTTGCGGGAGGGGGATCATATCAAAATATTTTAGCCAAAGAGGAGGGGTAGAAAAAAAAATATTTTAGCCAAAGAACCTCAGGAGTAGGTAGGAAATAGATAGAAATAGATTTTCTTTAGCAATTGATTCCTCAGCATGCTAGTTATGCCCAGACAAGCACAGGATATTTTGACATCTGTTTTACTTTGTTTCTTGCCTCTTCCAGCATTCAAGCTGTCAGTTCTTGTTCTGTTAACAATGGGGGCTATGAGCGATGATGTATTCAGATCACTGATGAACACTGCCGGCCCTGGAGCCTTTCACACCACCAGCTGAAATGAGATGGCAGATACTATGAGAGGAAGTCACAGTGAACACATATTACCTGCTGCAAAGGAGCAACGTGTTGAGAGCAGTAAAACTTTTTCCAGCCTTCTGTACCATTTTGCAAGATTGTGTGTTTGAAACAATCATTTTTCCCCCCTACAATCTACTTCACACGTTGCTTTCCATAAACAGCTGTTGCCTTTTCTGTCTCTGAAAACCTGTGTGTCCTTAGGTTCACATTCACTCACGTTTAAGGCGGGGCAGCCAGAGATAGCAATATAATTCACAGTAATGAAATGTGACAGAATTCAAGAATTTAAAGTGATGTTAAATATCCCACTGAGTTTAGAAGAATCACAAACAAAGATATCTAGAAAATGTGGAGATGCACAAACTAAGCAAGATGGGTGAGGGCTTTTATTCTCCACTGTATATTTTGTTGCTTATACATCAAGAAGAAATGGTCTGCAGACTCAATAGAAAAAGCTATATGTATCCATGGTAATGTTTTTGATAAAAAACACATCTCGCTTTTATTAATAATTTATTTAATTAAAATTCCCTGAAGAGACTCTCTGCATGCTAGCTTCAATTCTTTCAGTTCAGGAGGCAGGGGAGGGTCAAGGGGAGGTTTTAACCCTCCTCCCAAAATTTTTATCCATTTTCCAATTGTACCCAAAAATGATAAATATTTTTTAATATGAGCAATGTTGTTTTCTCAGTCCTAAGGAAAATGCAAATAAACCATCCTTTTAACTTTTCATATTTTTATTAACCCCTAGCATAACATCTAAATATAAATGGCATGCTTCCTTTTATGAAAATGCAGCTTTAAGACTGCATTCTCTTCCAAAAGTGAGAAGTGAAAGCTACTCAGTCCTGTCCAACTCTTTGCGACTCCATAGACTATCAGTTCAGTTCAGTTCAGTTCAGTCGCTCAGTCATGTCCGACTCTTTGCCACCCCATGAATCGCAGCACGCCAGGCCTCCCTGTCCATCACCATCTCCAGGAGTTCATTCAGACTCACGTCCATCGAGTCCATGATGCCATCCAGCCATCTCATCCTCGGTCTCCCCTTCTCCATCTGCCTCCAGTCCCTCCCAGCATCAGAGTCTTTTCCAATGAGTCAACTCTTCGCTTGAGGTGGCCAAAGTACTGGAGCTTCAGCTTTAGCATCATTCCTTCCAAAGAAATCCCAGGGTTGATCTCCAGAATGGACTGGTTGGATCTCCTTGCAGTCCAAGGGACTCTCAAGAATCTTCTCCAACACCACTGTTCAACAGCATCAATTCTTTGGCGCTCAGCCTTCTTCACAGTCCAACTCTCACATCCATACATGACCACAGGAAAAACCATAGCCTTGACTAGACGGACCTTAGTCGGCAAAGTATTGTCTCTGCTTTTGAATATACTATCTATATAGTCCATGGAATTCTCCAGGCCAGAATACTGGAATGGGTAGCCTTTCTCTTCTCCAGGGAATCTTCCCAACCCAGGGATCAAATCCAGGTCTCCTACATTGCAGGCAGATTCTTTACCAGCTGAACCACCAAGGAAGCCCTTCTCTTCCAAACTGGGTGTTTTTGTCTGAAGATTCTTCTGTTGAAATTCTGGAATCACTGCCTATTCCCTAAATGGCTCTAGTTATTTTTTTTTTTTCAAATTAAGTGTATTTTTGTTTGTTTGTTTGTTTGTTTCTTAACATCTCAATTGTTTCTCCCTTTCTGGTCTCTAGATCAGGTTCTTGCCTGAACTGATCTCTTTGCTGTGGAAGGATATGGGTTACCACCTAAACTCAATAAGTCAAAGATGGACTTCTTTTTAACTTGGTAGGAGCTGGACTGGTTTTGCAACAAGACTATAATTAAAGTCTATTACTATTATTCCCTATAACAAAAAATAAGGGTTACGGCAGGAGAAGAAGGGGACGACCAAGGATGAGATGGCTGGACGGCATCACGGACTCAATGGACGTGAGTCTGAGTGAACTCTGGGAGTTGGTGATGGACAGGGAGGCCTGGCATGCGGCGATTCATGGGGTCGCAAACAGTCGGACACGACTGAGAGACTGAACTGAACTGAACTGAACTGAAATAATGCCAAAGGCAGAATTTGTCCTGGGTTTTCTCCCAGGATCTGTTTGAACCATGTTTTCTTTCTTTCTCCCACTCGCTCACCATCCTGGGCTTCCACTCCAGTTCTTTTAGCAACATTAGTATGACTATATTGAACTTGTATCCTTCTGATATTCTCTTTGGATTTCTGTGTGACAACACACTTAACTTTGTCTTGACCCTTAGCTAAAATGTTAAGGTAGGGTCTAGTTATATCTTTTCATAATTTTATGTCTCTTAAATGGCTGATGGATTTGATACTTCATAGAAGTGAGCTTTGAACTGTAGGTAACTCTTAAAGAATTAAAATATTTGTGCTCAGCTGCTTAAACTTTTTTCATTTTGTGTATTTAGTTCCATGCAGTCTTATCACATGTATGAATTTGTGGGTGGGCTTCCCACGTGGCTCAGTGGTGAAGAATCTGCTTGCCAAGCAGGAGACATGTGTTTGATCCCTGGGTTGAGAAAATCCCCTGGAGAAGGAAATGGCAACCAACTCCAGTATTCTTGCAATAGACAGAGGAGCCTGTTTGGCTACAGTCCATGGGGTTGCAAAAAGAGTTGGACATGACGGACTGACTGACTAAACAACAGCAAGTCTAGTCAACATATCTCCAACCTGAAAACCAAGCTCTTCTACTAACTGGATTTAATGCTGTATCACTGCTTCTCTGTCACAGGCATCTTACTATCAAAGACATGAGCTCCCTTCAGTCTATATACTCTAGGGATTCTTTAGAAATCTTTCTTAGACCACTTTAAATTATAGAAAAGAATGACAGCTTTTAATGAACCCTAGATTTTATTTTCTTAAGACTAGAGGGCAATTGGGATCAAGTTTAAAATACTACAAGGTGGGTAGGATAAGGGAAAGATACCCCTTATACACTGAAAGAAAAGATACCCTACCAATTGCATACATATATATATGTATATATGTATGGACTTCCCTGGTGGCTCAGATGGCAAAGTGTCTGTCTACAATGTAGGAGACCTGGGTTTGATCCCTGGGTAGGGAAGATCCCCTGGAGAAGGAAATGGCAATCCAATCCAGTACTATTGTCTGGAAAATCCCATGGACAGAGGAGCTTGGTAGCCTACAGTCCATGGGGTTGCAAAGGGTTGGACACAACTGAGCAACTTCATTTTCATATATATATATGTATTTATATATACATTTAATTATTTGTATGTATACAAATGTATATGTATGTATTATATATGTATGTATATATAAAATGTATTTATATATACATTTAATTATTTATTTGGCTATACCAGGTCTTAGTTGTAGGGCGTGAGATCTTTGATCTTCGTTGTGGCACATGGGATCTTTATTTGCGGCCTGTGAGCTCTTAGGCGCAGTATGCGGGATCTAGTTCCCTGACTAGGGATGAAACCCGGGCTCCCTGCATTGGGAGCACAGAATCCTAGTCACTGGACCACCAGCGAAGTTCCCTATCCTATTTTAACACCATTTACAAAAAGTGATCTTTGTAGTCGAAATTATGCATGTTTTATTTCAGCGACTGTGCACATTTTAAGTTGCGAATGATTCTGCTGAGTCATTCAGTGTAATCAAAGGAAAGTGACAGAGGCCATTTTGCTGGACACCAACAGAGATAGGTCTGAATTTACAAGTGCCAAGTTCATGGTCTTATGTGACTAATGTTCAGCATCTATATAGTCAACAGTTTGCCAGCAATGAATAAGTAACAACTGATGATTTTGGATAGAAGTGGGAAGAAGAAAACAAACATATTAAGGTTTCTTGCTTTTAAAATTATGTGGGTGAACTAAAGCTTGATATATGTGTAGACAAACTTCCCAGGCCAGTTGTTTTGTTGTACTTGGGATAAAATCAGGATGCAGAGTCATTTTCTTCTGGCACACTTAGTAGGAAATTCCACTAGTCCTCCGAAAATGCTGCCTACCCACAGCTGACATTAGCAATCACTGTGAGTAATTAAGTTCTCTGTTGACAGAAGCAGATTCTCTGCCTACAGTCATCTAATCCTAATCCAGCAAAAGATGGGAAGGCTCTTCTTTATTTGTTCAACAAACATTTATGGATCTCTTTTTTTTGTTGTTTGGCAGTGAGCATGAGAGTGATATTTCCGTCCCTAGGAAGGTGATTATTAATTTGATTGAAAAGCTAGTTCAGCAGTAAACTGAAACTAGCACCTCTTTTCCTTGAACTCATGGAATACCCAATAATAGGGGACAGGGAAGTGAGGCCTTTTCCCAAGCACTGACTTAGACTGTCTCAGCATGGTTATTTCAAGTTAATGTTTGGGACTTTGCTGTCACACATACTTTTTTTTTTTCCTACAAAAAACTATTAGGATTATTTAAACATTCTTCTGTTTCCAGTTACGAAGTCATGATACATCACACTGTACCATTTTTAATAAAAGCTCAAAATCATGTAATCATGCCAAAGAAGTTGACTTTAGAAAATGTTAAAACCTATGGGATAATTCACAGTTCAGCTAACTTTTTATAAAGAACCCACAAATAATCATATGTCCATCAGAAGGACATTTGCAGTGCTCATGGACACAGGACTGTGATTTTGCTGATAACACATCACTGTCCAAGACAATAAAGAGAAGGCAACAAGAATGTGATATGTGTGCACTGACGCTAAGTCACTTCATTCCCGTCCAACTCTTTGAGACCCTTGGACTCCTCTGTCCATGGATTCTTCAGGCAAGAATACTGGAGTGGGTTGCATGCCCTCCTCCAGAGGATCTTCCTGAGCCAGTGATCAAAACCACATTTCCTACGGTTCTTGCAGGTGGATTCTTTACTGCTGAGCCACTGGGGAGATATTATATATATATATACACACACACACACACACATATATATGAATATGTGTATATATATATAATATATATGTGCATGTGTGTATATATTATATATATATATATATATAAAGAAATCTTAGAGACCAGCAATCAGCAGTGATTTTACCAAACAATTTGGCATCATAAAAGGAGTACCAAAAAAAAAAAAGAAAATCAAATTAAAGAAGGTACATTAGAGAAACCAAAACTGAAGGTATAGAAGCACCATTTGGAATGACCAAAGGTCCTTCCAGTTTTGTCTCTTACCATGGGGGTGGATAGTCTCAGTCACTGAAATAACACCTAAAACTGAACTGAAAATAAAATTAAGCCCAAAGAAAACATAAAGAAGTTAATGAATTTAATCAGGGCCTTACATATTTAACTCAAGGTAAGACCAGTCTATTTCCCGATCATTAGAAACAATTATTTTCTACTTCAGTGATAGTGATCTTGAGGTTGAAATTGCACATTTTTTGTTTTCAGCAGACATTGACTTTTTGGTCCTACTGTCATCAACCTCGAATTCTATTACTTTATATTGAATACACTAAGTCCCCTTTACACCTCTCCTCTCCCTGTGGTCTTTTTGGTGTCATTAACATCTCTTGCCTCAGGATCTATTGACATACTGAAAGCAGCAACTTCTCCTGAAGTCCTCTTAACTTTATAATGGATCAATATATGCCATGCAATTTATTTTATTTTTATTGCTTTACACTTTCTATTATAAAAACAATACATGTTCATTGAAGGAAATCTGGAAAAAATGAGTAATAAAATAACACAAAAGAAAAATAGTAGAAACCATCCATACCACCATACAAAAGTAACAGTTTTTAAGTATAGGTATAATCTTTTCAAGCATTTTACTTGCATAAATAAATGACATAAGATTGTACAGTGTCTTCCATTATATATTTTTCCCTATTAAAATATGTAATACACTATTTTATGTAATATGTTTAATTTTTACATATATTTAATGGTTGTATTATAATAATAACTTATACTTAGAATTACCTTTGAGTCAGACAGCACTGCAAAGAACATTTATATGGACTGTCTCATTTAACTTTATAACAACTGTATACAGTAGACACTTTACAAAAAACAAAATGGAGCACAGTAGAGGTTGGGTATTTGGCCCCAGATTTCATAGCATGAAAGTGGCAGAAACAGCATTTGAACCCAGGAACTGGCATTCTGGAACCCAAAATTTTTCTAGCTGACTGTATTATGCATAGCCTACCCTTGTTTTTATAATTGCCCTCCAATAATCCTGATATGGAATAAATAGATTTGCACTTTTTATTTTAAAGAAAATAACCAAAAAATATTCTTGTAGATAAATCTTTGCTCCCAAAATGATAACTTCCTTAAGATAAATTCCACTGATTAAAATTGTTAGGGTTCAGATGTTATTTGCACACTCACAGCATCAAATTTTCATGCAAACTTAAATCTTAAGGCAGCTCAGCCTGACACACATAGACTGAAAACTGGAAGCAATAAAGCACTAAATTCAAATCCTTTTTTCTTTTCTAGCAAAACACATCACCACTGTGTATCTTGTTGGGAAACAAGCCTAATAATTCTGTTCTGATCTTAGAGTTATAAAATATGTTGACGTCTAAAAGATAGTTCATATGAATTCAAATCTGGCAAAATCTTTAAGACACAAGTACCATGCATATATTATAGGCTTTCAGTAAGGGTTTGATGATTGATTAGTCCAGATCTGGAAAGTGTCCTGTGCTTCCTACTTTTGTGATATTTGCTCTAAAGAAATGTTTGCCTAAATCTTTTGAATTATAGAGATCTAGAAGCTGAATAAATGATTATTGGAGCATTGAGTTTAAATGGTCTTAGTTGACTATTGTACGTTTTGCAAATACATCAAGGAATTATAGCTACCATTGCTTTAATAGAATTTCCAACTGTGCCTGTTTGCAATATGAGTATGTCTGGAAATGCCTTTATACATGGAAATTATTGATGGCAGATATCAAGTTACAGCAGCACTTTGGAAACAATTTGAGCTTTTTGTATTTTAACTTCTTCCAAGCCAAAAATTAAATGAAAAGGATGGCATCTGTATATATATTTGAACATTTGACTTTCCTTGAAAAATGTGTATCCCAATTTGTAAACCAGTATCCCCAAATCTTCCTGCATCATTAAAGAGGAAAATTCTTGTGAAATAATGTCTACATTTACAAAGAGCAAGTTAATGAAGATCTATTTTCATTGTCTTCTCACTTTTAAAATGATCCAAAGTAATTGAATTCCCCTTAAATCACTCATACATATCTCATACCTCAACCACCCACCCAACAAGTGCCCCCACTTAAAAAACTGCTCACAACTCGGGTTAAGTTCTTCATGGCCAGCACTCTAACTGTGTCCTTGGGGTGGGTGCTATACATATATTCAATTTCAAATAACTGATCCTCAGTTTCCACAGTTGTCTTTGCTCTCAACTTCCTGCTTTCCTATATTTATACACCATCATTGTGGATTAGGTTCTCAAACCTATTTTTTCTCTTTGATAACATCTGGAAAGAATCAGCATGACCCAGTGTTTTAAAAGACTATGGGGATCAGCTAGATCTGGCTGAAAATCCCAGCTCTCTCATTCACTGTGAAGATGAGCTGTTAATTTAAACTCATTAGTATTTCCTCGTCTGTGGTCTGGGCATAATAATCATATATATGTCATAAGGTTATGAATAAAGGTTAAATAAGTAATGTGTGTAAGGCTTATTAAGTTTCCTGGCTCACAGAAGTTATTGCTAGAACCCTAATGCAAAGAGGAGTACATTTTCAGCTACAGGGTGACATAACAGTTTCTTGATAGAGTCAAGGCTAGAATTCAGTTTTTGATATCACCAAGTCTGCTCTCAAACCTCATGTACTCTATCCAGTGCAGTCTTCCCAGGTCTCACTTTTCCAGCTCCCAGTCCTTGCTTACTGAATTTTAACAATCAATTTCTGTAGATTCTCAAAATTTTCTTTAATGCCATTTCTCCCATCTTCCAGGAACAAAAGTTCCATTCCCCTGTGGCTTCTCTCTGTATTTATCATTACTATCCACCTTTAATTCTGTCATCTCATCACTTATCTTCTGGGTACACCACCCTTTATGACCTTGTCTTTGTAAGCATCTCATCTCTATAGCTATCACAAGATACTCCAGACCTCTTCTCCTCCAGTATAGTGTTAAGTTCAGTTCAGTTCAGTTCAGTCGCGCAGTCGTGTCCGACTCTTTGCGACCCCATGAATCGCAGTACGCCAGGCCTCCCTGTCCATCACCAACTCCCAGAGTTCACTCAGACTCACGTCCATTGAGTCTGTGATGCCATCCAGCCATCTCATCCTCGGTCGTCCCTTTCTCCTCCTGCCCCCAATCCCTCCCAGCATCAGGGTCTTTTCCAATGAGTCAACTCTTCGCATAAGGTGCCCAAAGTACTGGAGCTTCAGTTTTAGCATCATTCCTTCCAAAGAAATCCCAGGGTTGATCTCCTTCAGAATGGACTGGTTGGATCTCCTTGCAGTCCAAGGGACTCTCAAGAGTCTTCTCCAACACCACAGTTCAAAAGCATCAATTCTTCGGCGCTCAGCCTTCTTCACAGTCCAACTCTCACATCCATACATGACCACAGGAAAAACCATAGCCTTGACTAGACGGACCTTAGTCGGCAAAGTAATGTCTCTGCTTTTGAATATACTATCTAGGTTGGTCATAACTTTTCTTCCAAGGAGTAAGCGCCTTTTAATTTCATGGCTGCAGTCACCATCTGCAGTGATTTTGGAGCCCAAAAAAACAAAGTCTGACACTGTTTCTACTGTTTCCCCATCTATTTCCCATGAAGTGATGGGGCCAGATGCCATGATCTTCGTTTTCTGAATGTTGAGCTTAAGCCAACTTGTTCACTCTCCTCTTTCACTTTCAACAAGAGGCTTTTTAGCTCCTCCTCACTTTCTGCCATAAGGGTGGTGTCATCTGCATATCTGAGATTATTGATATTTCTCCCAGCAATCTTGATTCCAGCTTGTGTTTCTTCCAGTCCAGCATTTCTCATGATGTACTCTGCATATAAGTTAAATAAGCAGGGTGACAATATACAGTCTTGACGTACTCCTTTTCCTATGTGGAACCAGTCTGTGTAGGAGTTAAGAAACAAGTTTCTGAATCCAGCCTCCTGAGTTTGAAGCCCTCCTTTCCCCTTCAAATCCCGCTTCTGTAACTTTTTAGCTTTGAGACCTTGAATACAATTTCTGCCTCAGTTTCTTTGTCTATAAAATGGATATTTAAATTGTACTTACTGCTTTGAGTTCTTATGAAGATTAGAGGAATGAATGCACATAAAGCACTTATAATAGTTCCTGGAATACATTAAGCATATATTATCTTAATTTTAACCATTATTAATCCATGATTATAATAGTTATTATTATTTGTTGAAGATTTCCAACTGTTGCATAGTTCAGGGTTATTATCCCTTCAGGTCATCTCCTTTTCCCCTGATACCATTCAATAAAGACTTTTCCTTATCTGACTTTCAAATTATTGTACTTACATTCATGATGTATTGAATGAATATGAGTGAAGTGCCTGAAACAGTACTTAGTGCAAGTGAAGCACTCATAACTTTCTTTTGACTGTCACCCTTCAGCAGCTGACCCAGCTTACACTTGACTTCCTTTTTGAAAGTCTCTTTCCTTAGATTTTGAGACCCTGTTCTTACCTGGTCTGATTCTTTTGCCAATGACTGATCTTCTCTTTCTACATCCTTCCCCATTTGTACATACTTGTTCATCTCCCCACAGAGTAGAAGTTCTTGTTTATCTTTCTCTCGTAAGATCTTTTACTTAGTAGGAATTTAGTAAATCATTCCTGATTTTATTATTTGCCTTGATTCTTTTAACTCCCTACATAAGATTTTTTTTTTAATTTCCTCTACTCTAGTCAGTTGTAGCTGTTCACAAGCCTGAACACACTCTGGATTTCATATCACTTACAGTTGTTTTACTTCAAATATATCAAATTCCAAACTCTCTTTCTGATAGTAGCTTATCATTCCTTTGTCCATTTCACTTCCTCTTCTTACTCTATTATCACTTATAATGCCTAACATTTGAGCATTACTCCAGAGACTCTATTAGTTGTTTTACATACCTTATTTCACTTCATATTTAGCAACAATATCATGAAATAGTCATTATTATGCTTGTTTTTACAGATAACAGGGTTTAAAGCTTCTAGAAGTCAAATGACTGTCCCAAGGTCACAGTGCTAGTGGCCCTGGCAGAGTCAGGTTACAAATTCATGCCTCTTAGATCTTTTTGATATGCCATTTAGAAAGTTAAACTTGTTAAATGTCAACATGAATATTATAGACAATAATTATTATAGTAATTCTGTGGAAGAGCAGAATTTTTAATAATATAATTAACTTTAAAAAATGGTTGTTTTCTGCCCATTGGTTTTCTCATTGCATCAACCAGCGCTCCATAAAGTGATAGTCTCCAAAGTACCTCAGAGAATGTGGCATTTGACTACCAGAGCTCTTGTCAGAGCAGGCTGCAATTGTGTTAGAAATTGGCTCTCCAGCTGGGCTGGACTGCAGTTAGGAAACACAGTCGTCAATGGTGAGCTGCCACTGCTGGGATGTGAAGCAGACATGAATGTTAAGCAATAGTGTCCACAATTTGCAACCCAGGAACTGCCAAATTGACAGCTAGACCAAACTGTAGCAGCCTAGGAAGATGTGACTAGTTTCTCTGGTCAGTCAATACAAAGTCTTATATTGCCCTTTGATGAATACAATATCCCTGTCCCATAAACCAGGATGCTGTCTATTGTGAAGCTCAGTTAGAGTCTTAGCCAGCATTTCATGTCTGAGCGCCCTTATAAGCCTCATAATGGCCTGAACTCTAGCTGGATGGGATTAGCCTTTCAGTGAACATGCAGTTCATTAAGCATGTAGAAGCTCCAACGGCAGCCGCACTTCTCGCCATGAACTAAATAGATTTCTTGCATTTTATCTAGGACTAGATGAAAAGGATATGTAATGCTGTGCTAGAAATAAATCTTGACTCTCTGAGGGACTTTAACAGATAGAGTGAGTGTAGGAATTGAATAATATTAGTAATGAACAAGACATAAAAAGAAAATCAAAAGGTTTGGGGGATTTTCTGTCTCTTTTCCAAGAGCATGGACCAAATGATTGTTTTATCTCATTTTTGCTGTGAGGATTTTTTTCTTTCAGGCTTGAGATAATAATGGGTATTTCACCAGATTAAAAAATCTGCTTATCTTCACCATTCTCTCATATGTTGCTATGCCATGTGTTTCCTTCCTGCAAGGGACATTTCCAACTTGCCATTATAGACCAGGAACTGGAGTTGGAAATGAAGAGTTCTTTGATACAAGAATCAAAGGTCCCTACCATCAAGAATATCATGGTCTGGTAAGGGAGACAAATGCATGAAGAATTCACAGCTGTGCAAAACATAGTATAGGAATCCCAGTAAACAGATGTAAACCAGACTAAAGGGCTAAAAAAAAAAAAGCTTTTAAGAGGAAATGATCTCTAACTTCAATTTGGAAAGAAGAGTAGGAATTAATCCAGAGAACAGTGTCAAGGTCACAGAAATCCTCCACATAGAATTACTTCACATATAGAGAATCACATATTTAAAACACCAACAATTAGGGATGCTATTGGGGTTACAGAGTGGAGATTTTATTAACATATATCCAATTAATTTTCACCAGGAATATACTTCTTGGACCAGAACATATTCCCCAGTACAATGCTAATATACCTCCATATATGAAAATGTGCATTGTTTAACCACATGGCTGCTTTGTAAAACACAGACATCTTAACCTTACAAATAGAATCATTGGTTTTCAGGCACCTTTGAAACTCAAGAAATAAGAATCTAGACAGAGGAAGTCAAAAGACTCTAACTAGGAATACCTTTAGCAAATGCTTTGTGGCTTATGGGGAGGTTACTAACATGAAGGTTACTAACATGTGCTTTTGAGAATGTCATTTGGAGAAAGTGTTACCTGAGAGTACTGAGAGGTTTTAAAAATAAGAACAAAAGTAGCCAGATCTTTTCCATGGCATCTTTAATTCTTCTCTACTTAATTGTTGAAAAACTGGTGACTGAAAATTTGAGGAAGTGTAATAGAACATCTTTAAGAGAGAAAAATTTCTGGTATTGAGCTTGAAATCTGAATCACTGATTTATAATTAAGTAACATTTAGCTTCCTCCATGTACA
This sequence comes from Aepyceros melampus, assembly GCA_006408695.1. Taxonomy (NCBI): domain Eukaryota; kingdom Metazoa; phylum Chordata; class Mammalia; order Artiodactyla; family Bovidae; genus Aepyceros; species Aepyceros melampus. The sequence goes on along the minus strand of SJXQ01005401.1, from coordinate 20,279 downwards.
TTTTCAGTAAGAAGCTTTTCTTAAAAAGTTTGAGGTGTAATCTGACTCATGTATTGTGCAAGACAAGTATAAATTTAATTTTTACAAATAAGTCAGGAATTTCTCTATGGCTGTTTATCCCATATAGTCTTTGGAAAGTAGAGGTATATAACAAAGATCCATTTGAAATCAATATTATAATCACAACCAATTTTAAATCATATTTTAATATAATAGTTGTTAAAAATCTAAATAAGGTTTTAAACATACTGGAATACATAAAATAAGATAAATATTATTTTTTTACTTAAACATTTTCCAAAATTGAACTAATAATTAAACCCTTAAAATGATTTCTGGCCAGAATTTGAGCTATTCAAGATAAATTGCAATGTATTATTTTAAACTGCTCTTAAACTAACATATTTAGTGAAATCCATGCCAACTCATACATCCAAATTACCTTCTTATTTATGTTCTTCAAGTTACACAGAAAGTAAAAAAGAAACAGTGATTTCTTTGGAATTTGAAATGCCTTAACTGTGTATAAGAATGCAACATACTGAGAGATTTTAAGATTGCAAAGTCAGTGAAAGATTTTATCCTATATGGCTTCAGGGCTACCATTTTGTAATGAAGTATTTTCTTAATAAAATACACATATTTTAACCAACTCAATAAAGAGAAAATGATTATTGAAGCAAGATTCAGGAGACCTGGAAATTTTATGTTGACCCTGCCACTTACCCGTTTAAACTCTTCAGTGTCTTACTACTGAACTTAGTTAATTCCCAAATCTTTACTGTGGATTGCATGTGCAGCCACAGGCTTCCTTATGGTAGCTGTGACAAACCTAGACAGTGTATTAAAAGCAGAGACATAACTTTGCCGACAAGATCTGTATAGTCAAAGCTTTGGTTTTCCAGTAGTCATGTATGAATGTGAGACTTGGACTATAAAGATGACTGAGCACTGAAGAATTAATGCTTCTGAACTGTGGTTCTGGAGAAGACTCTTGAAAGTCCCTTGAACTGCAAGGAGATCATCAAATCAGTCAGTCCTAAAGGAAATCAACCCTGAATATTCACTGGAAGGACTGATGCAGAAGCTGAAACTCTAATACTTTGGTCACCTGATGTGAAGAGCCAACTCATTGGAAAAGATCCTGATGCTGGGAAAGACTGAGGGCAGGAGGAGAAGGGGTGACAGAGGATGAGATGGTTGAATAGCATCACCTACTCATTGGACATGAGTTTGAGCAAACTCCAGGACATAGTGAAGGACAGGGAAGCCTGGTGCACTGCAGTCCATGGGGTCACAAGGAGTTGAACATCACTTAGGGACTGAACAATGACAATAACAGGCTATCCCTTTGCTACCTCAGTGTCTTGAGACCTCTGCCGCAAATTCTCTTTTCCAGTCAAGGCTTTCCTCTTAAGCTACTGTCTCTCACAGCATCCTATTTATTTCCTTCATAGCACTCACAATAATCTGTGATGACTTTTCTTACCGATTTACTCATACACTGTCTACCTCATCCAGCAGAATGAACAGTCCAGGAGGGCAAGAGCATGGTCCTATTCCCTTGAATGCATCTAGAGTCTACCATCATCTATCTATTGTGTTCTTCAGTTTTTCAGCAACTGACAGACCTATACTTGAAACCAAATTTCTGATAACTGTATCCTCTTTCCAACAAACTGCAGTTTATAAAGTGTCTTTTATATAGATTCTAAATGTATGAGGATACAAGGTATATAAGTCAGGTCCCTGCCTTCAGAGAATTGTATCTAATCTATTCAAAGATATAGAATGTGTCCTGTAATTGGGTAATTGCAGATGTTTTGCCTTTTTAGTTTCACTGTCTGTGTGTTCATTAATAGTATGCTGCTAAGTCACTTCAGTCATGTCCGACTCTGTGCGACCTCATAGACGGCAGCCCACCAGGCACCCCCGTCCCTGGGGTTCTCCAGGCAAGAACACTGGAGGGGGTTGCCATTTCCTTCTCCAATGCATGAAAGTGAAAAGTGAAAGTGAAGTTGCTCAGTCGTGCCCGACTCTTAGCGACCCCATGGACTGCAGCCCACCAGGCTTCTCCGTGCATGGGATTTTCCAGGCAAGAGTACTGGAGTGGGGTGCCATTGCCTTCTCCCATTAATAGTATATCTAAATGCAATTTATCATTATATGTGTACCTTGTATCCTGCTACCTTGCTGAACTCACTTTTTAGTTCTGAGAGTTTGTAGATTCCTTAGGATTTTCAAATCATGTAATATGCAAATGGGAATAATTTTATTTCTTTCTATCTCATCTATGGTCCTTTTATTTCCTCTTCTTGCCTGACTGCGTGAGCTATGCTAGCACTGTGTTGCATAGGGCAATGAGAGTAAGCATTTTTCTGTTGTTCCCTAATCCCAGGGGGGAATAATTCAGTATCATTAAGCATAATGTTAGTTATAGGTTGCTTGTACATGCTTTTTATTAGGTGAGAAAGTTCTCATTGCTCCCATTTTCTTTTGGTCATGAATATTGTATTGAATTATGTCAAATATTTTAAATTAATTAATATGATCATATGAATTTCTTTGTTCTGTAAATATGAAGAATTACATTGATTCTGAATATTTTACCAGCTGTGTATGCTGCAATAAACCCTCCTTGATCAAGCTGTATAATTTGTGTGTATATATTACTGATTCTATTTGCTAAAATTTTGTGAAGGATTTTTTGCATCTGTATTGATGAGTGATATTGATCTATAGTATTTTCTTTCCTTTTCTTTTTTAGAAATAGAAAGTCTTTGCTGGGCTTTGGTATCAGAATAATACTAGCTTTATAAAATAGATAAATTGAAAAGTATTTCTTCTAATTTCTAGGAGAAATTTTAGAATTGATGCTAATTCTTCCTTAAAAGTTTGGTAGGATTATTCAGTGAAATTATCTAGGCCAGAGAATTTCTCTTTGGGGAATGTTTAAATTATGAATTAATTTTTTTCAGATTTATAGAGCTACATACATTCTCTGTTTCATGTGATTGACTTGTGATTGTTTGCATCTCTTAAGGAATTAGCCCATTTCATCCAAGTTGCCAAATTCAGCACAGTTGTTTGTAGTGTCTTACTATACTTTTGATGTCATCAGTGTTTATAGTAATATCTTGTTTGATTCCAAACAGTGGTAATTTGTATTTTTTACTTTCTTTGTCAGTCACTGTTGCCAATTTTCTTGATCTAAGAACCAACTCTTTGCTTCAATAGTATTATCTATTTTTTTTTGTTTTTAATTTTATTGCTTTCTGCCTCATTTTTACTATTTCTTCATTCTACTTTATTTGAATTTATTTTGCTCTTCTTATTCTGAGTTCTTCAAGTGGAAGTTTAGATTATTGATTTGCGATCATTTCCAATAGATTTAGTACCACAAATCTCTCTCCCTCTTTCTCTACCTCTCAGCACTGCATTAACTGTGTTCTCAAATTTTTGGTATTGAATCTTTATTTTTATTCAAATTGATGATTTTTATTTTCCACTGAGATTTTTTATGGCCTATGGATCACATAGAAAATGTGTTTTACTTAGTGTTTTGGAGGCACTTGACAAGAATATATATCCTGCTGTTGTTGAATGTAGTGTTTTGTAAGTGTCAGTTAGATCTTATGTGTTGATAGTGGCTTTGCGTGATGATTTTCTTTCTGGCTGTTCTGTTCTTAATAGGTTCAGTTCAGTTCAGTTCAGTCGCTCAGTCGTGTCCAACTCTTTGCGACCCCATGAACTGCAGCACGCCAGGCCTCCCTNCGTGCTGCGATTCATGGGGTTGCAAAGAGTCGGACATGACTGTGCGACTGAACTGAACTGAACTGAACTAAGGAGTAAGCGTCTTTTAATTTCATGGGTGCAGTCACCGTCTGCAGTGATTTTGGAGCCCCCAAAAATAAAGTCTGACACTGTTTCCACTGTTTCCCCATCTATTTCCCATGAAGTGATGGGACCAGATGCCAGGACTTAGTTTTCTTAATGTTGAGCTTTAAGCCAGCTTTTTCACTCTCGTCCTTCACTTTCCTCAAGAGGCTTTTTAGTTCCTCTTCACTTTCTGCCATAAGGGTGGTGTCATCTGCATATCTGAGGTTATTGTTATTTCTCCTGGAAATCTTGATTCCAGCTTGTGCTTCTTCCAGCCTAGCGTTTCTCATGATGTACTCTACATAGAAGTTAAATAAGCAGGGTGACAATATACAGCCTTGACGTACTCCTTTTCCTATTTGGAACCAGTCTGTTGTTCCATGTCCAGTCTAATAGGTAGAAGAGTAGAAATAAAGACTACAACCAAAATTGTGAATTTGTCTATTTCTCCTTCATTTCTATCAGCTTTTGTTTCCCACATTTTGCAATACTCTTGTTTGGTGCATATGTGTGTGTATACATGCCTTCACAGTCATGTCTAACATTTTGGGACCCCATGGACTGTAGCCAACCAGGCCCCTCTGTCCATGGAAACTTCGAGGCAAGAATACTGGAATGGTTTGGCATTTCTTCCTCCAAGGGATCTTCTCGACTCAGGGATCGAACCTGTGTCTCTTGCATCTCCTGCATTGTCAGACAGATTCTTTACCACTGTCACCTGGGAATCCCTACATTTAGAATTGTTATGTCTTCTTGGTCAATTGCCCTCTTTATTATTCTTTTTTTTATTATTATATGTCTCTGTCTCTGGTAGTTTTCTTTGTGCTGAGATCTACTTTATTTGATATTAATGGTGCCATTCCTGCTTTCTTTTGATCGGTGTTTGTATGATATGTATTTTTTCCATCCTTACACTTTTTACCAGCCTATCTCATTATATTTAGAGTGAGTTTCATGTAGCCAGCATATAGTTAGGTCATGTTTTCTAGGTCATTCTTCAAACTGGGCCTTTTAATTGCCATAGTAAGTTATTTACATGAATATAGTCATGTAATGACACATCTTGTTTGACATTTCTTTTTTTCTGTTTATTATTTCTGTTTTATTAAATTTTCCTGAATCTTCTCATGTCTTCCTATACACTACTATAACATTATTTTAGAATTCCATTTCCCTTTATTCATGACAGTTTTGAATGTATATCTTTACCTAGCTTTTTCCTGATTGTCAGGTATTATATTGTGTATAACTATTTACCAGTAGTATCATTTTTACCAGTTCAAGTGAAGTATGATACCTTAACTACTTTCTCTCTACTCTTTTCCATTCCTATATAATTGTTTAACTATTCTATGGATATTTAGAACCATATTAGACAGTGTTACATTTTATTCAGTTATTAAGTATAATTTGAAGATTCATGAAGGGAAGTAAAGTTTATTGTATTTATATATGTTTCTCTATATATTATATATATAATACATATATAATACTTTGTATATATTCATATTTTTCTTATTCTTGCTCTTTCTTTCTTATGCTGTTGTTTTTTTTTTTCTTGGTGCTCCACCATTCCTTTCTTTAAAAATCATTTCCTTTCTATTTAGAAAAAAATGACATAATTTCAGAATAGTCTGCTAGAGATCAATTCTCTTAGTTTTCCATCATGTGGGAATGTCTTGGTTTCTCCTTCATTCCTGCAGGGTAATTTTGCTGGGTATAGGATTCTGAGCTGTTTTCATCAGTTGAAAAATGTGTTCCCAAAATATATAAGAGGAGAGAATAATCCCAAGCTCATTCCATGAGGTCAGTATTACCCTGATACCAAAATCAGACAAATATTTCACAAAAAAGAAGACTACAGACCAAAATCTTGTATGCTTGCATATGTAAAAATCCTCAGCAAGATACTAATAAACCAAATCCAACAACACATAAAAGGAACTATACACTATGATCAAATCGGATTTATCTCACGAAATCAAGATGGGTTCAACATCTAAAAATTATGTATTTAAAAATATACCATATTAAAACCAACCATATCATCTCAATAGATGCAGGTAGGGGGAAAAAAAAAACTTGACAAAATTTAATTCCATTTCATGTAAAAGAATTCACCAAATTAGAAATAGAACTTCTGCAATCAATAAATGGAATCTATGAGAAACACACAGCTAATATTTACTTAATAGTGAAATGCTGAAAGCTTCCCCCCTCTAATCAGGAATGAGGCAAAGATATCTGATCATACCACTTCTATTCATCATTGTACTGGACATTCTTGCCAAAGCAAAAAGACAAGAAAATATAAAGCATCTAGATTAGAAAAGAAGAAGTAAAATATCTTTCTTTGCAGATGATAGGATCTTGTAACAGAAAATTTTAAGGAATACACCTTAAAAAGTAAAAGCTATTAGAATAATAAGGAAATCAGCTAAGTTACATGATAAAAGATCAAAATGTAAAATATCAATTGGATTTCTATACACTTGCAACTAAAAAATCTGGAAGTAAAATTAACAAATGATTCTAGTTACCATAGCATTGAATACGATAAAATACATAGGAACATATTTAACAAAGGAAGTGCAAAAATCATGTAATGAAAACTCTAAAACATTGTTAAAATAAGTTAGATCCTAAAATAAATGGAAAGACATCTCGTGTTCATGGATCAGATAACCTAATATTGTTCAAACAACAATACTCCCCCAAACTGATCTATAAATTTAATTCAATCTCTCCCTACATAAAAGCAAGAAGCAGAACAATGTGAATTGTATCTGTGATAGATAGATAGAAAATGTTTGTATCACTTATATTTTCATAAAGTCTGAAACAGTTTGCAAGAAACTAATGAAAGCATGTAAACATTTATATATGATAGTGGTTGCATGAAACTGGGTAAATGTGGGGACAAGGTAGCTTTATTTATTGTTTTGCTTTTTTTGTATTCTGTGCATTATTTTATAAAAAGGAAGTTAACAGGCTGCTGGTGACTATATAACATCCAGCTAAAGGCTAGCAGGCGGGTACTCTTTCTACCCCCTTCTGATGCCTATGTCAGAAGCTTTCTCTATCTCCTTTATACTTTAATAAAACTTTGCTACAAAAAAAAAAAAAAAAAAGGAAAGGGGAGCATGCAAGAATAGAAATTCCCACCCCAGCAGCTTATAATGTAGACAAGGCTGTTTCTCATTCTTAGACCAGGATCACTTAACTCATGAGTTCAACAAATAAGCTCTGTATGGAGGTACTCTGGATAGGATGCGTGGCTTTACATTACTTTGGACTTCCAAAGAATATGATTGAGACTAAGAAAAGAGCAAGTAAGGGGAGGAGGTCAGAATGAGGTCACTGACTAATTTCAGTGGGATGTGAACTTCTTTATTCCATCTCCATGGTAGCTGTAGCTAAGACTCTTCCATTTTACTCCAGTTGGCCTTTTCTTCAACCGTGCTTGCTTATTCCAAGGCAGACGAAATCGAGAAGAGGTGAAAGGTTTCTATGAGGATAACTGCTGTGCAAATGAGTAGAGTAAGTGGGGAGAGAAAGAGAAAAAAATGCAAAGATGTGTGGAGGATTTCCTGCTGGCTCTATCTAACTGTGGGTACGAGAGCACAGCAGATAGACTTTATAAAAAAGAGTAAAATTAGCCAGTTCTTGACCTTGATTCATGTTTAGATTTGTTCAGATTTTGGAATTCAGATCAGAAAATGGGGAACTTTTTGTTAGATGAATATCATCTGAAAGTGGGAAAGACTTTCCAAAGGCCTTATCATCCTAACGTGAGAAGCCCTCTGTTCCCAGTTCTCTTGTATCTTTATCTACACTTTTGCTCTGCACGTTTTTCTACAGTTATTGAATTACAAACTCTCTCTGCTTAATTGCTTTTAGAGATGGACCCCTGCACGGGTGGGAATGGCGTGGCCAGGTGTGCCTGTCACCCAGGGTACCAACTATCTGAAGACAAAAAGGCCTGTGCCAGTAAGAAGTTGAAGCTGATGGATTAATTGGGTAATTGTTTGCAATTTTGTGGTTATTCAGTTTTGAATAGTCAGAACAGCTAGGAGGAAGGTGTTTTCATTTATTCTTAAAAAGAAACACTTATATACTTATTTGATTATTCTGAAAGGTATTTTTTATGATACTATTCAATACAAAAGCTCAGTGAAATTTTTAGTTACAAAAAATAATCTGGTATAGTTTCAGAATTAATTCTTTTTGTTTTCTGTTTTTCATCTGAAGTGAATTCCAAAATTAATATTTCAAAACCTTCCATAATTGCACAGGGAGTTTTTTATTATAGGCTACAGAAGGTGGGGCTAACCTTTGAAAATCAAGTATGTGCAAATGAGTGTTCTCAGAAGTTAGGAATAATTAAAACCAAAGAGAAAGAAACTGTAGAAATACAAGGTTACATATTTCCATTTCCTAGAAATAGCAAAACAGACATACTTCAATTTAAAGATGAAGTGATAAATTACTTCATGACCAGAACTAATAAATGAAGTCATTCCTGTGGGACTGTCTTTGTTTTAAGAACTTCTGAGAAATCACAGAATCCTTCAATTTTATCACGACATTTCCATGAAATGAAAAACAGTTTATTGGGGTTAATTAAGAAAATACAAAATGTTTCCTGACTAATGTGACTGATAAATGCTTTGAGAAATTGAAAAAGAATTAGACATAAAAATTAGTGTTAAGTTAGTTTTTTTTTTTTTCTTTAAGCCAAAAATAAAACTTTCTGTGGATTGTTAAACATACTTTTCTGACAGAGAACATTTATGCCTTGGTCCTCTGTTTATGTAGAACCTACCTTACTCTGTATCTGGCACAAAATAGGATCTTATTAAATACCTGTGGAAGATTGAGAAATATATATATAGCCATAATTTATAGACTATCTTTTTCAAATTTTTATTTTGATATCTGGTGTGTTATTCCTAAAAAGCCTGTCCCAAAATTTACTGCCTACTTAGAGTTTTGTAAATACCTTAGAAAGATAAGCATTTTTCTTAAATTAAGAGTCCTCGTGGGAGTGACATGCAGGACAACATAAGGAGGAAGTTCTATTTTGGAAAATGACGGTGAAATCTATTCATTTAAGGCAGGGGTGGAGTAAGGGGAGCATAAACTTCTTGGGCCACAAAATGATGTTATACTGAATAGACTTGTCTACTGCTGTCGAGAAAAAGAGGGCACCAGGTTTTAAATGGCACTGTGACGATCATATGTGGAACATATGCTAGGGATTGCTACTTAAGAAGACTCCGAATCTGCATTGTGTGGGGCCACTTGTACTGTCTTAAGTCAGAGAGATACCAATTTTGGTTAAGAATTTGATATATATTCACAATGACAAATTATTCTATCTGTATTGTTAGGGGATAGAAAAGGTCTGTTTTTGTTTGTTTTCTCTTTCTTCAAATTAATAGATAGCAGTAGTTTCTCATGGGGCTTCCCAGGTGGCTCAGTGGTACAGACTCCACGTCCAATGCAGGCAGTGTGGGTTCAGTCCTTGGGTTGAGAAGATCCCTTAGGGAAGGAAATGGCAACCTACTCCAGTATTCTTGCCAGGCAAATCCCATGGACAGAGAAGCCTGGCAGACTATAGTCCATGAGATCACAAAGAGCTGGACACAGCTGAGCAACTAAACAGCAATAAGAAGTGGGTTCTAATAGAAAAAAGTGTTTAAGAACATGAATGAGACCTGCCGCAGAGTTCTTGTCATTTTACATTGGTTTATTTGCAAATACGGAGCCTATGTGATATTTTACTGTTATTTTTGTTGGCATTGTTGTCAAGGGTTGAAGGGGAGGGGATGCTTTCGTTCATGTTTATAGTTTGTAAATAAATCTTAATTCCAGCTCCAAAGACAGAGCTCCTGTGTATCTCTTTCTGCAGACATAAATGAATGCGCTGAAAGGCTTGCTCCCTGCAGCCCATCGCTGCGTAAACACAGTGGGATCTTTCACTTGTGCCTGCCAACCTGGTTTTGAGCTGGGAGCTGATGGAAAACAGTGTTACAGTAAATGACAGTGATCACAGCCCAGGAATGTGTGGCACTTTACAAGTATTAAGCAAGAGTAATAAAAGGATCGTGCTGAATAACTTGCCAAAGTAAGAGCTCCTTAGAATGTTTTCCACTGGAGTAGGGTGGGAGTGGGAGCTTAGAAGGCCAACCCCCTCATATTAATTCAATGAAATAGGAGCCCAGAGTCCACAGAATGTGGTCAGCATCATGATCCTCTTTGGAGACCACAGGACTAAGTCTCAGGTCTTCTGGACTGGGGCTTTCTTGGACCCATGGGTCTCCTTTGTGAGGAGTCTGTCATCCATCACTACCTCTGTCCTGCAATATTTATTGGACAGTTGCTTTATTGACTATGCCAAAGCCTTTGACTGTGTGGATCACAATAAACTGTGGAAAATTCTGAAAGAGATGGGAATACCAGACCACCTGACCTGCCTCTTGAGAAATCTGTATGCAGGTCAGGAAGCAACAGTTAGAACTGGACATGGAACAACAGTGTATAAGAGACAGGGAAAAGGAGTACGTCAAGGCTGTATATTGTCACCCTGCTTATTTAACTTCTATGCAGAGTACATCATGAGAAACGCTGGACTGGAAGAAACAGAAGCTGGAATCAAGATTGCTGGGAGAAATATCAATACCTCAGATATGCAGATGACACCACCCTTATGGCAGAAAGTGAGGAGGAGCTAAAAAGCCTCTTGTTGAAAGTGAGAGAGGAGAGTGAAAAAGTTGGCTTAAAGCTCAACATTCAGAAAACCAAGATCATGGCATCTGGCCCCATCACTTCATGGGAAATAGATGGGGAAACAGTCGAAACAGTGTCAGACTTTGTTTTTTTGGGCTCCAAAATCACTGCAGATGGTGACTGCAGCCATGAAATTAAAAGGCGCTTACTCCTTGGAAGAAAAGTTATGACCAACCTAGATAGTATATTCAAAAGCAGAGACGTTACTTTTCCAACTAAGGTCTGTCTAGTCAAGGCTATGGATATTCCTGTCGTCATGTATGGATGTGAGAGTTGGACTGTGAAGAAGGCTGAGCACAGAAGAATTGATGCTTTTGAACTGTGGTGTTGGAGAAGATTCTTGAGAGTCCCTTGGACTGCAAGGAGATCTAACCAATCCATTCTGAAGGAGATCAACCCTGGGATTTCTTTGGAAGGAATGATGCTAAAACTGAAGCTCCAGTACTTTGGCCACCTCATGCGAAGAGTTGACTCATTGGAAAAGACCCTGATGCTGGGAGGGATTGGGGGCAGGAGGACAAGGGGACAACAGAGGATGAGATGGCTGGATGGCATCACAGACTCAATGGACGTGAGTCTGAGTGAACTCCGGGAGTTGGTGATGGACAGGGAGGCCTGGCGTGCTGCGATTCAAGAGGTGGCAAAGAGTCAGACACGACTGAGCGACTGAACTGCACTGTGTATATGTACCACAGCTTTCTTATCCATTCATCTGTTGATGGACATCTGCTTTTTAATATGCTGACTAGGATGGTCATAACTTTCCTTCCAAGGAGTAAGCGTCTTTTAATTTGATGGCTGCAATCACCATCTGTAGTGATTTTGGAGCCCCAAAATATAAAGTCAGCCACTGTTTCCCCATCTATTTTCCATGAAGTGATATGACTGAATGTCATGATCTTAGTTTTCTGAATACTGAGCTTTAAGCCAACTTTTTCACCCTCCTCTTTCACATTCGTCCAAGTTCTTCTTCACTTTCTGCTATAAGGGTGGTGTTATATGAGGTCACTGATATTTCTCCTGAAAATCTTGATTCCAGCTTGTGCTTCATCCAGCCCAGTGTTTCTCATGATGTACTCTTCATACAAGTTAAATAAGCAGGGTGACAATATACAGCCTTGACGTACTCCTCTTCCTATTTGGAACCAGTCTGTTGTTCCATGTCCAGTTCTAACTGTTGCTTCCTGACCTGCATACAAGTTTCTCAAGAGATGGGTCAGGTGGTCTGGTTTTCCATCTGTTTCAGAATTTTCCACAGTTTGTTGTGGTCCACACAAAGGCTTTGATATAGTGAATACAGCAGAAATAGATGGTTTTCTGGAATTCTCTTGCTTTTTCAATGATCCAGCAGATGTTGACAATTTGATCTCTGGTTTCTCTGCCTTTTCTAAAATCAGTTTGAACATCTGGAAGTTCACAGTTCATGTATTGCTGAAGCCTGGCTTAGAGAATTTTGAGCATTACTTTGCTAGCCTATGTGATGAGTGCAATTGTGATGTAGTTTGAGCATTCCTTGTCATTGCCTTTTTTGGGGGATTGGAATGAAAACTGACCTTTTGCAGTCCTGTGGCCACTGCTAGTTTTCCAAATTTGCTGGCATATTGACTAAAGCACTTTCGCATAGGAGGAAATATTTAGGAAGTTACTAATGACCAGTTAGAATCTCTGAAGTCTCCATAGCACTGCATACTAAACCAGGTAATACATGTAGTTCGTAAGTATTTTGGGAAACCCTAGTGGCTCAGATGGTAAAGAAACTGCCTAATCAACAGCAACACTTCCATCATTGTCAATCACATAATTTTTTTTTTTCTTGAAAATAGCTGATTTATGTAACTCTGCCAGAAAGTCCGATATTTGGATGACACAGCATGTGAGATACATATTTAATGTGTTTAAAAGAAATAAAATTTGAAGAGAGGATTAGTAAATTGGAACAAAGACTAGAAAATAATTCAGCAAAAAAAGAAATGAGAATGAAAAACTAGAAAAAAATTAAGAAACATACATAATAGAAGTATAGTGTAATATACATCCAATTAGAGTCTCAGAAGGGAAGAAAAGCATATAGAAGAAGCAATCTTTTGAGACATAATGGCTAATAATTTCCTAGAAATGTTGGAATACTTGAATTAATTATAGGGAGCATGTTGTATATCAAGCACAATAAACCAAAAAATAAGGAAAGAAAGAAAAAAAAAAAAGAAAATTCATATATGTGAAATTACCAGAATAAAGCCATTTAAAAAAAATTCTAAAAAATTGGTGTCATACATATGAAGTTATCCAAACAAAGTGAAATATCTTTGGGATCTTTGTTTTGAAATGTTTATATAAAATGATTACCCTTTAGTATTTAATTTTTTTTGGTTTTCCTTATCTTTATTGAAGTATAATTGACAAAATTTTAAGATATTTAAAGTGTACATTGTGATGAGTTGATATATGTATACATTTTGAAAGGATTCCTCCCACCTGGGCAAACAACATATCTATCACCTCATAAATTAATGCTTATCATTTTTTAATTAATTTTTATTTTTTAGTTTGTTTTGCTTTACAATACTGTATTCGTTTTGCTATACATTGACATGAATCAGCCACGAGTGTACATGAACTCCCAATCCCGAACCCCCTCCCCACCNGGACGTCCGAGGATGAGATGGCTGGATGGCATCATGGACTCAATGGACGTGAGTCTGAGTGAACTCCGGGAGTTGGTGATTGACAGGGAGGCCTGGCGTGCTGCGATTCATGGGGTCACAAAGAGTCGGACACGACTGCGCGACTGAACTGAACTGAACTGAACTCCAGTGTAAAGCTCAGGGGAAAGGAGCCAGCAAGAAAGAAAGAACCAGCAGGGTGAGGGGCAGCCCTAGATGGTAGTACCATGTCTGATTTCTGATCTCAGCTCCAAAGATGCCCTTCCCAGTTCTCTCCCATCAGGGCCAAAGCCCAAAGTCCAATGATACAAAATTAGTTGGTGACTGAACTAGGACTTGAACTAGTGTCTCTAAGCTCCAAATATATTATCCTTTTAACTTTGTTATGTGTTTATGTACATCATACATTCTTGATCAGCTTTGATCGTGAAGAAGAACAAAGATAGTGACAAGCAGAATAAATCAGCTAATGTTCTTATCTAAGCTCTCTCATGAAGAGACAGTCTTAAGGTCACTAACTTCTTCATTCTCCTCCACTGCATAAAGCTCTATATTTATTTAATGCCTGGGTTGCCAGTGTAGCCGTAAGCTCTGTTGGTTCATTTCTACTGCTTAAAGAGAGGGCAGTTTTGCTGTGGTGATATTTATCTTTTAAAGAGCAAACTAAATAAGATGGGAGGGAAGAATAAACTACTAATTAAGATATAACTTTTTCCAAAGTGAGTCTTTCTCTTGGTGCCCTGAGGAGTTCTTTCAGGCAGAGAGAAATGTCGATGGATTTTTCTGTATTATTAATATTTTGGCTTTTTAATGTGGTCAGAGGTTTAGGAGATGAGGACATTTTTACAGATGCCTGAGATAAAAACTCCTGCAATCACACTGGTGCATTCTCAGTTATCATGAAAGAGGGGGCCATTATTGCTAATGAGTCGTGAGCTTCAAGCTTTCATAGAATTTACTTGGGAAAGCAATTTGCCCTAGAGTTGAATACATTTGGTTGAAGTGTATTTTTACATTTATTTCCCTTATGTGAATATTTGGCTAAGTTCTTTGTGTAGCTCTCACCAGACCTCAATATTTACTAACTGACGTACAAAACTTTCTTGGTGAAAATGAATGTTTCAAAACTTGTAGGTGGAGTAAATGTTTTCAGAACACGGTCATATTTAACAATAAATTATGTATTCTTCATATAGCAGCCTATTTTAGGCAAATATTGTTTTAACTTTTTCCTTAGACAATGATATTTTGTGCCTATATCATTTCTTTTCAGAAGTTCTCAAAATACTGTATAGCATAAATGTTGAATCCACAATGTGTTCTATGAATGAGCTATCACTATCTTGTGGTTAGAAATTTTAAAATTCCAGATCCAGCATGGTTAAATAAAACTTTCTACAATTACCAGGCAATATATAGTGAACTTAAACCCATACATATTTAACGCATATTTAATGTATTGAGCAAAAATGATTATTTGCTATGAGAAAACACAGGGATCAGTTTTTAAACTTTTTAAAGAATATTTTTAAGTATGATAGTTTAACTGTGTCATCCGTATCAAAAACATTTACTTCTGGTAGTAAGTTATCGGTGAGTATGCACTTGTTTTAGCCTCGTATAGTTTTTGTGAGGTTCCAATAATACCATTTATTTTTAAAGTAAATTACCTCCAGCAATCTTAGAGCTGCATTGATCACATGAGAAAAACAAGAACCAGAGCCAAAATTTGAAATTTGTCTCCCTAAAGAGTATATGTTAACATATTGTGAAAATATCAGTTCCCTTAATTATTTCAATCTTTCCTTTAGCTTTCTCATTTAGCTCAGTCCTAAAGTAGCTGTTTCTAAACCCAAAGGCATTCTTATTTTCAACAATAAATTGATTAGCATAATCCTTCTTTTGTTTAGTCAATCATTCAAAACCTATTTTTGAACATCTGTTATGAGCTGGGTAATACAAGATGATGAAGGCACAGAGGGATGAGCACAAAGACAGGGATATGTCCTGGCTGCTCTGGGATACATAAGGCTGCTGCCTACCATAGACAGGAGGCTGAGATCCGGGAGTATGATTTCTGAACTGTAACCATACAAGAAAAATAGCAGATACCTCAGCAGTTTAAATCATAGTATAGGTTCTCAAAGAATGCCACAGTCCTGAGTGTCTTTGTTTTGGTCTTTCCCATCTTTCTTCTTTCAAAGGATTCAAGAGGTAAAAATGGGAGGAAATGAACCAGCGTAGTCACTCTCATTAGAGGTGTGTCCAAGCACACAAATGAAGAACAATAGAGACCAATGGTGAAAATAGCATAGTATCTAATTCCATATTTTTCACAATGATTCAAAGCATTCTTTTATTTTTCATTTTCTCACTTAGAAAATAATTGATTATAATACCTGTGTGCTCAGGAAAATTGGCATCTATATATTGAGGTGGATGTCCCCTCAAAGCCCCAAATTAGTGGCATGTACCACAATCAGCAAGTTGGTGTTTGAATTAATAGGATGCTTATATACAAAATGACTCCTGTATACATCATAGCTATGATGCTAGTTACATATAATCAGCTAACTCATTGGTTTTGTGTTCATACTTTTGTTCCATTATTTTATTCCATACGGTTTTAACAGCGCTCACAACCTAGGAAAGGGGCACATATTAACATATCATTAGTTTGAGAACAGATAGGTCAACTGGCAAACTATTTACTTTCTGATCATTGATTCAGTACACACACACACATATATATATTTACACTCTGAAAATACCAAAAATTGTCATAGGTAAGTATCCTTTAAGATGTGTTTAATAACCACTGGTGGACTCATTACCTTTCTGTATCACCTTGCCATTTTAATATTATTTATAGGTTTATTATTATTTTGATATGATATAAATATTTACAGGGCTTCCCTGGGGGTTCAGATGGTAAATAATCCACTCACAATGCAAGAGACCAGGTTCAACCCCTGGGTGGGGAAGATCCCCTGAAGAAGGGAATGGCTACCCAATATTCTTGCCTGGAGAATTCCATGGACAGAGGAGCCTTAGAGGGCTCAGTCCATGAGATCACAAAAAGTAGGACATGATTGAACAACTAACACTTCACTTCGGTGTCAGATATGTACAATGTTTAATAGCTCTCAAACTATGCTCAGAGTATTGACAAATTTCCAATAAAGTTTGTCCTCTTCCCAACAGAGAGAGAGTGTACCCATTATTGCCGTGTATTCTTATTTCTCTGTTGTTATGCTAATAATCCTCCCTTTGCTTGTTTTGGACAGGGATTGAATTGGAAATTGTCAGTAGCTGTGAAAAGAACAATGGTGGTTGTTCCCATCACTGTGAACATGCAGTTGATGGGCCCCGATGCCCCTGTAACCATGGACACTGGCTCGATTCAGATGAGAAAACATGCATAGGTAATGTATGGTGAATGCTATCTTCCTTCAGAAGTTGCCCTGGATTCATTAGCCCTTTCTTCTCTAATACTTGGTGCTGTAATGTAGCCACAACTCTCAAACTACAAGCAAAATGAACAGTGTCTTTGGCTACTGGATAATGTAAAAGAAATATTTATTGAAAGAAGATATCATAGTGTTTCAAGATACTTACTTTGAAGTTAAAGAAGATTTAAAACTTATTAGCGATATATGTGACTTATCAGTTTTATTTCTGGAAAATATTCCAAAGCTTATCTAACCATCTAATGTAATTTATAATTCAAACAACAAATGCTGCCATCCTAATTCTCTCTACCTCAGGCAGAAGCAGATCATGTTCATTGGTTTGCAACTTGGTGATAATTTGGATACATGTTCAGCTTTGACATGGCAGGTAGCTGCATTCCAAAAGCAAACATTAGAAGATATTATTCTTTGGGAAACCCAGCTCAAAGCCATAGGAAAGGATAACTTTTTCAACATATTATTAAAACATATCACTGGAGACAATGAGAAGAATAAATTCCACCCCAGCTTGCTCCATAGTGAAATGTTTAATCTAGAACTTCTGAGAAAAAGGAATACCTACCAAAAATTGGGAGAGTGAGCATCTCTAGTTTTCCTACTCCTGCAAGAAATTTCCCTGACATCACTCTGTCCCTCTTTCTTAGCCTCCCTATTGTTGGAAGCAGCTATTTTGCCTCAGACTTTCCTGGTAAACTGTTGCATTTTTTAAAAATCTCTTGAATGAAAGAGCATTTTTTCCTTTATTTACATAACAGACTTCCCAAGGTGAAGTTTCCTACAAACCTTACAGACCTCAGACCTCAGGGTGGCCAGGTATCAGCACATAGTAGTCATTCAGCAATATGTTGGGGCTTCCCAGGTCATACAGTGGTAAAGAATCCACCTGCCAGTGCCGGAGGCGCAGGAGACTCGGGTTTGATCCCTGAGTTAGGAAGATGCTCTGGAAAAAGAAATGTCAACTCACTTCACTATTCCTGCCAAGAAAATTCCATGGATAGAGGAGCCTGGCGGGCTGCAGTCCATGGGTCACAAAGAGTCAAACACAACTGAACTACTGAACATGAACATCAAACTAAGTTACTATGTGCACTGGGTCTGAGAGCACCAACAAGCCTCTAAAACAGTTTGTCATCATTTGAAAATTAGGATACCCAATTTGCATGTTTTTTTGTGATATTTTATCAAAAAATATTTCTTAAAAATTATGAGTACCAAAAAAAAAAAATCTTTGACCATCTAATGCTACACAGTGTAGCTCAAAATAAATTGAAGTACCATAAGTGAAGAGGTGAATTTCAAAAGCCTAAGTTGTTGGGATTTTTTTAGTTTGGCTCTAATGTGACAGACTGAACTTTAAGGGATTTTAAATTATTTGGGTTTCATAAATTTTTAAACCAAAACAATGTCTTTGCTTGTTATTTCTTAATCCAACATCACCTTCTGCATTTTTCTCAGAGTCTGCAGTGGTTAGCTTAATGAAGCCAGTTGCTTGCCTTGCACCTTCTTAAGTAATGAAAAATATGCTTATAGATCTCTACCTTGCTAGCATTTGTATCTCTGGAAAAAATAAAGAACTTCTTTTCTTTTTTCCCCCCTCCCTTCTTCCCTCCTTCCCTTCCTTCCTTCTTATCCTTTCCTTTTGACTGTTCAGTAAGGGAAACTGGAATTTTGTTAAGGCTTTTATTTGCAGCTTATAATTTGATATCTTTCCTGATTCTTTGAAAATTACAATTTGGTAAAGTTCATATTTACAGCCAGCAAAAATCACATCTGCCAGGGTCAAAATATAGAAAATTACATATTTATGAGATTTCAGCAGTCAACATGATGACATTATTTTGTTGATGGCTCAAGTTTATTTCATTTTCCAACAATAAATAACACTCATTCCTAAAAACCAAATATTCTCGAGAGTAAAGGCAATGATTTGTTTGGAGTGTGCATATATATAGTCTGCCTACTTGCCTGAGCACAGATTAAGGGCATGAATGCTTTGTAAAAACATTCATGCATGAGAGAAATAATTTTCTTTTTAGCTTATTTTAAATCAACTTCTTCTTATATGAGAACATACAAATAAATGTGAAGATAAGTCATCTAGTCTGCAAATGGTCAGTCTTGCCCAAATGCAAGCATTTATTAGGGATAAAACCTAGTGATGTGTTAACACAGTTTGAAAGACAGCTATACAAAATACAAGTGTCTCACCAGCAATAAGTTCACTAAATTTAACAAATGGTAGCTATCAGAAAAAAAAAAATTATTCTACTCTTTGGTGCTTTATTCAGTGACTATATATGGGAGACAGATACAGAAGATCAGGTCCTTTCAAGGTTTACTTTTGATGCTTTTCTGAAGTCATAGTTGAAATGTTTAATTGTTTTACTTGCTATAATTGATTCTGTATTTTTGATTAGGGCTAAATTTACAGGTGAATTTCTCTGCAGTATTGTAATATTTGACATATCGGCCAATGAGGGAAAATATGATCATCAGAGAGGCAGAGGAATTAAAAATAAGATCTTAGCAAAAAAAAAAAAAAAGATCTGAGAAGGAATAAAGAAATTTAAGAAAACATGATACAAGGCTTGAAGGGACAGGGCATTTTAAGAAAGGATGCATGGGATTTCTAATGAGTTCTATATATGAGACAAGAAATAGCCCCAGAGGAATTATAATAGAAGAAGAATCCAAAATTGGTCACAAAATGATAGATTGAAGAACTCATTTTTCCAATTAATATGATTTGACTGTGCTTCTTACTAGATAGAATAAGGAATCATGAGATGTATCTATTTAGAGGCTTTGGTGGTATATGAGAAGACTTTTTAAAAAATCTTGAAATAAGAAACCACCCCCCCAAAAAAAACTTAAAATGTAATATTTTAATCCCAGTGTTCATTGCAGCAACTATTTACAATAGCTAGGACCTGGAAGCAACCTAGATGCCCATCAACAGATGAATGGATAAGGAAGTTGTGGTACATATCAGTTCAGTTCCGTTCAGTCGCTCAGTCATGTCCGACTCTTTGCGACCCCATGAATCGCAGCACACCAGGCCTCCCTGTCCATCACCAACTCCCGGAGTTCACTCAGACTCATGTCCATTGAGTCCGTGATGCCATCCAACCATCACATCCTCGGTCGTCCCCTTCTCCTCCTGCCCCCAATCCCTCCCAGCATCAGGGTCTTTTCCAATGAGTCAACTCTTCGCATGAGGTGGCCAAAGTACTGGAGCTTCAGCTTTAGCATCATTCCTTCCAAAGAAATCCCAGGGTTGATCTCCTTCAAAACGGACTTGTTGGATCTCCTTGCAGTCCAAGGGACTCTCAAGAGTCTTCTCGAACACCACAGTCAAAAGCATCAATTCTTCGGCGCTCAGTCTTCTTCACAGTCCAACTCTCACATCCATACATGACCACAGGAAAAACCATAGCCTTGACTAGATGGACCTTAGTCGGCAAAGTAATGT
>SJXQ01005400.1:932-13065 GCA_006408695.1 Aepyceros melampus | reverse complement strand
GGTCAGAGTGGAGAGTTCAACCCCTTCCCGCTGCCATATTAGACGTGCGTGCGTGGTGTCACAGGGTTCTGTGCATGCATCTCTCCCTTTCCATGTTCGTCGGCTGTGGGCAAGTAACGCGTTGGAGTACCACGTATACTGCGGCCAGTGGGCGGACTGCATGGTCCGCCTGCTGTGCTCTCGTGTCCAGCTTGTTTGCAGCTTGGGGCTAGGGTGAGTACACCATGCAGAGTGAGACGGGGCCAGAGGAAGGTGGCAGTACTCCAGGATCCTGGACCTTAACTTGTCAGTCCGGGTCTTCACATGGAGGGGCCCAAGGGCCTACCAGCAAGGTGGAGGTGGCAGAGGCGATGCAGGCCCCAGGTGGTGCACCAGGCGAGGAGGCCGCCCTCTTCTGGGTGGAGGCAGTGGCGGAAGGTGTGGCCATGGAGGAGGGAGAGGTGGCAGGAATCAGGCAGGAGTTTCAGCTGTTGGTGTTAGATGTCATAGAGGACCTGGAGATCGTGGTGTACAAGGAGCAGGAGCAGGTGTCCTCGGAGGAGCAAGACCAGGAACATCCAAGGCCCGGAGCCCCAAGTGACCAGCCTGCCCTGGAGGAGCTGGTGGCCCTGCAGCTGGAGTTGGATCCCGTGGTTAAGGAAGCCCAAAGGGCGCATGCTCGTCTGAAAGAGAAAAAATGGGCAGAGGCGGAAGGTGCTTCTAGAACACAGGAGCACCATCATCCAGGGAATCCCTGTCTTCTGGGTCAAAGTTGTATCCCTTGGTTTGGTGCTTCTGAATTTTTCTTTTCTTTTTAACCTGGGCTATTGCAGGAGCAGTTTACAGATCTGGCAGTTCTGGTACAAAATTTACGTTTTGGGATGATGGGTATTGGTTACTGTCCTGCATATCTGTTCTGCAGGAGGAGAAAGGGACGACCAAGGATGAGATGGCTGGATGGCATCACAGACTGAATGGACGTGAGTTTGAGTGAACTCCGGGAGTTGGTGATGGACAGGGAGGCCTGGCATACTGCGATTCATGGGGTCGCAGAGTTGGACACGACTGCGCGACTGAACTGAACTGAACTGAATATCTGTTCTTGCTAGTAGGTGTGATGTCCTTGCATTCTGGCTAGCCCAAAGTGATACTTGGGCTTTGCTTGCAGAGGTCCCAGTGAGAGTTGTCATTAGCACCAGGGACTCTTCAGAGAAAAGGCTTGTCTTGAATGCAGGTATTCTCCAAAAAGCTGAGCGAGTTTGGGGGTGAGGTTGGGATGTGTAAGGGGTCATAGCTAGGAGTGCTTGTTTTCCAGAAGTAAGCTAACTTTCAAGGGGCTGAGATGAAGCTTATCTTGTTAGGAACCGAACCTCCTCCTAGTAGTGCATGCATAGGCACAGCCTTGGACCTTATTCGCCATTCACAGAATCTGCATCAGCAGAAATGTGATGAGTTAAGCAGTAGCAAGTTGAAGTCAAATAGTGTCATTCTACTCTCTAGGCTAGAGTTGTTCTTCCAGTACTTTTCCCTCTAGCATCTAGATGTTCCTTGACCTAAAGCAGTTTATGAACCACCCCCAGATGACAGTTTAGATGAGCAAACAAGACAAAGACATGCTTTGCTTCATGACCAATAATTTGAAGGTCAGGCAGAGGACACTGAAGATTGTGGAGGGGAGGTGAGTGGGGAGATGGGTGGACATGGTTTATCCCTAAAACATGAAAGGAGAACTCTTCTGCAAAGAGGTTACGAGGGCCTCAGCTCCATAGATTTCTGTTAACATACAGTGTTTGTTTTTCTCTTTCTGACTGACTTCACTCAGGATAATGGGCTCCACGTTCATTCCGTCTCATTAGAACTGACCTCAATGTGTTCCTTTGTAGAGCTGAGTAACATACCATTGTGTATCTGTACTCCCAGCTTCCTGATCCCTTCATCTGCCGATGGACATATAGGTGGTTTCCATGTCCTAGCTATTGTAAATAGTTCGCTGGTGAAGCCTGGGATATGTGTGTTTTGCTGTGTGATTAGAGGAAATGTAAAGGTTCATAGACACTCTTCCCCTGGGAACTGACTTGAAAGACTGAAGCTGCTGTTAGTGTTTTCAAAGAGGGCAGGTTTACATATTTCTTTCTCTCTCTGTTTTGAAAGGAACCCCCTCCCCCACATTTTGAGAAACTTAGGATGCAGTGTCCCTGTGTACCTAAAATGGGAAACGGAAGAAGCTGGTTCATTTGAAGATCAATGGCCAGCATAGTTCTCTTGGATGGTAAAGTAAGAAAATGTGATCTGGTGTTGAAATGGATTGAGAGGGAGACACCAAGAAACCTGAAATAATTGTGAAGGATGAATAAAAAGCATCTACTGCACGTGTCTGTGTATTGTTTAGGAAGGTCCTCAGGACAAACAGTTCAGATGTATGTAGGATACTCAGTTTTACAGCATGGGAGTTACCAGTCTGTGGAGGTTTGCAGAGGGGTTAAGTCATGTTGGGGTTGTGTTTGGGGATGCAGTTCTTCCTGTGGTATGGGGGTTGGGGAGGATGGAGAAAGGAGATGAGAGGCCCATTAGCTGTGTGTCTGGCAGTTTTACAAGGATATGTGGATGTTCAGGGAGAGGGTCTGGTGAACAAGGGCCAGAGATTGAAGCATTGGAGTGCAGTTTTTTTGGAAGGTGGTGCCCCAGGTATCTTCTCTGTTGCATGTCATCAGACATTTTAAGAGTACAGAATAAGGGAACAGCCTTAACAGTCAGCTCACTGTGAACCTAGACAGCCATATGTATATGAGCCTGTATATGATGCATGGTCAGCTTTGCTGAGAGTCCGCTTCCCAGAGCTAGGGTTCCAGGTAACATCTTAGGGGATCAGGTATAAGGTGTGTATGGAGGGGGGCTGTGGCCTAGGGAAGGAGTGAGGGGTGGGCAGGCAGTGAGGATGTTAGCTTCTGGCAAATGTGACCAGGGGAAAAGATAAATTGCCAGGAATCAGATAAAGGAAAACAGATCTCATCACAGGTGTTTGAGGTCATATGAACTCTTGTTATTTTTTCCAGGAGCCCAGGTTATGTACCAAGTGTGCAGGGGCAGAAATGAGGGGCATGGGGATATTATGGCCAGCCTACACAGCCATGTGCTCTGTGTCCCATTTTGCTGCAGCTCCTGTGGCTCAGTGGTTAATATCCCTTTGTCCAGGAAGGGTTAAGCTCTTTGCTCAAGGCCCTCTATCAGGCTAAGGTGTAGAAATAACATTTTTCTCACGAACCTCCTGGTGACAGTGTCTCTTCCTTGATGAATGGCTCAGCACAGAGTGTTTTCAACCACAAGGGACCTGTCCTTTCTCGAGGGCTGTGTCGCTACTCTGTTCAAGGATCAATGGGAACACCAGGACCATACGGGGCTCACTGAGGGACTGGTCAGCACTTAGGGTGGTCCTCCTGAAGTAGATGACTGCTTTCTGGAACCCAGTCCACCTCTGGAATGGACAAAGGACAGACTGGCACAAGTGGGGGTAGGGAGAGTTCAGCATCTGTCCCCCCAGTGTTGTCTTCTCATCCCAGATAGGATGGCTCCAATGTGGGCATGCCTGAGGGTGATGTCCCACAGGAAGTTCTCACTCTACAACTTTTCTCCCTGAAGCAGCATCTCTTTGGAGGGCAAAGGGTAAATGTTGAACGTCAAAGTTCACCGGTTTATTGATGTTCCCGTCAAGATGCCCTGAATGAGATCTTCTGCTCAGGGCCAGCTTTTCCATTAGAATATCAGCAGCCCAGCTTTTTTCCTACAGAGACACGTCTACAGCTCTAGAAGGCAAGGCTTGGCCTTTCGGGGGGATTTCTGAACCAGCAGCCCAGGAGACACTGGAAACCTGTCTTCTTACTTTCTTAATCTGTAAACTTCAAAGAATCCTTGGCGTTCTGGCAGGCTGGTACCTGTCTTTCTCAGTGCTAGTTCAAAGCAAAACAAAGCAGAAAGTATGGTGTACTAACTCTACAGAAGGTGTGAGATGGCATATTGGGGCATGGTTTTCGGGACCTTAGACTGGGCTCATTCTACAGACTGCATGGTATTTATCCACACTCAGAAGTTCTAGCAAGGCGTTGCAAAGAAGTTAAAGGCAAGAAATGTTTAGGACAGGGTCCCCCAGTGCCTAATATTTCCTGCCAGTGCTTCAGAACCAGTGGCGGCTTTATCTCTAACCTGTCCTGGAGTGAAGAGTGCCGAGATGGGCATGGATCAGTTAGTAAACTGAACTGTGGATGCTTGACTGGATGGTCATTCTCTGGAAACTTGCCATGACTTGTGTCCCAGTCTCTTTAGGGCTTTCACCTGGGCCCTCAAGTCTAGGTGCTATTAGATTTGAGTGCACACTTGGATTTGATGTGTAAGGTGTTCTTCCACCGAAAATCAATGCATGTGAGACTTGGCAGATTAGTGATGAATTCATGAGCGTTCTGGCTCAGTCACCCTGAGCTGCATTTGCTTCCTGTTCTCTGGACGTGTTCGTGTCTTTCTCTGTTTATAATGAAGACTGGGTGTCCCCACCGTGTTTGCCCATGATTGTGAGTTGACATTTCTTCCTGCAGGTCTGCGTGTGCCTCCTGTCTTCTTTCATGTTGTACCCACACTTGTGCCATTAACCACAGCTCTGCTGCCGTATCTGTCTTGAATGTCCTTATTCAACATATGTGCATTATATGGCTCGTATTTACTCCTTTTTTTTTTTTTTAAGTTTGTGTATCTTTGTTAGACTGCATGTGAATTTGACTTATTCTTTCATTCCTGGATCAAATGCTTCCAACATCTGAACAGTGACTTTTTTAATGACTTCTATGATATTTGTGCACGCAAGGAATGCTTTATCATGGGAATAGTTCACAGTGACACACATGTGGAAACAAGAATACCCATACAGTTACAGTAATGCCTGATGGGCAAGAATATCACTCGTTGAAGTGAGAATATTAATTAGGATCACAGAGGGCAAAGATGTTGCAGGAATGTATCTGTCAGGAAACTTTTTATGTCAGGAATGATTTGGGGGTGACTTGTTAAGTGTTCAGAAAACACTACTGCAGGATTGAAATACACTAACTTTTACCCCTTGTTTTCTTGCCTTGATCAATGTTACCCATGCCGAAATTCTTCATGACTGTCAGTAAATCATCACCCAAGTGAGAGAAATTGAGGCTTGCTTTTCTGTAAAGAAAAAGTTTTTGAGGAATTCTTGTTGCCAGGGAAAAGAAGTGCATGATCAATTTCAAGTTCAACATCCCTTGCTATTTCTGTGTCGTTTCTGGAAGGAAAGCACAGGGAATGGAATGACACCAACCTGATTGGCACTGTGAGCAAGTCCAAGGCGACAGGAGTAGAGAACACAGGCACAGGTCACTCAACTGTCCACAGTGAGGACTTCCAACCCTGCCACCTGCTTGCATGTTAGTTCCCCTCATGAGCAAATCCCATTTACCCTCCAGGGTATATCGTAGATGTAGAAGAGGACACTGGCTTGATCAAGGAGCAAGTGAAAAAGTTAACCAGGCCAAAAAAAGAGAGGTTCTTACCAAATTCATAATACTGGACAAGTAAACCAATAGTTCCTCATGTTGGCAAGTCTCTTTTCAGAGTTCTTTGTGTGTGTGTGTGTGTGTGTGTGTGTGTGTGTGTGTGTGTGTGTGTGTGTGTGTGTGTGTGAAGCTACTCAAAAACTAAAGTGTCAGGATGTATAAAGTTACTGTTCACATTTAAAGAGAATAAAAAACAGCCACTAAAATAATAGCGTGATAGCTCTGTGTGCGGTGATATGGAAAGTCCATCTGTTTAAGGAAAATAGTAAAGGAAATTAGCACTGGTGTAGGGGAGGAAAGGAATGCAGACACTCATATATATGTTCTTTTTTTCTGTAATTAATTTTTATTTTTTAGTTTGTTTTGCTTTACAATACTTTATTCGTTTTGTTACACATTGACATGAATTAGCCATGAGTGTACATGAACTCTTGAGCTTCTCGTGTGCACATCTGGGCCCAGCTGCTGCTGCTGCTAAGTCACTTTAGTCATGTCAGACTCTGTGCAACCCCATGGACGGTGGCTCATCAGGCTCCCCGGTCCCTGGGATTTCCAGGCAAGAACACTGGAGTGGGTTGCCATTTCATTTTCCAATGCATGAATGTGAAAAGTGAAAGTGAAGTCACTCAGTCGTGTCCGACTGTTAGTGACCGCATGGACTGCAGCCCACCAGGCTCCTCTGTTCATGGGATTTTTCAGGCAAGAGCACCGGAGTGGGATGCCATTGCCTTCTCCATGGGTGGGGGTAAAGGGCCAGGAGCAGTGCTGGCACTGAAAAATATTTGACAGCAATCCTGACCTCCACCCGCTACATGGCAGTAGCACTCACATCCCAGCTGGGACAATGAACACGGCTCCAGGGGACTCCCTGGAAGGCCAGTGGTAAGACGCCATCTTCCAACTCTGGAAGCATAGATTTGATCCCTGGGAACTAAGGTCCCACATGAGACACACAGTGCAGCCCTCCCATGGAGTCTCTGCTTCAAAAGTGTCTGTGTCCTTGTTTAGTCATGTCCGACTCTTGGAGACCTTATGGACTGTAGTCCACCAGGCTCCTCTCTCCACGGGGTTCTCCAGGCGTGAATACTGGAATGGATTGCCAGTCCCTTCTCCAGGGGATCTCTTAAAAGTGTCTAGACATTGCTAAATGGGGACCAGATCCCCCAGACTGAGGTCGAAAACAACTCCCCAAGGAGGCTAAATAAAGCCAACAGGGACAGAGGATGGACAGGGGAAAAAAAAAAGAAAAAAAAAAAGAAAAAAAAAAGACCCAAGATTGGTCACTCTTATTGTATTTTTTCCCCCCACAGGCTGAGGGGGTGATAAGAGGAACAAGTGATCAGAGGTTACAGGTATAGACTGGCTTTTCATTAATCGTCTTTCTGTACTTTGAGTTGGAGAAGGGGATGGTAATCCATTCCAGTCTTTTTGCCTTAAGAATTTAATGGACAGAAGATCCTGGTGGGCTACAGACGTTGGGATTGCATTTTGACGGCTTGTTCCCTTATGCACTCATTACATATAAAAACATGATTTTGTTCAATATGTGATTCCGCAAAAATCAGAACACACTGAGGAGTGGCCAGTTCATCCCTGTGGTGTCCCAGTAGAAGAGAACCTAAGGCTCTAGCCATAAGAGGAACAGTTGTTAAGACCATGCTTTCACTACAGGTGGCACAGGTTCCATCTCTGGTCAAGGAACTAAGATTCTGCATGCCATGAGTCATGCCACACTTCCAAAAGAGTTTTACAACAAAAATATAAGCACTTCTTTTTAAGTTAAAGAAAGAAAGAAACCACACTTCTGAGAACTCAAGTGTGCACACAAGGGGCCCAACGGGTTCTTGCATGTTCAGATAAGGAGTTCCCACCAGCCAACCTGAGCTGAAGCCCACCAAGCCACTGTCCCATCATTTCTAGACTACAAGACCAGGTGACTTTGATAAACAAGGTCTCGACCTCTGTGGGGAGAGAGGCTCGCTCCAGCTCCACCATCTCTGCTTCTGCAATCTCATCCCTGGGGCCTCCTCTCCAGTCCTCAGTTCCTTCATCTGAAAATGGCATCCCAGAACAAGAGGAGCCCAGAGGGCACCGATCGCCAGAGTCTGTGTCTTCAGGCTGGTTCACTGCACACCAGTGGCTTCCCGTCCATCCATCCCTAAAACCTGGTATATTCAAAGGGCTCCAGATAACTCACACCAAATGTTTTTTCTCTGCTTGTCTCCTGTTCCTTTCTCAGCCTCCTCTGTTCATATTTCCTAGTGCCTACATGCACAACTTGGCTTCCTGATGGCAAAGAACCCTCCTGGTAAAGCAAGAGACACAGGTTCAATCCCTGGGTCAGGATGATAAACAAGGTCTCGACCTCTGTGGGGAGAGAGGCTCGCTCCAGCTCCACCATCTCTGCTTCTGCAATCCCATCCCTGGGACATCCTTTCCAGTCCTCAGTTCCTTCATCTGAAAATGGCATCCCAGAACAAGAGGAGCCCAGAGGGCACCGACCGCCAGAGCCTGTGTCTTCAGGCTGGTTCACTGCACACCAGTGGCTTCCCATCCATCCATCCCTAAAACCTGGTATATTCAAAGGGCTCCAGATAACTCACACCAAGTGTTTTTTCTCTGCTTATCTCCTGTTCCTTTCTCAGCCTCCTCTGTTCATATTTCCTAGTGCTTACATGCACAACTTGGCTTCCTGATGGCAAAGAACACTCCTGGTAAAGCAAGAGACACAGGTTCAGTCCCTGGGTCAGGAAGGTTCCCGGGAGATGGAAACGGTGACCCACTCCAGTATTCTTGCCTGGAAAACCCCATGGACAGAGGAAGCTGGGGGCTACAGTCCATGGGGTTGCAAAGAGTCACACAGTACTGAGCAACTAAAGAACAACAACAGGGGCAAGTGGCTCAGTCCTCTCACTTTCCCTTTATTCTCTGGGCCAGGGTCTCTGAACAGTTAGCACTACCACCATCATGGCTGCATAATTCTCCATCATGAGGACTGTTCTGCACACCGCAGAAATTTAGCAGCATCCCTGGTCAGCAATCAGTGCCAGCAGCATCCTTTGTTCCCCACTTCCCCTATGTTAGGAGACCTACTGCTTTGAATCCAATCCGATGAATAAATCTATAGGCTCAGAATTACGAATTATGTTCTGCCCTGACCTGGCCTGATTCAAGCCTCCAACTGCCCTCATGTCCTCTCCACCTAGGACTCTAGCAGGCATCTCAAACTTGCCAAGTTGAAAGCTGAACCCGTGGCCCTGTTTCTTGTGCCAGAGTAAATCTGTCGACCCAGGCATGACGCAGCAAGTCTCTGTCGCAGGGCCTGCTCCAGATGCTACTAGCAACAGCCTCTTCACCGAGCTGCAACAAGGCTCCAGCAATCAAAAGCGGCTGGACTAAAACAGAAATGAAGCTCCACTAGGGATGTGTCTGCAGACCAAAGTAAAGATCTGATGCTGTAAAGAACGGCACCATAGAGGAACCTGGAATCACAGGTACGTGAATCAAGGAAAGTTGGATGGGGACAACAGGAGAGAGCAAGAGTAAACCTCAACACCTTAGGTGTCAAGGAACTAAAATTGATTGGGATGAGCAACGTGCAGGTTAATGACCCAGATAAGCTCAATGGTGTGATCCTTCACTGAGAGCCAGCACCCCTGGTCAGCAGGGAATAAGAGCCAGCCATTCCAAAGCGTGAAATCAAGGGAGGTGATGGAAATCCAGCAGAGCTCTTAAAATCCTAAGAGACAGTGGTATCATGGTGGTGCTGCACTCAAGACATAAGCAAATCTGGCCTGGAAAAATAAAGAAAGGAAGGAAGGAAGAAAAAGAAAGAAAGAAAGAAAAAAAAAAGAAAGAAAGAGCACTTCAGAGAACTCAGAGTGCATGCGAGGGGCCCAACGGGTCCTTGCATGTTCAGATAAGGAGTTCCCACCAGCCAACCTGAGCTGGAGCCCCTCAAGCCACTGTCCCATTACTTCGAGTCTACAAGACCATTTGACTTTGATAAAAAAGGGTTCAACCACTGTAGGGAGAGAGGCTCAGTCCAGCTCCACCACCCCTGCTTCTGCAATCCCATCCCTGGGGCGTCCTCTCCAGTCCTCAGTTCCTCCATCTGAAAATGGCATCCCAGGACAAAAGAAGCCCGGAGGGACCGACCGCTAGAATCTGTCTTCAGGCTGGTTCACTGCACACCAGTGGCTTCCCGGCCGTCCATCCCTAAAACCTGGTATATTCAAAGGGCTCTGCATAACACACCCCAAGTGTTTCTTCTCTGCTTGTCTCCTGTTCCTTTCTCAGCCTCCTCTGTTCATGTTTCCTAGTGCCTACATGCACAACTCGGCTTCCTGATGGCAAAGAACCCTCCTGCTAAAGCAAGAGACACAGGTTCAATCCCTGGGTGAGGAAGGTCCTCAGGAGATGGAAACAGTGGCCCACTCCTGTATTCTTGCCTAGAAAACCCTATGGACAGAGGAAGCTGGGGGCTACAGTCCCTGGGGTTGCAAAGAGTCACACAGTACTGAGCAACTAAACAACAACAACACGGGCAAGTGGCTCAGTCCTCTCACTTTCCCTTTATGCTCTGGGCCAGGGTCTCTGAACGGTTAGCACTACCACCATCATGGCTGCATTATTCTCCGTCATGGGGACTGTTCTGCACACCGCAGAAATTTAGCAGCATCCCTGGTCAGCAATCACTGCCAACAGCATCCTTAGTTCCTCGCTTCCCCTATGTTAGGAGACCTACTGCTTTGAATCCTATCCCATGAATAAATCTATAGTCTCAGAATTATGAATTATGTTCTGCCCTGACCTGGCCTGATTCAAGCCTCCAACTGCCCTCATGTCTCTCCACCTAGGACTCTAGCAGGCGTCTCAAACTTGCCAAGTTGAAAGCTGAACCCGTGGCCCTCTTTCTTGTGCCAAACCAAATCTGTCAACCCAGGCATGACGCAGCAAATTTCTGTTGCACGGCCTGCTCAAGATGCCACTAGTAACAGCCTCTTCACCGAGCTGCAACAATGGCTCCAGCAATCAAAAGCGGCTGGACCAAAACAGAAATGAAGCTCCACTAGGGATGTGTCTGGAGACCAAAGTAAAGATCTGATGCTGTAAAGAACGGCACCATAGAGGAACCTGGAATCACAGGTACGTGAATCTCGGTAAGTTGGATGATCAACAGAAGAGCGCAAGAGTAAACCTCAACACCTTAGGTTTGAAGGAACTAAAATTGATTGGGATGAGCAACGTGCAGGTATATGACCCAGGTAAGCTGGATGGTGTGATCCTTCACCCAGAGCCAGCACCCCTTGTCAGCAGGGAATAAGAGCCAGCCATTCCAAACTGTGAAATCAAGGGAGGGGATTGAATTCCAGCAGAGCTACTTAAAATCCTAAGATACAGTGGTATCGTGGTGGTGCTGCATTCAAGATATCAGCAAGTCTGGCCTGAAAAAGATCCATCCTTTACCCATTTCCAAAGAAGGGCAGGACTAAAGAACCTGTTGAAACCACCACACAGTTTTGCTTGTCTCCCCTGCTCCTAAAGTTGTGCTCAAAATCCTTCATGCTAGGCTTCAGCTTTACATGAACTGAGAAATGCCACCTGTTCAAGGTAGGTTTAGAAACATCGGAGGAACCAGAGCTCAAGTGGTCACCATATGCTGGATCACAGAAATAGCAAATTAATTCCAGAGAAACTCCTACCTCCTCTTCACTGACCACTTGATAAAGTCTTTGGTTGTGTGGAGAATAACAAATTGTGGAAAACACTTCAAGAGGTGGGAATTCAGGACTATCTTTACTTAGATCCTCAGAGATCTGTAGGCAGGTCAAGAAGCAACAGTTAGAACCACCTATGGGACAACTGACTGGTTCAGGATTGAGAAAAGTTGACAAGGCTGTCAATTATCACCTTGCTTATTTAACTTAAGCCCAGAACAAGTCATGAGAAATGACAGGGTGGATGAGTTACACCTAGAATCATGATTGCTGGGAGAAATGCCAATCAGCTAACATATGCATATGAATACCACTCTAATGATAGAAGACAAAGAGGGACTAAAGTACCTCTTGATGACGGTAAAAGAGGACAGTGCAGAAGCAGGCATAAAACTCATTATAAAAATAAAATTAAAAAAAAATCACACACACACAAACAAACCCATATCACGATACTTGATGCCATCACTTCATGGCCAACAGATGGGGGGTGGGGGGGGGAAGGGAAAGGTGTACCAGATTTCCTCTTCCTGAGCTCTCAAAGTGCTGCAGGTGGGGACTGCAGCCATGATCTTAGAGAACAGATGATCATTGGCAGGAAAGCTATGACAAACCTAGACAGTGTGTAAAGGAGCAAAGCTATCACTTTGCTGACAAAGGCCCATATAATCGAGGCTATGGTCTTTCTAGTGGTCACATATGGTTGTGAGAGACTGACCATAAAGCAGGCAGAACAACAAAGAACTGATGCTTTCTGAACTGTGGGGCTGGAGAAGACTCTTGAGAGTCCCCTGGACAGAAAGGAGACCAAACCAGTCAATCTTCAAGGAAATCAACCCTGAATACGCATTGGAAGGACTGCTGCTGAAG
>SJXQ01005399.1:3046-22434 GCA_006408695.1 Aepyceros melampus | reverse complement strand
GTGGCCACTGCTGAGTTTTCCAAATATGCTGGCATATTGAGTGCAGCACTTTCACAGCATCATCTTTCAGGATTTGAAAACAGCTCACCTGGAATTCCTATCTCAGTTCAATTCAGTCGCTCAGTCCTGTCCAACACATTGCAAGCCATGAACCGCAGCCGGACAGGCCTCTCTGTCCATCACCAACTCCCAGAGTATACCCAAACCCATGTCCATTTTGTGGGTGATGCCATCCAACCGTCTCATCCTCTGCAGTCTGTTTCTCCTCTGGCCCTCAATCTTTGCCAGCATCAGAGTATTTGCAAATGAGTCAGCTCTCCGCATCAGGTGGCCAAGGTATTGGAGTTTCAACTTCAACATCAGTCTCTCCAATGAACACCCAGGACTGATCTCCTTCAGGATGGACTGGTTGGATCTCCCTGCAGTCCCAGGGACTCTCAAGCGTCTTCTCCAACACCACAGTTCAAAAGCCATCAATTCTTCAGCGCCCAGCTTTCTGTATAGTCCAACTCTCACATCCATACATGACCATTGGAAAAACCATAGCCTTGACTAGACTCAAATTACCACACAATTGCACTCATCTCACATGCTAGTAAAGTAATGCTCAAAATTCTCCAAGCCAGGCTTCAGCAATACGTGAACCATGAACTTCCTGATGTTCATGCTGGTTTTAGAAAAGGCAGAGGAACCAGAGATCAAAATGCCAACATCCACTGGATCATGGAAAAAGCAAGAGAGTTCCAGAAAAAAATATCTACTTTTGCTTTATTGACTATACCAAAGCCTTTGACTGTGTGGATCACAATAAACTGTGGAAAATTCTGAAAGAGATGGGAGTACCAGACCACCTGACCTGCCTCTTGAGAAATCTGTATCCAGGCCAGGAAGCAACAGTTACAACTGGACATGGAACAACAGACTGGTTCCAAATAGGAAAAGGAGTACATCAAGGCTGTATGTTGTCACCCTGCTTATTTAACTTATATGCAGAGTACATCATGAGAAATTCCTGACTGGAAAAAACACAAGCTGGAATCAAGATTGCCGGGAGAAATATCAATCACCTCAGATATGCAGATGACACCACCCTTATGGCAGAAAGTGAAGAGGAACTAAAAAGCCTCTTGATGAAATTAAAAGAGGAGAGTGAAAAAGTTGGCTTAAAACTCAACATTCAGAAAATGAAGATCATGGCATCCGGTCCTATCACTTCATGGGAAATAGATGGGAAAACAGTGGAAACAGTGTCAGACTTTATGTTGGGGGGCTCCAAAATCACTGCAGATGGAGATTGCAGCCANCCTCTTGATGAAATTAAAAGAGGAGAGTGAAAAAGTTGGCTTAAAACTCAACATTCAGAAAATGAAGATCATGGCATCCGGTCCTATCACTTCATGGGAAATAGATGGGAAAACAGTGGAAACAGTGTCAGACTTTATGTTGGGGGGCTCCAAAATCACTGCAGATGGAGATTGCAGCCATGAAATTAAAAGACGCTTACTCCTTGGAAGAAAAGTTATGACCAACCTAGATAGCATAGTCAAAAGCAGAGACATTACTTTGCCGACTAAGGTCTGTCTAGTCAAGGCTATGGTTTTTCCAGTAGTCATGTATGGATGTGAGAGTTGGACTGTGAAGAAGGCTCAGCACCGAAGAATTGATGCTTTTGAGCTGTGGTGTTGGAGAAGACTCTTGAGAGTCCCTTGGACTGCAAGGAGATCCAACCAGTCCATTCTGAAGAAGATCAACCCTGGGATTTCTTTGGAAGGAATGATGCTAAAGCTGAAACTCCAGTACTTTGGCCACCTCATGCGAAGAGTTGACTCACTGGAAAAGACTCTGATGCTGGGAGGGATTGGGGCCAGAGGAAGAAGGGGACGACCGAGGATGAGATGGCTGGATGGCGTCACTGACTCGATGGATATGAGTCTGAGTGAACTCCATGAGCTGGTGATAGGGAGGCTTAGTATTTCTGGTCAAGCCACCCAGTCCATAGCATTTTGATTCTGGAAGCCCAAGCTGACTAATACAGGAGGTCACTTAGTCATTGACCTAAACAGCTTCTCCTACCTGGCCCTTTTTGGAAAATGCCCCAGTCTTGTTGATTTCCAGTAGTTAGCACTCACCAACTGCTTTTGTCTTAAAGGGTTATCCATGACTTTCCAATGAGGAGTCATCACCTGGTTTAAGATTTCATAGCATTGGTGATGGACAGGGAGGCCAGGCGAGCTGCAATTCATGGGGTCACCAAGAGTTGGACATGACTGATCGACTGAACTGAACTGAACTGAGCATAGTCAAACATGACTGAGCAACTAAGCACAGCACACAGCACAGCACAATTTGCTGCGTGCAGCAATGGCCTGCAACAAGGATCTCAGAGTTTCTTTTGAATGAGTTTGACATCTTCAAAAATAACAACCCAGAGTGGCCTGGGACAGCTGATCAATCTTCAGGGTGACTCAATACCCCATGTGGCCTGCATTTCCTTTCTCTTGGATGAGTTCTATGCTTTGGACTCTCCACAACCATAGACAAAGGTTAGGGTGCTGGTGAAGAATCTGTGCCTAATTCTGGAGAGGCTCAGAGAAAAAGGAAAGAACTCCCA
Source organism: Aepyceros melampus (assembly GCA_006408695.1). NCBI lineage: Eukaryota > Metazoa > Chordata > Mammalia > Artiodactyla > Bovidae > Aepyceros > Aepyceros melampus. Next base: position 19,823 of record SJXQ01005399.1, on the reverse strand, counting down.
GAATCTGGGTGTGGGAGGGGGCGGGGGCTGAGAGGCTGCTCTTCTGTGAATAAAGGAGATTGGAAGATGTGAGAAGAGCTGGGTGTGTGTGTGTGTGTGTGTGTGTGTGTGTGTGTGTGTGTACCCATTGTGTGTGTCCAGGATAAATTCAAGGGAAGTTGAAGAGAGGGCAGCTACCATTCTGGGACCAGAGACTAGAGCACCTTGGCATCAGCTCTGCTCATCCTCCTCCTTCTGCCGTCTCTGTTTTCCTTTCTCCTCCCTGTCCTCCCTAGCATCTCACCAGTGTTTTATTGTTCCCACTCCGCCTCCCTCTCCCTGCTCTTCTTGCATCACTCCCACTACACCCTCTTCCCAACACAAAGCAGGCCAGCAAAGAAGAGGGCTGAGCAGTCTGGGAGGAAGATGAGGGAGTATGTTCTACCAGCCTAAGAAGCACAAATACATTTCTCTGTGGTTAAATTATTGTTTGGAGGGGACAGAGGAAGATGGCTCCACCTCCACAGTCAGCTAAAGCAGCACAGGCCTTAAGGTCAACCCTGGGAATATGTGACCAAAAGTCAGGAACTCTTGGCATGGATGGAGGACATCTTGTTCACAAGATCCCAGATAGCTTAAAATCTTGGTGCCATCTTCTTTATAAGGCAAGTTCCAAGGGAAGGACCACATTGTACCCTCCCGGCTTTGTTTATGTAAGGGTGCATGGGAGTGTGTTTGTGTTTGCCTTGTTTTGATCCCATGGACTGCAGCCCACCAGGCTCCTTTGTCCATGGGACTCTCCAAGCAAGACTATGGGATTGGGTTGCTATTTCTTCCTCCAGGGGATCTTCCCAATCCAGGTATTGAACCTGTGCCTCCTACCCTGCACTGGCAGGAACCTGAGAAGGCGTGCAGGCCTCATGTTCCCTCTTTCCTGGATCTTTACTGCTGAGCCACCAGGGAAGCCCTGGTAGTTTCATAGTTCTGCCTTTTCCCTTTTCTTTGGATTTTGTTATCTTCCCAAGCAGTGACCTTTCCTCTCACATCTCTTGCTTGAGGAGGCTAATTTAGAAATATATCTTTGATATTTCATTTTTTCCATAAGCATTCTTTCATTCTGTAGTTAATCCTTTGGAACCATATTATGAGCCTTATTTATTATTTCATGAATATTTGTAAATAAAATTGTTAATTTTGATATATTGACTCAACCAGTCAACACTTGGGTTGGCTCCCCAACCCCACTCCATCCACACAGGAAATGAGGCCCAACTGTGGATGCCCATTGAACAGTGTTGCAGAAGCTCTGAAGGAAGTTTTGCTGGCACCTCCAGATGAAACTGTATGGTCAAGTCATTCAAAATGACTGTTCTCTTGCTATCTGTTCATTCTCCTTCACCAGCCACTCCTTCACCCACATAACTATCCAATCCCCTTAATCACCAGTTCAGGTCAGTTGTTCAATTGTGTCTTGTGATGCCATGGATTGCAGCACACGAGGCCTCCCTGTCCATCACCAACTCCCGGAGTTTACTCAGACTCATGTGCATCGAGTTGGTGATGCCATCCAACCATCTCATCCTTTGTCATCCACTTCTCCTCCCACCTTCAATCTTTACAAGCATCAGAATCTTTTGCATTGAGTCAGTTCTTTGAATTAGGTGGCCAAAGTATTGGAGTTTCAGCTTCAGCATCAGTCCTTCCAGTGAATATTCCCAACTGCTTTCCTTTAGAATGGACTGGTTGGATCTCCTTGCAGTCCAAGGGACACTGAAGAGTCTCCTCCGACACCACAGTTCAAAAGCATCAGTTCTTCAGTGCTCAGTTCTCCTTATGTCCAACTCTGAAATCCATACATGACTACTGGAAAAACCATAGCTTTGACTAGATGGATCTTTGTTGGCAAACGAATGTGTCTGCTTTTTAATATGATGTCTATGTTGGTCAAACTTTTTCTCCTAGGAGGAAATGTCTTTTAATTTCATGGCTGCAGTCACCATCTGCAGTGATTTTGAAACCCCGAAATAAAGTCTGTCACTGTTTCCATTGTTCCCCATATATTTTCAATGAAGTCATGGGAAATAGATGGGGAAACAGTGGAAAGAGTGTCAGACTTTATTTTAGGGGTCTCCAAAATCACTGCAGATGGTGATTGCAGCCATGAAGTTAAAAGGCGCTTACTCCTTGGAAGAAAAGTTATGACCAACTGGCTAGTATATTCAAAAGCAGAGACATTACTTTGCCGACTAAGGTCTGTTTAGTCAAGGCTATGGTTCTTCCAGTAGTCATGTATGGATGTGAGAGTTGGACTGTGAAGAAGGCTGAGCGCAGAAGAATTGATGCTTTTGAGCTGTGGTGTTGGAGAAGACTCTTGAGAGTTCCTTGGACTGCAAGGAGATCCAACCAGTCCATTCTGAAGAAGATCAACCCTGGGATTTCTTTGGAAGGAATGATGCTAAAGCTGAAACTCCAGTACTTTGGCCACTTCATGCGAAGAGTTGACTCATTGGAAAAGACTCTGATGCTGGGAGGGATTGGGGGCAGGAGGAGAAAAGGACGACTGAGGATGAGATGGCTGGATGGCATCACTGACTCGATGGATGTGAGTCTGAGTGAACTCCGAGAGTTGGTGATGGACTGGCGTGCTGAGATTCATGGGGACACAAAGAGTCAGACACGACTGAGCGACTAAACTGAACTGATGGGACCAGATGCCATGATCTTAGTTTTCTGAATGTTGAATTGTAAGCCAACTTTTCCACTCTCCTCTTTCACTTTCATCAGGAGGCTCTTTAGTTCTTCTTTGCTTTCTGCCATAAGGGTGGTGTCATCTGCATATCTGAGGTTACTGATATTTCTCCTGGCAATCTTGATTCCAGCTTGTGCTTCATCTAGCCCAGTGTTTTTCATGATGTACTCTGCATATAAGTTAAAGAAGCAGGGTGACAATATACAGGCTTGAGGTACTCTTTCCCAATTTGGAACACCTTCATTATAGAGCTTAATCAATAACCAACTATGCGGTTGCCCAGACACCAGCCTCTGGTTTCCCTGGTGACGGGTGAGCCAATCAGACCCTATAAGTTGTAGTCTCCCCTCAGGTCTGTCCCATCCCCTGCCCCCAGTAGTGAAGATCCTTGCCTTGTTGTTCCTGCCACTTGCTGAACACTGTGGTGTCACTCCAGGACCCTCTGTTTAGGATTTGTAAGATTCTATATCCACTGAACGGTTGTTGTCTCTCCCACTGTCTATGGGCTGTCTTTCTTTGGTGTTGCAGCTGGGGAATTATGAGGCTTGCAGTCCTGCATGGTAGGCCCCAGTGTACAAGTAGGAAGGAGGTGTGTGAGGAGACATAGGGCCAGCATTTCAGCATGAGAGGGACACAGGGAGCTTCAGCAAGTTTTGGAGAAACCTGAGAAGGTGTGTAGGCCTCATGTTCCTCCCTTTCCTGGATTGAAACTAGCTGTGAGTTATGGGGAGGTTGGACAGGCACTGACTGGTGTCCAGTTTGGTAGCTAATGACTGAATATCTGCAAGTGGGTTGCACAGAAGTGGTGGATTTCCTAAAGCTCCTCCACTCTGGAGCCTAGGTCTGAGGGCCCATGGTTGGGGATTGTCAGGAAGTCGCCTTTTGTAGAGTGAGAAAAGCTATGGAGCTCGGGTTGGTGGGTCTGAGTAGCTCTGTTCTCTCCACCTTCTCTCTTTGCTTCTCTGATTGGTGATTGGTGTGGCCAGGGAGGAAAGGGATCTGGAAATGCCCTCCTGCCCCTGAAAAGGTGACTGAGCTGAGGCTGAAGCCTCTGATTTTCTTCCCTAAGGGCTTTGTTTGCATTGGAGAGCTGAGGTGTGGACTCCAGGCCTGGACCGTAGAAGTTAGAGGTAGATCCTCTCCTGAGAAGTGCAAGCAGGTAAGTTACACATTTGGGTAACAGAGGCTCTCTGTTTGCTCATTCTCTGTCTCCAAAGACACTGTCCCAACCCAGCAGGAAATCTGAGGACTCATGTCTTAGGCATAAGGCCTGGAAGGTAGAATGCCTGGCTTTCCTGTGGCTCCTCTGTGTGGGTTCTTTGCATGCATTTCATGTGCCCTGGGTGAGCTGTTCAGGAGGCTCTAATCCTAAATGACTGCTGCCGCTTCCGTGTTGGCAAGATAAGGGCGTGTGAAAGGTCTGGCCTCCCAGTGTCAGCAGCCTGGGGTAGAGTGTGGGCAGGAAGGCCACCTCGGTCAGTGGCTGGGGGAGGCCCTGCAGACCTGGCTCCACCATGTGCCAATCACAGGATCAGGGCACAGAAGTCAGCAGGCACCAGGCAGTGAACGAGCAGATTTAGGATGGATGAGAAGTCAGGATTCTGGGGCCCAGACCCGATTAGATCTGCAGTGAGGAGAGTTACTCTCTGAGCTCAGATACCGCCTCAAAGGGAGGGGAATGGTCCTTGTTCCTGTGTTGCAGGCTGTAAGGAGCAAGTGGAGGAAAGCAGACCACAGTGCTTTGAAATCTGCAAAGTTCTTCCCAAGGGCAACCTTCAGATTTTCCCTAAATAGACCAGAAATAGGAGGCCTGAGCCTCTCCTCTGGCTTCCGTGGGCAGTGGAGCTGAGCCTGTGTTCCAGCTGCGCCCGCAGGCGGTCATTAGTGCAAGGGGCCCAGACCCGATTAGATCTGCAGTGAGGAGAGTTACTCTCTGAGCTCAGATACCGCCTCAAAGGGAGGGGAATGGTCCTTGTTCCTGTGTTGCAGGCTGTAAGGAGCAAGTGGAGGAAAGCAGACCACAGTGCTTTGAAATCTGCAAAGTTCTTCCCAAGGGCAACCTTCAGATTTTCCCTAAATAGACCAGAAATAGGAGGCCTGAGCCTCTCCTCTGGCTTCCGTGGGCAGTGGAGCTGAGCCTGTGTTCCAGCTGCGCCCGCAGGCGGTCATTAGTGCAGATGGACTCCTCCAGGTGACACCATGATGCTCCTCTAGCAGGTCAGCCCCTGCAGCCACCCACGAGGACAGGAGGAGGTGGAGATGGAGCATGCTGGTCACATGTGGGGGGTGAGGCTTGGCCAGCAAAATCCCTAACTATCACCATCCTCTCTCATTCAGACATCCAGAAGATGAAGTGAGCTTGCTTGAAGAGTATACTGGCATCAAACACAGGACAGCCCCATGGGCCTAAGCAAGCCTGTGGGCATCCTCCCATACAGGGGTATGTGTAAGGGAGCTGTAATACATGTACAGTTACCAGGATAACTGGTAAGTGTAAGGGACTTCACCTGTTTTAGGAAAGTAAGTGAAGTTGTGGACGTCAGCCTAGCACCTGGAAAGGTGTGACCACCTCTTGACTGTGAATTAGAGCGAGGCCTTCCTATCATTCCCTACCCTAATACCTTTCCCTCTACTGATCCGTGACCAAATATCCTTTAGTGAGGGAGAAAGCCCATATGCCCCCTTAGAGGGAAGGCCCAAGGTAAAAGTCAGGATGAGTTGACATGGTTAATGACTGGTACTCAAGAAATCCCTCAAATTCTTTTTATACGGAAAGAAGAGTCTGCACTGATCCAGGGATCTGAAGACACTCCCTACCCTAATACCTTTCCTTCTAATGATGCATGACCAAATATCCTTTAGTGAGGGAGAAAGCCCATATGCCCCCTTAGAGGGAAGGCCCAAGGTAAAAGTCAGGATGAGTTGACATGGTTAATGACTGGCACTCAAGAAATCCCTCAAATTCTTTTTATAGGGGAAGAAAAGTCTGCACTGATCCAGGGATCTGAAGACTGATAACAGAAAAGGAAAAAACACCCCCAGAAAAAAAGAGAAATTCAGGAAAGAGCAGTGGGAGCGGTGCTAATGGCCAGGGTGCTAATAAACATGTGATTGCATCAGATGCCTCATGTTGCCTGGACGCAGCCTTTTGCTGAGAATCCCAGTTCTCTTCTGTTGGAACTGGGCTGCATCCCAGCCTTCACCTGTGTGGCTGCCCCTCTCCACCAGGTGGAGACCAAGGAGCTAGGAGTCAGAGGAGGGCTTGAACTGGATTTGTACACAGGATACGTTCATGGGGTGAGGATCTGTGTAGAAACAAGCCCTCTTTCTGTAATAACTCCTGATGATGGAAGAATGTTCTGTGAATGTTGGCACTGGGCATTCTGGAAGGGTCTGAGAATGGGCTGGGATGGGACCAGGGAGCAGGGACTGAGAAGGACATGAGTGTGAGAGCACAGAGGTCACTGACTCTCTCACCCCTGCTCTGCCCCGAGGCCCAGGGCAGGGAGAATGAAGGATGAGCTTGGAAGGACTCAGCACTGCCAAGGTCGTTTCCTTTATTCCCACTCTGTGAGCAGGGACTAGAGGAGACATGGAAAATGCTGCCCTGGTGGGAAATGGGTGGATCCTAAATGAGACTTCATTTCACAGGCTGACCTACTTGGATTTGTGTTTACCCGTGGGCTTGGAGTGAAGCTGGTACATGGAGGAGCCTGAGGATAGGTGCCCGGATATGCCTACTTTCTGGGGCCTGTCATGTCCCCCTGGCCACTGCTGCCCAGGTACCCAGGCTCCAGGATTGTGCCCAGTTCCGTGGTGCTCCTCAGAGGACAGAGGGGCTGGGTAAGGTTGAGGTAGTGGGAAGATCTGGCTTCTGTATGGTTGGTTGGCAATGTGGCTGGGGAAGCAGGATGAACACTGGTAACAGCTGGGCAGAAGGAAACATGAGTGAGAAGCAGTAGCAGAACACAAGGATCAGCCAGGAAACGTGTGACTGAGATGAACAGACACTGAAGGGACACACAAGCTGAGGTCCCAGTCGGCTGCGGAATACCAGTGAGATGAAGACACCCCAGAAGCTACAGCTCTAATGCCTTGTATTCGCTAGCATGAGATACAAGAGCTAGAGTGTGGATGAAGCATCATAAAGTCAGCCATGTGCACAAAAGGAAAGTCCTGGTAAAGGACTAAAAGCCTAATCCTGGCTCCTATGATAATGCCTCATGATAGAGTCCAGGGAAGTTCCTGGGTAGAACCCCTGGGAAAGTCAGGGGTTAAGAGTGTGACGGGCCATAGCTCTGAGCACACCTATGAATAGGAATGTTTGTGTTCCTGGGAGTACTTGCTGTTCTGGAAGCTAAAGTGAGTGTGTCACTCACCAGTTTTCCCAGTTTTCCTTTGGGGTTGTCAAAAGAGGAAGGGGGCATAAATCCAGCTAGCATGGTGGCCCCAGTCACTCCAGAGTGAATGTTTTGCTCAGGCTGGGGGAGATTCTGTGTGAGGTAAGGGGTGATTTGAATCTTAACACAGTTCAAGGAATTGAAATGTCGTCATTCATGTCTGAAGAGTTGTGAACACTCTCCCATGCTTAGTCATACTTAGCGCCATGCTTAGTCACTTAGTCGTGTCCGATTCTTTGGGTCCACATGGACTGCAGCCCGCCGGACTCCTCCTGTGGAGTCTCCAGGCCAGAATACTGGAATGGGTTGCCATGCCCTCCCCCAGGGGATCGTCCCATCCAGGGATGGAACCCAGGTCTCCCGCATTGCAGGTGGTTCTTTACCAGCTGAACTACGCCAGAAGCCCTCCATGGGGGAGGGAGGACCCTTCATTTCATAGGCTGATGCTTTCATAGACCCTGTGCAATCACGGGCCTTCACATCATCTTTGCCTCTGTGTAGAAGGAATCCCAGCTCAGTGGAGAGAAGGAAAGAGGTGAACCAGCTATAATTTATGATATTTACTTTCAGAAGACTGCTTTCTTCCAGGGATTATCAACATCAGCAGCAGAGTAAAAACCAGCTGCACCTAAGAAATAGGAGTGAGAGCATAGTTTTCTCCAACCAAGCCAGCCCTTTGATGGGTTAATGCAGTTGGCTGCTGCCAGTTTTGATCCTCAGTTATAACTGTTTCTGAAATGTGGCTACATACTGGAGTCACCTTAGACAACGCAAAAACATAACTGCACCTCCAGAGAATTTGCTTTAATTGGTATGGGGTATACCTTGGGCAGTGGATATTTAAAACTATCCCAGCTGATTCTATTATGCAGGAAAGTTTGATAAGTATTGTCGTGGGTCTCTCCCTCCCCAGTTTTATAATTTTGTTATTAGGATCACTAGAAATTAGAGAGCTGAAAAATATTAAGCATCTAAGTTATAGTCAGGATAAGAGATGTGACTTCCTATCACTTTCACACCCCTTTCCATCCCAACACCACATAAGGAAGGAGGGAAATTAGTGATTGTCTCCAATCGGCTTACTTTCTCACTAAGGCCAAAGGAGGTTCCACCTCTATCAGTAATAGTGATCATTACAGAGCACATGCCCTAAACCACGCTGATGCCAGACAGACACTTACACAAGGAAATTTTAGCTCCAGAGTAACCTGAGAATCTGCCATGCATCACTGTCCACTTGAAAGCTTGTTTCAAAGCAAAGGAGGAGTATTGATGAGTGATGGTTCCTTTGAGAGGACTGTGCTTCACCAGGTAAAAAAAGGGCTATAGCCTTCCTCACCAAGGCTGGGCCATCCACACTCTGGCTGATGGAACAGACTGGATGTGACTCCAGTTCACCCACATCAGCAGACCCTTTCATGCACCGTATTCTCCTTCCTCCATATTTCCTTTTGGGCAAAGACAATGGGACAATGTGGAAAGATGAAGGAAATGGAGGCAAGGAAAAGAAAGGGAATCTAGTGAAACAGTCTTGCCTTTGGCATGGAACAGATTTGTTATCCATCAATTGTTGGTTCCAGGTTGGCTATGGTAGCAAGTTCTAGGTCAGAGAGAATAGCATCTTCCTGTCATCTCGAAAGAGAGAAAAGATTGTTGCAAGGGGCCCGCAGCATTCAGCAGGTTACCATTCTAGACAGAGAAGGTATAATGGAAACGTGGAATCAGTATTCAAAGACCTGGGTCCAAGCCCATTTTGCCCCATCACTAGTGACCTTGAACAAGTAACCTCACTTCCTGAGTTTTAGTTCTCTGCCCTGGTAAGACCACGGTCGCGTTGGTAGATAAGCTTAGATCACTGTACCCATGTAGCATTGATAGCAGAAGGTGGCGTCTGAGACCACACTGCCTGCTGGAAGGAAGATGTGCAGACTCGCCTAAATAATAGACTCAGTCTAGCTGGTTCTGGAAACCACACTGGTGTCAGAGTAGGTTGTGTAACCATTTTCAATAACACTAAAGTGGCCCAAATGGTACTTGGGGCTCCAGATGTACACATTCTCAGCTGTGGTCTTAGGTCACGGGACATCCTTTGTATGGTGTTCCTACCATCAATCTCTGGCTCACCTTAGATCAGTGCATGTTTGAAGGCATATCACAGTTTTGTAAACATTTTGCCAACATGACAATAGTAGTGTGTATGCTCTGTCTTGGCTCTCATAAGATTTGTTGTTCAAGAATATGGAGTTACTTTCTTGAATTGGGAAGATCCCCTGGAGAAGGAAATGGCTATCGACTCCAGTATTCTTGCCTGGAAAATCCCATGGACAGAGGAGCCTGCTGGGCTACAGTCCATGGGGTCACAAGAGTCGGACACGATTTAGCGACTAAACCACCGCCACCAAGGAAAGAGTGGGGAAACAGCGAGGGTCCTGCCAAATCAAGAGCCATTCTGAACTCTGATAGTATCCTAAATACTGGCTGACATTTCTTGAGCTCAACCCAGAGACCCTACACTTTCCAGGTTTGCTGGATTTCCTGGGTGCAGTCACAGGTACTTTAGCAGACCAAAGTATTTACGCTGACTGCAGAACTAGACAAAGAAGCACACTACATGTGTATGCTACCTTCCTTATCACCTCTTACCATAATGTAATGGTCTCAGTGAAAATGGGAAGGGGCAGGTGAAACACCTGGTATTCAAATCAGGTTATGGGACAGAACTGACAGTGTCAGGTGAATTTAAATTATCTTGCCTCCATGGATTAATATTCAGTGATCTTTATGGCAAAATATGTTGCTAAAGTTTCTTCCAAAATAATATGTTCTAATGCGTTTGCTCTGGAGAAGGAAACGACAGCCCATCCCAGTGCTCTTGCCTGGAGAATTCTGTGGACAGAGGAGCCTGGTGGGCTGCAGTTCATGGGGTCGCAAAAAGCCAGAAATGACTGAAGTGACTGAGCACACACACATGCATTGCTCATTTGCAACTCCAAAGGCCCAAAGCCATATTTCTCTGTTACTTGGTGGTGCTTGTCATCAGCTTCAGTCAACACATCATCATCCAGACCGAATTCTAGAATTTGAGTCAACAAATCATCATTCTTTCCATAATGATTTTTCTACTCATGGTAACTTTTTTTTCCTAGTAACATCTTTAAAGAACATATACTATCTTAAGTCCTATTGAAAATGGTTCCCATTGTACAAGTAACCATAAAATAAATCATAACTCTTAACTAGCTTTTCTCTAGTGACCAAGTATGGGCCAGGACTTCAGAGGTTTTTAATAAGCTTGGTAATAATTGCTTAATATGTAGTACATAGTATTAGGATTATTTTTAATAGCACTTCAGATAAATCAGTGCGATGTGACTTTAGGCAAGTCATGTAATATTCTTTATATTTCAATTCTCATTTTAGAAAGAATTTGGATAACCTTTTTTTCTGCCACAGATACACTTTTGAGCTTCCTCACCCAGAAATATTCCTTTGCTGGGAGAAATATCAATAACCTCAGATATGCAGATGATACCACCCTTATGGCAGAAAGTGAAGGAAGAACTAAAGAGCCTGTTGATGAAAGTGAAAGAGGAGACTAGAAAAGTTGGCTTAAAACTCAACATTGAGAAAACTAAGATCATGGCATCTGGTCCCATCATTTCATAGCAAATAGATGGGGAAACAGAGATTTTCTGTTTCTTGGGCTCCCAAATCACTGCAGATGGTGACTGCAGCCATGAAATTAAAAGATACTTACTCCTTGGAAGGAAAGTTATGACCAACCTAGACAGTATCTTAAAAAGCAGAGACATTATGTGGCCAACAAAGGTCCGTCTAGTCAAGGCTATGGTTTTTCCAGTAGTCATGTGAGTTGGACCATAAAGAAAGCTGAGCACTGAAGAATTGATACTTTGCTGAAGAATTGATACTTTTGAACCATGGTGTTGGAGAAGACTCTTAAGAGTCCCTTGGACTGCAAGGAGATCCAACCAGTCCATCCTAAAGGAAATCATTCCTGAATATTCATTGGAAGGACTGATGTTGAAGCTGAAACTCCAACACTTTGGCCACCCGATGCGAAGAGCATCGCATTTGAAAATACTCTAATGCTGGGAAAGATTGAAGGTGGGAGGAAAATTGAATGACAGAGGATGAGATTGTTGGATGGCATCACCAACTCGATGGACATGAGTTTGAGTAAATTCTGGAGGTTGGTGACAGACAGGGAAGCCTGGCGTGCAGCAGTCCATGGGGTCACAGAGAGTCGTACACGACTGAGCTACTGAACTGAGCTGAATTGGACTGTAATGAGAGGTGGCACCCCAGCATTGAGAAGCAACCTGCTCACTCCTTCCTTCACTTCACTAGTCATAAGTACTTAGTGGAACACTTGGATATTCTGGCCATTGTCACCCTTGTGGTACCACCAGCCTAGCCAATCCCAGCAGAGTTATAGTGACACAGTATGTCAGGAGAACTTCGCATATTTTGGACTCATAAACCATGGGGTAATGTAGTTAAAAGCTGACTCTATTTTTTGTTGCACACATCTCTCTTTCTGACTCAAGCTCCTGGGCCTCTAAACATTCTTGTGCTTGCATGGTATATATCCTTTTCACCTCTGATCTTGGCTTCTATTTCCCCTTGTACATCTGAGAAACACAGCCACAGGTTCCTGGTATGTGCCAACCCAGGTAGATCCAGCAATTGTTGCATAGAGACTGCCCTTGCATCCTCTCCACTGAATATACTGATTTACCCAAGTTAGATAAAAGTAATGTCAGGTTTGCTACTTGTATTTACGGAGCTATTTATGAAATATTAGTGGATTCCCTGGTGGCTCAGACGGTAAAGTGTCTACCCACAATGTGGTGACCCTGGTTCGATCCCTGGGTTGGGAAGATGCCCTTCAGAAGGGAATGGCAACCCACTCCAGTACTCTTGCCTAGAAAATTCCATGGATGGAGGAGCCTGGTGGGCTACAGTCCATAGGGTCACAAAGAGTCAAGACACTCTGACAAGCAGGAAGGAGATCCTGTGGAATTGTAATAAAATTCATTAGTGACACATACAGAGGCAAATTCTCATAGAAACTTAAAAACTACAGTCAGCAGAGGATGAAATAGGGAAATAGGCATGCCCAAACTGACTTCAGGTTACATAAAACCCAGTAAGTTGCCATGGGGGGAGTTTTGTCAATATTATAATGGGATATATCAGGAATAATAAAGTTGGGAAAAATATACCTTTGCTATATTGACTAGTCATAAGCTTAAGCTGAAGAAAAATGAAAGTGTTAGTCACTCAGTCATATCCGACTCTTTGAGACCCCATGGACTGTAACCCACCAGGCTCCTCTGTCCATGGAATTTTTCAGGCAAGAATACTGGAGTGGGTTGCCTTTCCCTTCTCCAGGGGATCTTCCCAACCCAGGGATCAAACCTGGGTCTCCTGCACTGCAGGCAGATTCTTTACCATCTGAGCCCCAGGGAAGCAAGTTTAAGCTAAGTATTATTCTCAAAATGTCTTCACACTTCAAAGGGTGTGAAAGATTGGTAAAGTCTAAAAGAAGAATATGTAAAATTTTACATTTTTCTTTGAGGAAAAGCACCAAGGACGGTTCAAATAGAAACAGATTAATGAATGACCTCAATAGACTCCTGCATAAATGAAATATTGCCGCCTTTGGAGAAGGCAATGGCACCCCACTCCAGTACTCTTGCCTGGAAAATCCCACGGAAGGAGGAGCCTGGTGAGCTGCAGTCCATGGAGTCGCTAAGAGTCGGATACGACTGAGCGAATTCACTTCACTTACTGGGAAATATTGCCGCCTTGATGTTTTTCCCTGTATACACAACACTGAACAAGGAGAAATTTTCAGATTTGAGAAACAGTGTTTGCAGGATCAGAGCAGGGAAGCCTGAAATTGCAAGGGGCTGTTGGGAAAGATGGTCTCCTTCATCAGAGACCTTCAGAGAGGAGCTAACCAGCCTTTGCTCTGACTCATGAGCCCTGTTCTCTGTGGCTAGCACTCTAATGTGATGTGCGTGTCTGATCAAGCTTCCTGGCTTACAGGCTGTATCCAGGGACTGCATTTAAACCAGAAGATAAGAATCACAGCCTTCTTGTCTCCAGCGTAATTCAAAACACTTTTGTTTTCCTTAGAGTCACTCACTGTTGCTTGTTTCTCTTCTCACACACTTCCAGGTCTTTCATTTCCTCCTCATGGCTGTTATCTCTTCTTGTCCTCCCACCCACAGATGGTTCCAGGCCCAGATGACCAAGAAAGCAGTTATCTGAATCATTCTCTAGGGCTGACTCTTCCTTTAGGAGCTGCCTTTGTCCTTCCATGTTTGGGTAGGACCTCTTTGTCACCTGACATCTTTATATATATATTTTTAACTTTAGCAGCTTTTTAAAAACAATATTGTGTTTCAGGTATACAGCAAAGTTATATATATTTTCAGATTCTTTTCCATTATAGATTATTACAAAATATTGAATATATTCTGTGTGCTATACCCTAAATCCTTGTTGTTTATCTATTTTATATATAGTAGTGTGTACCTGTTAATCCCAAGTTCCTAATTTATACCTCTCCTTATTTCTCCTTTGGTAAGCATAAATTTGTTTCTATGGAAATCTGTTTCTACTTTGTGAATAAATTCATTGTATTATTTTTTAGATTGCACATAGAAATGATATCATAGAATTGTCTTTCTCTGCTTCATTCAGTATGATGATCTCTAGGTTCATCTGTGTTGCTGCAAATGGCAATATGTCGTTCTTTTTCACGGCCAACTAATATTCCACTGTATATGCACATAGTTCACATCTTCCTTATCCGGTCATCTGTCCATGGACACGTAGGTTGTTTTCATGTCTTGTCTACTGTAAATAGTGCTTCTATGAACATTCAGGTAAACATTGTGGTACAGCTATCTTTGTAAAATAGGGTTTTCATCATTTATTTATTGAAATTTTATTTTAAAATTTATTTTTAATTAGACGATACTTGCTTTACAATGTTGTGTTAGTTTCTGTCATATAGCAACGTGAATCAGCTATAACTGTACACGTATACTCTCCCTCTTGAACCTCCCTCCCACCCCACTCACCCTATCCATCTGGGTTGTCCCAGGTTACCAAGCTGGGCTCCCTGTGTTGTATAGCATCTTCCCACTAGCTGTTTTCCATACAGTAGTGTATATATGTCAATACTACTTTCTCTGTTTGTCCCACCCTGTCCTTCTCCCACTGTGTCCACAAGTCCTTTCTTTACATCTGCATCTCTAGACCTGCCCTGAAAATAGGTTCATCAGTACCATTTTTCTAGATTCCATATATATGCATTAACAAGCACTAACCCTTGTTTTCAAGTATGTTGACCCATAATTTATATCTACTTAAATAAATTGGAAGTCATATTTCCAACTGACTCCACTCCACTCCATTTGTTTAAACTAGTAAGACACTTTCTAACAGATCTACATTTTTATAATCCCCTTCCCCACATTTTGTGACTTCGTCCGTTTTACATCTTCATGCTTACCTTCTAACTGCTATTTGTTTTTATAATTGCTTTGACAATTTTTTTCACTGTTTTGTAAAATCTCTACTGGCTCATTTCAGTGATCTTCAGTCCTTTTATGTATACCTTTCCAACTGTGATGTTCCTTTTCTATCGATTCTTGTTTCTTTTCTCTTTAGAGAAGACCCTTTAATATTTCTTTTAGAGGTAGGTTTAATCTTGCTGAATTCTTTTAGTTTTTACCTGGGTGAGAAACTCTTTCTCTCTCCATCTATACTAAATGATCATTTTGCTGGGTATAGGATCCATGGTTGAAGGTTTTTCCCTTCCTGGACTTTGAATATATTATGCCACTCCTTGTGGCCTGCAAAGTTTCTTCAGAGAAATCAGCTGATAGCTTTATAGAAATTATATTTTAGTTGATTCTTTGTTTTTCTCTTGCTGCATTTAGAATCCTCCTGTTCCTTTTCATTTTTGCCATTTGAAGTATGATATGTCTTGGTATAAATCTCTTTGTGTTCATCTTGTTTGGGACCCTCAGTGCTTCCTGTACCTGGATTTCTATTTCCTTCTTAGATTTGAAAAGTTTTAAGACATAATTTCTTCACATATATTTTTAATCCCCCTTTCTCTTTCGTTTCCTTCTGGAATCCCTATTACATGAAGGCTGGCATGATTTCTGTTGTCTCATGAGTCTTGTAAGTTGTGCTTTTTTTTTTTTTTAATTTGTCGTTCTGTCTCCTCTTTGGATTTGATTTCCATTATGTTATCTTCAAGATCACTTATTCATTCTTCTGTGTCATTTAGTCTGCTAGTCATTGCTTCTAGATTATATTTCTGGCAGTTGAAGTATTGATTCTTTATTGGTTCATAGTTATGGTTTCTAGTTCCTTGTTACAGTGACCTACATTTCTATTGTTACTTTTTCTTAATTCAGTTAACATTTTATTACCTCCTCTTTTATTGAAGTATAGTTGATTTACAATGTTGTGTAAATTCCTGCTGTATAACAAAGTCACTAGTTATACATACATACATATATATATATATTGTTTTTCCAATAGGTTTATCATAGGATACTGAGTATAGTTCTCTGTACTATATAGTAAGACTTGTTGTTTATCCATTCTACATATAAAAGCTTACATCTCCTAACCCCAGCCTTCCATTCCATACCTCCCTCAGCCCTGTCCCCCTTGGCAACACTAGTCTGTTCTCTATGTCTGTGAATCTGTTCCATGGATAGGTTCATTTGTGTTATATTTTAGATTCCACATATAAGTGATATCATATGGTATTTGTCTTTCTCTTTCTGACTTAATCCACTTAGTATGATCATCTCTAGTCACATCCATATTGCTGCAAATGGCTTCATTTTGCTCTTTTTTATGGCTGAGTAGTATTCCTGTGTGTGTGTGTGTGTGTGTGAGAGACATCTTCTTTATCCATTTATCTGTCAATAGACATTTAGGTTCTTTCCATGTCTTGGCTATTGTGACTAGTGCTGCTATGAACATAGGGGTACATTTATCTTTTTGAATTATAGTTTTGTCCAGATATATATCCAGGAGTGGGTTGCTGGATCATATGGTAATTCTATGTTTAGTTTCCTGAGGAACTTCCATGCTATTTTCCACAGTAGCTGCACAAGCTTATATTTCTGCCAAAAGTACAGAAGAGTTCCCTTTTCTCCACACCCTCTCCAACCTCTTTTACTGGTAGACATTTTAGTGATGGCCATTCTGAGTGGTGTGAGGTGGTACCTTATTTTCATTTTGATTTGCATTTCTCTACGAATTAACCATGTTGAGCATTTTTTCATGTGCCTGTTGGCCATCTGTATTTCTTTAGAGAAATGTCTGTTTAGGTCTTCTGCCCATTTTGGGGTTGGGTTGTTTTTGTTTGTTTCTTGTTACGTTGTGAGGTGATTGTGTGTTTTGAAAATTAAGCCCTTACTGACTGCAATTCCAGTTGAGCTGTTTCAAATCCTGAAAGATGATGCTGTGAAAGTGCTGCACTTAATTTGCCAGCAAATTTGGAAAACTCAGCAGTGGCCACAGGACTGGAAAAGGTCAGTTTTCATTCCAATTCCAAAGAATGCTCAAACTACTGCACAAT
>SJXQ01005398.1:0-31794 GCA_006408695.1 Aepyceros melampus | reverse complement strand
ATGTTGAGCTTTAAGCCAACTTTTTCACTCTCCTCTTTCACTTTCATCAAGAGGCTTTTTAGTTCCTCTTTACTTTCTGAGGGTGGTGTCATCTGCATATCTAAGGTTATTGATATTTCTCCCAGCAATCTTGATTCCAGCTTTTGTTTCTTTCAGCCCATTGTTTCTCATGATGTACTCTGCATATAAGTTAAATATGCTGGGTGACAATAAAGGAGCCTTGATGTACTCCTTTTCCTATTTGGAACCAGTCTGTTGTTCATGTCCAGTTCTAACTGTTGCTTCCTGACCTGCATACAGATTTCTCAAGAGGCAGGTCAGGTGGTCTGGTATTCCCATCTCTTTCAGAATTTTCCGCAGTTTATTGTGATCCACACAGTCAAAGGCTTTGGCATAGTCAGTAAAGCAGAAATAGATGTTTTTCTGGAAATCTCTTTTTTTCCATGATCCAGCAGATGTTGGCAATTTGATCTCTGGTTCCTCTGCCTTTTCTAAAACCAGCTTGAACATCTAGAAGTTCATGGTTCATGTATTGCTGAAGCCAGGCTTGGAAAATTTGGAGCATTACTTTACTAGCGTGTGAGATGAGTGCAATTGTGCGGTAGTTTGAACATTCTTTGGCATTGCCTTTCTTTGGCATTGGAATGAAAACGGACCTTTTCCAGTCCTGTGGCCACTGCTGAGTTTTCCAAATTTGCTGGCATATTGAGTGCAGCACTTTCACAGCATCATCTTTCAGGATTTGAAATAGCTCCACTGGAATTGCATCACCTCCACTAGCTTCCATAAATCCTTACATATCCTTACATTGGTGCAAACCGCTGACCTTTTTTCAGGCTTGCCTGCTATATTTCCTGTGATAGGCTTCTGGTTTTGGATTCACATCTCAGTACTGGCAAGTTTCGAACTTCGTAACTGTTGATGTATAGGTATGTGCATGGTAGTGTTTTAGCTGTTGTTTTCTGTACAAAACAAATAATCTTGAATTAATGCATGATCTATTTCTTTGAAGTGAAATGTTATAGGGTTGTTCCACTTCCAGAATCTTGACTGGAATAACATTTGTGTTCCTGTTGAACATCTTATGATTTTTACAATTGCTTTTGAGGCAAATATAACATTAAAATGTTTATTTTTCTCACTATAAAATAAATATATGATGATTTTATGAAATATAAACTAGTGTAAAGGAAAATATGTAAAATTACACTGATGCAGATACTGTATATCTGTGTATGTGTTCATTAAATGTACTAGTAGTAAATATATAATTACTAAGCAAATATAGTAAAACCCGACAAAATTTATACCTGACCTATTGCCTACTAAGCAAATATACTAAAACCCTACAAAGTTTATACCTGACCTTTTACCTTATCAGAAAGTTTTTTATCATGGGATATAAGTAAATCTCTATATTTCTCATTATCACCTTAAGATAAAATAAGAACTGATATTTAAAGGACAAAACTATTAATAAATTTTCTTGACATTACAGGTAAATACCAAATTAGATTATAACTTCAATGAATTAGTTCCTTTCTAATTCCAATTTTTCAATGACACTATTATCTTTTAATTAATGTTTTAGAGATATATGTAGAATATTGATAATATATTGGAATAGTTTACTGCCTTTTTCTTTCAGCATTAATGTCATATGTTTGTTTTTTCAACACTAGGTTCCATTGCTATGTAAAATTAAATACTAGGGCACTATGAAGTGTAGCAGCAGTTTGTCTGAGGGATGGTAAGAAACATGTTTAGAAATTACCCTGATTTTCCCACATGCTAGATCTTTTATAACATATACTGTAAAGGTTTCACTTTTACCTGATTAGCTGAATTTAGTGATTATGCTTAATTGAACTTTGTTTGATAAATATATATGTTTAAAATTTCACGTAGCAAAATGTGTTTAAGTGTACTTTAGCAATAAAATCACAAGCTTTAAAAAGAGATAGTCAAGCCTGTTGGAAAATGAGAGAAAAATATTTAAAGTAAGAAGTATAACCTCAGAAAATGGAGATTAAAACCATGAAAGGCATTAGGGATAACTTTACAGTAAAGTGCTATAATGTGTAAGAAGAGTGGATGAATGATTATAAAATAAAGTCAGATCAACTCAATAATATGTCAGTAATCATAAAATAAATTGGAAACTCAAATTTATGGCCAAAGAAAGTACTCATGTTGAGTCATTTCTATAAAATTTTCAAATAAATACTTGCAAGTTTTGAATTTTTTTTCTAGAAATGTGAAAAGTTAATTAACTCATACTGCTTCATTTTTTTAAAAAATGTAGCATAAAAAAAGAAAAATCATAAGACAGTTTTACTCTATGAATAATAATGAAAAATTCAATGAAAACATTGCCAAGCAAAATAGCAATGAAAGAATAATGCCTAGAAACAAAACAACTGACTCGATAATTGAGTATTTTAAATGTGTAATAATGCTTTTATATTCTATATCAGTTAATGCAAATTAAGCATTTACCTATTTTTTTCAGTTTGAAATATAATTGGCATACAGAACTATATAATTTTAAGGTGTAAAATATAATTTGACTTACATATATCATGAAATGATTGGCATAGTAGATTTAGTGAATATCTCATATAATTTAGTATTAAAGAAATTGAAAAAATTTACATTCATTTTTAATTGAAGTCATTTTAATTAAAATGTTATCAAAATACTCCTACAAATGATAAAAAATGCTCTGATGATTAAGGTGAGCTGAGAAATTCCCGCTACTTCTATACCTGTTTGTTTTTAGAGTATTTGTTGTCTGTGCTTTTATTTATTACAAATATGATTCTGGTTTAATATACAAGAATATAAATTGTTTTGTGTTAATTTTTTTTTAGTAGATAATTGCCAAAAACAAAGTTTTTGAAAGTCTGGGTGATACATCATTCCGTGCTATAGAGTTGTGTGTTTAAAAACTAAAAAAGTGAATGACTTTAAAATATTATCATGGTTATCATATTAACAAAGTAGCTTTTCTTTTTTCTTTAAAAATGCTATTTAAATCATAAAGCTATGATCCTAAGCCATGAACCAGAAATCTGGTAAGGGCTGAAAAAAGGACACTTTTAAGAAGTACCATTGATTCTCTAATGAAATGATCATCTGTGTGTGTGTGTGTGTGTGTGTGTGTGTTTAAGGTTTAGCTTAATTAACTAGCATCACTCCTCATTAAGAGCATAGCAATGAAATAGTAGAAACATGAGAAGACATGAGGTACTAATAAAACTTTAGGATAGGATAATTTGATCATACTTAATAAGTATGAGGCAAAGAAAAGAAATTCCACTTCCAAGGGAAAGTTTGCACTTCATTTCATTGTTTTTCTCTGATGATGTTTCTATAATACATTCATCTTACAAATGCAATATACTATTCATTTTCTGATAGGAAAATGTTGACCAAAAGTAAACCCAAATGCCAAAGAATATAGTATTCTTCTGATCTTACAGATACTAGCCCTTTAACTCATTCAGAATTATAGAATAACAGACCAATTAGCAATAACAGTTTTATGGATCTTGTAAATTGCTGTGGACTGAATTGTTTCCCACATGGATTCACATGTTGGAGTCCTAACCCTCAGTGGTGACTGACTATATTTGGATAAGATCTTTAGGGGGCAATCAAGGTTAAATAAGGTCATTAGGATGGGGTCCTAATCTGGTAGGATTGGTGGTTTTATAAGAAGAGGTATTCCTGCACAGGAAAGGCCATGTGAGGAGACAGCAGGAAAGGCAGCAGTCTGCAAGCCTGAAAGAGAGTTCTCACCCGGAACCAAATTGGCACTTACCTTGATCTTGGACTTGTCAGCCTCTAGAACTCAAAGAAAATACCTAGTCTGTGTTATTTTGTTATGGCAACCCAAGCTGGTTAAGACACAGTTTTGTTTCCAGGGAAAAATCAGAATAGGCTTAAACTCAAGTTTTTATATATATATAAATAAAGTTATATATATATTTATATATATAAATAACAGTATTGGAGAAGTCTCTTGAGAGTCCCTTGGACTGCAAGGAGATCCAGCCAGTCAATCCTAAAGGAAATCAGGCCTGATATTCATTGCAAGGACTGATGCTGTAGCTGAAACTCCAATACTTTGGCCACCTGATATGAAGAACCAACTCATTGGAAAAGACCCTGATAAAAGATAAAAGACCCCTGGGAAAGATTGAAGGCATGAGAAGAGCAGGATGACAAGAGGATGAGATGGTTGGATGGCATCTCCGACGTGATGGACATAAGTTTGAGTAAGCTCTGGGAGTTGGTGATGGACGGGGAGGCCTGGCATGCTGCAGTCCATGGGGTCTCAAAGTGTTAGACACGACTGAGTGACTAAACTGAACTGATATATAATGAGCTGAAAATTTAAGTTGGTTATGTCATACTTCTAAACATACATTAGACTGTAAAGTATTTGGCTGTTTAACTTTGGATTTGCAAAAGTATTTTTGGCATTTTAATTTAGAATCTTATTTTCTGTACTTCCCCTTTGAAGTAGTTGTGCTGTGGAAATCAGTTAATGCTTGCCAACTCAATAGATGAATAAACCTACCTGTTTATTGGAGAGACAGTTAATTGTAATTCTAGGTATATATAGCAGTAATTATTAGATTGTTTTCTTGGAACATTCCCTAAATTTATAGGTCCATCGGCTCTGCAGATATAGAGCCTAAAATTTATAGTTACTGAAGTGTGGTTTTGTTTTGTTATTTTTTAAGAGAGGGCAAAGAATATTGTAACAACTTGACTGAGTGTCCATTCATTTGATCATGTATCGTGAGTCCAAAATGGTGCCAGTCACTCTGACAAGTTCTTTCTTGTCTGTGCAGTAAACATTGTCCTATGTACGTTACAAAGCGATTATAATACTCTCCCCTGGTTGAATTTGTGAAGCATTCTTGTCTCTTATTTGAAATTTGAAGGATATTTTAAACCACAGTTATGTTTAAGATCTATAAAAAAACCTAGATCTTATTGAAAATAAAGTGGTATGTTAGTTAGCCCTTGTGATAGCTTCTACTGCAAGATCGACTCAGTTCTTGCATATAAACATCTATCATGGTGATTGTATCCACTTCTGTATCATGTATTGACACTGTTCATTCAACCATGCCATATTTTCTCAATTCTGTTATAGGCAATGAAATTATAACAGGATTCTTAATTGGGATAATGGTTTGCTGGCCAAACAAATTTGGGAAATGTTGTATAGCTTCCTCTTTGGAGAGTCCTAGTACTTATTAACCTTTAAGAGTGTAGAGAAATTATGCTAGAAATAAATAAAATTTAAGTCATTTTACTGATATTTTTTCATATTTCTATTACTGTGTAACATTAACATACTATAAGCATATATTTCATTTAATTCAAATAATAACACTACCCCAAATTTTTTTATTATTGGCAAGTGCCATAATACTTTTGATAAAATTTACAACTCATTTTGTTCTCTCCTTGAGTTACCTTGTCCAACTGTGCCAGGCATTTTCTTGTAAAGATTTAATTGTGTTAGACTCAAACTTTTACAGTAAATGACTGGGTAAAGATGACTTTCTTGATAACAGATAATAAGATGGTCTCAGTCACTTTTAGACATAAATACAGTATATAAAAAGCAAAAATACAGTCTCGATTCCAAATTTGATTTATTATTAACCCTTAGTGCTTTACCACCCTGCACCTTAGGTTAGGGCTAATGGAAGCCGACAGTGGAAAAGAGGCAGAAGGGATGTGGTACTTCCTAGCTGTATGTATTTTGCCTCCACCGGGTAGAAGTGCTAAGGGCAAGGGAGGACAGAAAATGGTTGGTATCTGGCTGGCTGACTTTGCTAAGACTAGGTAGATGTAGTTATGTAGTAAAAAATTTAAACTAACTTTTTTACTTGGGGAGAGATTGTACGGGTTATTTAGAAATTTCTTATGTGGGCATCCTCTCTGTAGTTCCTTTGAACCAGCAGACACATATCTCTGTACCATGTGAAGATATTCTGCTACTGGTTTCTGTGGCTTTGGGTGTCATTTTGGATTTGTCTCCTCAATACTATAAGAGAATAGTGCATTCTTCATGCTGCATGGCAGCCTTCACAGATGCTACCCATCAGCCAAAATTTGGACATAAATTGTTACATCACTCTTAATATTTTGCAGTATTTTTTTTTACTATTTTTCTTTGCAAAGTTTCTCTTATATTGTTGTATATTTGGATAAATATTTAAGAAAGGGCCACTGGAAAGTCTTTTATTCCTAGGAACCTCATGAAGATTGTTTGGTGAGTCCAGAAAAGGTTTTCAAGAATCTCTGTCTACATACATGGTTACTCTTGGTATTGCATCAGTGTTTTTCGTCTAATAATATTAGTGTCCATGTAGAAGTCACTTAGGTCCCAGCACTCTGTAACTCACTGAAGAAAAATTGCAGATTTTTCTGTAACTTCTTGGAACTGAAATATATTTCTCAGTGTTGTTGCTAAGGAAGGGGGCCCTCAGATATTGTATAATATGATTATTAAAGTTCCTTAGTTTCTATTCATTTTTCATATTTTATCAGAAGTTGTGAAAATTTTTTCTGTTAATTTTTTAAAATCTGTTACTGAACAAAGATATTCAGGGATTTGTTAAAGGTCAAATTATTGCTGTTTTTAAAAAAATTGTTTAGAGGAGAATACAAATAAAAATCCATTGTCTCATTGTTTGTAAAAAGACATTAAAAAGGGAACATGGAAGACATCAAAAAGGACATGTGCACAATTCAGAATCTCTATAAATTGATAGCTGGAGATCAGACGTTTACTTGGCTAGCTTTTTATGATGGCTATAACAAGTGACAGGCCATTCAAAGGCTGAAGAAGAAAGATAATGAAATATTAAATTAGAACAGCTTCCAAAACAGACTGACAGTACTGTTCGCAGCAAATTAAAAAGGGATTGACAACTGAAGAGAAAATAGAGGTCTGGAATTTGAGATGAGAATTTTTTAATCATCTGGCATTTTGCTTCGTGGATAAGATCTTACTCAGATTTCTCCCTAGAGATAAAGAGGCATTTAAAAGATATTTCTAAAATCCAATTATTCAAAGAGAAAGATTTTAAATGGGTTTAAAGATTTCAAAGCTATTTTGTACAAGATACAATATCAGGTTTTTAAAGTATGGAGCTATGAGTTATGCTTGCATTGAGATGGAATTTAGTCAGTATTTTTGTAATTAGAGCAAATCAAGTCATATACAATTTTACCCTAATGAATAATACATGACAAAAAATACTGCAGTCCTTGCTGGTTATTTCAGTCTTACATAAAAATCATTTTGTTTTTGTTTCTTGCAAATGATAGCAACTAGAAGCTGTGAGCCAGTTCGTGGTGGGGCCTTTTTTTATCTTACATTCATCCAGACTAGAACATGACTGAGGAAATGGTTCATTACTATCCTGCCAGATCTGTGAAGACCAGTTGTTGTTTCTGTACTTTCTGTACCTTTTTATATGATTGTTGGTAGTCACTACACATTATATAAAAAATAATAATAATACATTATTATTAGGTACAGAGTGTAAGTCCCCAGGAGAATTGGTGAAAGACTTTATTTTTGAAAGAAATGAATGTATAAGGATGGTCTCTTTCAAACTGAAAATGACTTCTCTACTTAATCTTCATCTGTTTTAAGCCACAGGGTTTCTTTGACTCAGAGAAAACCATATTTATTCCAGAATAATGTAATTCTTTTATCCTCTTCAGCTATCGGTGTTGATATGTCAGTGAATATTTAGACAAACAGCTTTTTAGCAGTACATGACAAAGTTGCCATTTGTCAAACTAATCTAATATATATCTTACTTACCTCAAAGGACTGTTATGAAAAATTTAAAAACATGTAAAATAACTAGAACACTCCTTGATGAATGTTAAACTAAAATCTATCTCATATATCAGCAGGTTTTATTTTCCTGAGAAACTGTATTCAGTTCAGTTCAATTGCTCAGTCGTGTCCAACTCTTTGCTAGCTTCAGCATCAGTCCTTCCAATGACTATTCAGGACTAATTTCCTTTAGGATTGACTGGTTTGATCTCCTTGCAGTCTTTTAATATAAATCACTTTTATCTAAGTCTACTGAGAATATTGTCATCTACTAGAAGTTCTTAGCATGAACTGAGAACATGTACACATTTTTTCATTGATTGAGTTAAGAAAGATGAATGTTTTAATAAATATTGATAAATTATGGAGTTTTTAAAATGCAATTTAAGTAATTCAGAAATATTTGATAATGATTAGTTTCCTTCATAGTTCTTTTTTCAGATATTTTTCTATGTTCTTTGTATGGTTCTGTGTTCTTTGTTCCCTACTTTCTTCAATTTAAGTATAAATTTGGCAATAAGGAGTTCATGATCTGAGCCACAGTCAGCTCCCGGTCTTGTTTTTGCTGACTGTATAAGAGCTTCTCCATCTTTGGCTGCAAAGAATATAATCAATCTGATTTCGGTGTTGACCATCTGGTGATGTCCATGTGTAGAGTTTTCTCTTGTGTTGTTGGAAGAGGGTGTTTGCTATGACCAGTGCATTCTCTTGGCAAAACTCTATTAGCCTTTGCCTTGCTTCATTCTGTACTCCAAGGCCAAGTATGCCTGTTATTCCAGGTGTTTCTTGATTTCCTACTTTTGCATTCCAGTCCCCTATAATGAAAAGGACATCTTTTTTGAGTGTTAGTTCTAAAAGGTCTTGTAGGTCTTCATAGAACCTTTCAAGTTCAACTTTTTCAGCATTACTGGTTGGGTCATAGGCTTGGAATACCGTGATATTGAATCATTTGCCTTCGAAACGAAAAGAGATCATTCTGTCATTTTTGAGATTGCATTCAAGTACTGCATTTCAGACTCTTGTTGACCATGATGGCTACTCCATTTCTTCTAAGGGATTCCTGCCCGCAGTAGTAGATATAATGGTCATCTGAGTTAAATTCACCCATTCCAGTCCATTTTAGTGCACTGATTCCTAGAATGTCAATGTTCACTCTTGCCTTCTCATTTGACCACTTCCAATTTGCCTTGATTCATGGACTTAACATTCCAGGTTCCTATGCAATATTGCTCTTTGCAGCATCGGACCTTGCTTCTATCACCAGTCACATCCACAACTGGGTATTGTTTTTGCTTTGGCTCCATCCCTTCTTGTGTCTGGAGTTATTTCTCCACTGATCTCTAGTAGCATATTGGGCACCTACTGACCTGGGGAGTTCCTCTTTCAGTATCCTATCCTCTTACCTTTTTATACTGTTCATGAGGTTCTCAAGGCAAGAATACTGAAGTGGTTTGCCATTCCCTTCTCCAGTAGACCACATTCTTTCAGACCTCTCCACCATGACCCGTCCGTCTTGGGTGGCCCCGCACAGTATGGTCAATTTCATTGAGTTAGACAAGGCTGTGGTCCATGTGATCAGATTGGCTAGTTTTCTGGGATTATGGTTTCAGTGCTTCTGCCCGCTGATGCCCTCTCACAACGTCTACCATCTTACTAGGGTTTCTCTTACCTTGATCATGGGGTATCTCTTCACGGCTGCTCCAGCAAAGCACAGCCGCTGCTCCTTACCTTGGATAAGGGGTATCTCCTCAGGGCCACCCCTCCTGACCTTAAATGTGGAATAGCTCCCTTCGGCCCTCCTGTGCCCGTGCAGCTGAGCTCCTTGCACGTGGGATTGCTCCTCTCGGCCTCCCCCCCCCCGACCTCGGGCCTGTGGTATCTCCTCTCAGCCGCCACCCCTGACCTCGGATGTGGGTGTAACTTGTCTTGGACGCCGCCCCTGACCTCAGACGTGGGGTAGCTCCTCTCTTAAATTGAAGAAAGTAGGGAAAACCACTAGCCCATTCAGGTATGACCTAAATCAAATCCCTTGTGATTACACAGTGGAAGTAAGAAATAGATTCAAGGAACTAGATCTGATAGACAGAGTGCCTACAAACTATGGACAGAGGTTTGTGACATTGTACAGAAGACAGGGATCAAGACCATCCCCATGGAAAAGAAAAGCAAAAAAGCAAAATGGCTGTCTGAGGAGGCCTTACAAATAGATGTGAAAAGAAGAGAAGTGAAAAGCTAAGGAGAAAAAGAAAGATATCAGCATCTGAACGCAGAGTTCCAAAGAATAGCAAGGAGAGATAAGAAAGTCTTCCTCAGTGATCAATGCAAAGAAATAAAGAAAACAACAGAATGGGGAAAACTACAGATCTCCAAGAAAATTAGAGATACCAAGGGAACATTTCATGCAAAGATGGGCTCAATAAAGGTTAGAAACGGTATGGAGCTAACAGAAGCAAGAAGATGTTAAGAAGAGGTGGCGAGAATACACAGAACTGTAAAAAAAGATCTTCATGACCCAGATGATTGGGATGGTGTGAACACTCACCTAGAGCCAGACATCCTGGCACGTGAAGTCAAGTGGGCCTTAGAAAGCATCACTATGAACAAAGCTAGTGGAGGTGATGGAATTCCAGTTGAGCTGTTTCAAATCCTAAAAGATGGTGCTGTGAACGTACTGCACTCAATATGCCAGCAAATTTGGAAACCTCAGCAGTGGCCACAGGACTGGAAAAGATCAGTTTTCATTCCAATCCCAAAGAAAGGCATTGCCAGAGAATGCTTAAACTCCTGCACAATTGCACTCATCTCACACGCTAAAAAAAAATGCTCAAAATTCTCCAAGCCAGGCTTCAGCAATACGTGAACTGTGAACTTCCAGATGTTCAAGCTGGTTTTAGAAAAGGCAGAGGAACCAGAGATTAAATTTCCAATATCTGCTGGATCATCAAAAAGCAAGAGAGTTCCAGAAAAACATCTATTTCTGCTTTCTTGACTATGCCAAAGCCTTTGACTGTGTGGATCACAATAAACGGTAGAAAATTCTTTGAGATGGGAATACCAGACCACCTGACCTGCAGCAGTTAGAACTGGACGTGGAACAGCAAACTGGTTCCAAATAGGAAAAGGCGTATGTCAAGCCTATATTTTGTCACCCTGCTTATTTAACTTATATGCAGAGTACATCATGAGCAACACTGGGCTGGAAGAAGCACAAGCTGGAATCAAGATTGCCGGGAGAAATATCAATAACCTCAGATATGCAGATGACACCACCCTTATGGCAGAAAGTGAAGAGGAACTAAAAAGCCTCTTGATGAAAGTGAAAGAGGAGAGTGAAATAGTTGGCCTAAAGCTCAAATTCAGAAAACTAAATTCATGGCATTTGGTCCCATCACTTCATGGGAAATAGATGGGGAAACAGTGCAAACAGTGTCAGACTTTATTTTGGGGGGCTCCAAAATCACTGCCAAGGATGATTGCAGCCGTGAAGTTAGAAGACACTTACTCCTTGGAAGAAAAGTTATGAGCAACCTAGATAGCATATTCAAAAGCAGAGACATTACTTTGCCAACAAAGGTCCATCTAGTCAAGGCTATGGTTTTTCCTGTGGTCATGTATGGATGTGAGAGTTGGACTGTGAAGAAAGCTGAGTGCCAAAGAATTGATGCTTTTGAACTGTGGTGTTGGAGAAGACTCTTGAGAGTCCCTTGGACTGCAAGGAGATCCAACCAGTCCATTCTGAAGGAGATCAGTCCTGTGTATTCATTGGAAGGACTGATGCTTAAACTGAAACTCCAGTACTTTGGCCACCTCATGCGAAGAGTTGACTCATTGGAAAAGACCCTGATGCTGGGAGTGATTCGGGCCCAAGGAGAAGGGGATGACAGAAGATGAGATGGCTGGATGGCATCACCGACTCTATGGACATGAGTTTAAGTAAACTCCAGGTGTTGGTGATGGACAGGGAGGCCTGGCGTACTGTGATTCATGGGGTCAGAAAGAGTCAGACACGACTGAGCGACTGAACTAAACTGAACTGATGTTCTTTGTTCAGGTATAGTTCTATATTCAGTTCTTTGTGATGGTATCATAGTAAGTAGCTTGTGAATGAGGATTTTTTGATAATTTTGAGATGTGTTTTAATATTTTAATGAATAGATTTTGATTCTGAATATTTTTATATGAAAGCATATTTACTTTGAAGATCATTGTTACTAATTTATAGTCTTTTTGTTGTAATCAAATAGTATATTTTAGAGTTGTTAGGGTTTTGATTTTAAATTTACTGCTCATACAATCATAAAAACAAAATATTTTTTCTTTCCATAAAGCCAGTTATTATTAGTGAATAGAATTAGCTATACATAAAGTAAGGCTACGAATGATTGAAGTTCATGTGTATTTTAGTGTATTATAATATTGTACTAGACTATATATAGTATAAATTATATATAGTAAACATTAAGAATTAGGTACAAAGACTAGTTATTAGGACTGTATGTCACATAGTAGCTTAATCATAATATTCATTTTACCTTTCAAGAATTTGAATAAGTGGCCAGCCTATTCTCAGTGCTTGGTCAAAACCAGTGTTTTATTAGGTTGTTCCTCTTGTGTTCTACATAAAGTCATTATTAAAGAAAAGCCATTACAGTCTAGTTTATAGGTTTTTTAATGAAATTAAAAATCATCATTCAACCAATACACCTTCCTCAGTGTGTTGTGCTATATGACAAGGCCGAGTATAGACGGCATTGCTTCGCTGCAAATCTGAGTCTCTCTTTTGGACATGTAGGAGAATTACACCTGTTCCCACCTGTGCCAGGGTGGAGGTACATGGCTAGTGCAAGCCAGTGGGCTATGATGGAAGTGATATCTGTGACTTTCAAGTTGGTGAATTTAAAATTGCCAGAAGTAGACTCTTGAACTCTCTTCCTGCCCCAGGATCAGATGGGTAGAACCACGTGGAAGGAACTTCTGTCAGTCTATATCTGCCTAGGGTGAATGGGCACATACTAGAGACTACCGCCTCTTCCATACCTGGATTCCATCAGCGGTGAGCTCTGGGTTTGTAGGATGAGACAAATAACAGAGAAAAGATAGGGAAATGAAACAAAAGATAGACAAATGAACTACTTGGATATTTAATCCTCTGAAATTATATGTGTTTAAATACGTACATGCATGCTCACGTAGCAAATAATTTTCTAATAATTTTATATAATTAATTTTCCTAAAATATCATTCTTCATCTAATTATCTTTGCATCATCATTCTATTTACAAAACGAGTAATCTCTCTTTCTCAGTTTCTCAGGATTTTTTCCCCAAATGTTTAAAAACTGAAAATTTCAATCTAAAACTTTGTCTCGAAAATAAATGTTAAGAGTTACTATTTGCTAGTGTTAAAGCCCTCATCAAACAGATTTATATTGAGCTAGAAAAAAATGTCTGTTACATTCTCTTATTCTTAATTTTTTTTCTCCTGAATCAGATTTTAAAACTATGCCAGCTTAAGGAAAACAAAAACTCACTGCTTATTCTCTTAGGAGGTTGGATGATAGATTCATTTGAGACAGTTTAAAATCTACATTCGTGCTCATTTCCAAGTCAGCAAACTAGTATAAAAATATATAAATTATACATGTTGAAAAAATACTATCTCCAAACTTATTAGTTTGTTTTATAAAACTCAACAGTAAACTATTATCCACAATATGTGATGTTAACTGCCTTCCCACTGAATTATACTGCTTATAATATATGAGAAAATAAAATTGACTTAACATGTACTCTGTAATCACTAGGCTATAGTACATATTCAAATGAAGGGACTTGAATTTAACCTGGGTTAGGAGGCTATAAAGTATATCTATAAATATGTTTGCTGTATATATATAAAAACATGTATGTATAAAATATATACACAAATAATATGTAAATGATATATATACATAAATATATAACGTGCATATTGTACAAATGTATAAATTTAAAAAAACATGACATTTTTGTATTACAGTTGTCCATATATTAAAATACCATTACAATAAGTATGACATTGCTATACTCACCTGTTTAAATATTTTCCATTAATTCTTATGAAGCATAAAATTTTAATGAAATTGCAGGTTTGTAATCAAAGAGCAATATTATATATCTTTCTGATTTTCAGCTTAACAATAAGGTACATTTTATAGGAAAATTTATTTTGGAAGGTTTAGATTTTTGTTTGTCTTAGGAGTTCAGTGTCTCATTTGACATTTTCTGTTTTTAATGGGTTGAATTTCTGTGCAAATAATGTAAAAGTTGTGGCCCATCATCTGATCTCTCTCGGTTAGGTTTTGGCCAGACTCACTTCAGACCTTTTATAGCAGTAAGCGACTGGGAGGTCTTCACAGTGCAAGTTAAGAATTCTGTTCTGCTGCGACATTGTTAATCTCCAACTTTAGAATCATTTGGTGACACTGAGTGGCACATGCGCATAGTTGCTTTCCTCTTTTGATTTTCATATTTTGTTAGTGTATAGTTACTAGAAATTTAATCTCTTTATGTAATATATAAGAATCCTCCATGTTAAGGAGTAGATAAAGGAATATTACACATTTATCATGTTCGCATCTACTTTTGTGTTTGGTATAAATAGTAAGGTCTAGATTTCAATATAAAATAGTGCCAAGTAATCTGTTTCAATTCAAAAATTTATCTACAAGCTGATGATCTTAAGTATGATTTATATATACCAAAAATCACATTTACAGTGTCTCTACATTTCAAAAATACAAGCTACATTTCAAAAACTATAATTGTGAACTCATCTTAGAAAATGACATTAAAGCATTTGCCAGAAAAAGTATAAGAAGTTTAAAGAATCAGTCTTGATCCAAAATAAAAACAGCAGTTTGAAAAAAAAAAAATCTTTGTGTGAAAATTTTTCTGAAAATTCAAATATTTAAGATAGTATTTCAATTCTCCACGTAATCCTCATGTTACTTGGCATACATGCACATATGTATATACCTCATGTATGTATATTATTCAAGCATAGAACTCTTCCCAGTAAGCTGTTCATTGAATCAAATTTCAGATAATAATACCTCAAGCTAGGAAAAAGGTTATGCTTCCAGTCTGTATTTTGATGTTGATAGCATAAGTTTCAAATTATTCTGAGCTAATGGAAAAAAGAAAATTGTTTATAAATGACAATAACAAACAAGGTCGTGTGTTTCAGGCAAGTTTTCATTTTAATGAACACAGCTTTATACTGTAGAAAAATCTGATAATACCTGTGAAAGGTTAACTTTAATAAAAGATACTAAGTTCTAGACACTAAGATGAGGTTTTTTTTAATGGTTTTTTAAAAAGTAAATTTCCTGTGAAATAGTGAGATGGGTTCCAACACTAGGCATAACTTTGGAAGTGAAGAAATAAATGTGCACTCAGAAAAGTCAGACTATTACAAAGGAAAATTCAGAATATTACAAAGAAACGGTAAATCCAGTCACAATCTCAGTATATTTGCACTTTTTAAAGCCATAGAAAGTTTGTTTATCCTCTCTAAAAATATTTATATTCAATTTTGGCAGTATGTAGAAGAGCTGTTATATAAATGCTTCTAAATGAATTATGTTATTGGTTATGTGTATCATAAGCATGTATACGTGCTAGGTTACTTCAGTCGTGTCCAACTCTGTATGACCCTATAGACCATAACCCACCAGGGTCCTCTGTCCATGGGATTCTCCAGGCAGCAATACTAGAGTGAGTTGCCATGCCCTCCTCCAGGGGATCTTCCCCACCCAGGGATCCAACCCAGTCTCTTATGTCTCCTGCTTTGACAATTGAGTTCTTTACCACTAATGCCACCTGGGAAGCCCATCATAAGCATATATCATTTTAAATAGAGATCTAAATTATATGATCTGGTGCCCGTAGTGATACACACACACACACACATACACACACACACACTGCTACCTTCTTGTCTTAGAAGATACTGCTACCTTGTTTGAGTATGCAGTCTTAAAAATATGCAACTAAACAACAAAATGCACAAACTTTTGCTTTTAAACAAAAAATGTTGGACATGTCACATTTAGGAATAGCATGTAAAGGGACAAGACAGGGAGAAATTGATACTTAAGTAGAATACATAAGAAAAAATTACAGTAGAAAACAAAATCAAAAAGCTTCACTTCAGATTTATTTGAAAGGCCAGAGAACCTGACAAATAATGTAAAATATCCTGGCTTCTATCAGTCTAAAGTGAAACACAAAGTGACAAGGAAGTAAAGGCTTGTTTCAAAATCACGAAAAAGATTAATGTCAAAGAAACTGCAGTTTTGGTAGGAATGGTAAAATCATTTTAATAAATTATTCATGTTTATATTACAAAATGGTAGCTATGTTTTTAAAATTAAATGGAATTTATTACCTCTTTACACTTGCCTAATTTGATGTTTTATGAATAGAAGATTTGAAGTCTTTATCTGTATATAACCTTGTGATATTAAATTTTACCGAAAGGTTGATTGGAGTTTTGTTTTTAGAAATAAATATCAGAGATGCTGTTAAGTAATTAAATCTTATCACTCTTGTGTATCAGATAAATGAGGGTGGTTGGCACTTGTTCATTTAGAGCTACTGATGCAGGTTTAAATCATTTCCAAAAGTCAAAGCCACAAGCAATTTGCAGAAGAGAGCTACACAGTGATGATAAGAAAAGCATGGTCGGCAATTTGCAGTGTGTTTATAATACATATACGACTCCTGTGGTAGAACTTTATGGTCTTATAAGACCATGTAATCATCAGGTTTCAGTCTCGGGGGGCTCTGTATAAGTGTAGAGGCACAATAGATGGCCTTATCATTCTAACCAAGCATAAGGGAATTGCTTATTCTTCAAGCACACAGCGAGCATAAAGTGCTCTACATACAAGAGTTTCAAGCATTGTATCCCTGGGTACTTCATTTAAGTCAATAACTCTTTTAAAAAGGCAAAATTCAAAGCAGTGCATTAGAAGATAATGGGTTTTTATTGGTTCCAATATCTTTTCATATTATTTCTTCTTGATGGACTGAGTTGGGCACAGATACACTGAATTTGTGCAGTTGAATTCAGTGCAGTTGTTGTAATGCAGATGTAAAAATTATATTCAAAAGGCATATTTTGTGGCTTTTGATAAATGAAAACAATAGGTATGTATCACAGCACACTATGCCCTGGTTACTTTTCATGGGAAACCGTGTCTTGTTTATGAGTGTTATGTCCATGTTATTTCCTTTTGGCAATCTCTCTCAGCTAGGTAAAGCCTCCTTAGTACTTAAGGATCTGTAGCACTCATTAATGTCATTAACTGTGAACATCCTTCAAACAGTTTTGACTGTCACTGAAACAATGACTTCCAAATCTGATTCTTCTATATGGATCCATGGCTAAGCTGCAGATTCATTTCTCTGATTGCCTTTTGGATAACCATTTTCAGTGGATAAAAGGCACCTCACATTATGACATTAATGTCTCCAAATATGCCCCTCCTCCAATGTTCATATCTTTGTTAATAGTATCAGCCATGTCCAAGCAGAAAACCAGGGCTCTTCTTTCCCCCTGCCCACCATCTGTCACTATGGTCTGTGGATTATTTAATCTTCTTCCACTCCCCATGTCCAGCACTGGTTTTTTAGTTCCATCCATTGTCATTACTCTCCAGCCTAACCGTACTAGCCTTTTGTCTTCTCCCCATTCATATGTGGCTTTTCCCCAGTCCACTTTCAATCTTCTTCCATGCTGGCTTCTTGAAACCTCAAGTACAAATATGATTATTTTGTATTTTAGCTTTTATGACTCTGTAATTCTCAGAATACAATTATTTTTGTTTAGTACTTCTGTGTCATTATTAACAGGATGTCTGTATTCTTAGCTTTGCTGCTTTGGGCCATCAGTTTAGTTGCTCAGTCATGTCCAGCTCTTTGCTACCTCATGGACTGCAGCATGCCAGGCTTCCCCCATATTCTTCTTTCATTCAACCATTTTGAAGCATGTAGAGCTCCTGAAATCCCTTATGCTTTTTTTTTTTTTTTCCCAGCCTCTGTTTTCTACACAAGGCATTCACTGAATCAGTCACTCACTTTACTACTCTTCTTTAAAACTGTACCACTTCCAATCCTGGAAGTCTTTTTTGACCACCAACCTTTTGATTCTCAGAACATTTACTTACCTCCTGAGAGGACAGTACTGTTAATAGAGTGTATGATACAAAAGCAAAATTGAATGTAAGACACTTTGTATCTCTTTCTCCATTAGATGTAGAGCAAACTGAGAAGAATGGTCACAATTTACTGTAATTCTGAGAGCATAGTCAAGGGTTATTATTGTGCTTTGAGGGACTGAATACAATGCTGGAATTAGACCTCTAGAATTCAATCTATTAAGAAGACCCAAACCATTTTTAATGTCACAGTATTTCTTTTGTGCCATGTATTTTTGTTTGGATGTTTTGGTGTTTGTTGCAGAAAATTTTGTGAGATTTATCCTTGAGACACTGCACTAGATCCTGAAGCTTTCTATTAATAAAGTGAGGAGTGGGAAAGGAGGTCTGGAGATGCGGTAGAAGGAACCATAAAGACCAACTTTTGTGGAGACTTAACTGAAAGCTTTTCATTCAGGAAGTCATTTGCCATGCAGAACACCATGGCAGTGGCGGTAGGGAAAAATGGCTGAAAATGAGGTGAAATTGGAGGCAGGGAGACTAAAGGTTGTGAGAGACATAAGCAAGTTTGGCCTTGGAATGAGAGAACATTGAGAGATACACAGATCTAGAACCAGTGTGACCTGATCATTTTCCATCTCTTATGATATTTCATCAGATTACAAACCTTTAAACCACTTGGAAAAGTTTGTGTGCAGACTGTTTGTTTAGAGCAGGTATTGAATCCTTTATAATATTTTTTTCTTACTTTATAAAAAGATTTACTTGTTCTTTTGAGCATTTTTCTTTAGGTAAAAGACCAAATAAATGAATACAGAGTGATAACTTAAGAATTCATTTGATACCATTGAGGAGACTATGAATCTACTTTCCTAGTTACACTAAATGATCATTTTATGAGGAATCCTTTACAGTAGTTTAAAGCTATGTCAGAATAACTTGAATTTATTCAACCAATTTGACCAATACATGAAAACTTTGGGGGGATATTATGTTATGAATGAAAATTAAAAATACATGAATTATTAGAATAGAAAAAGAATTATTTCTTAAGGTATTTGTTGAACTGGCAGTAGCTAGGACTGATAAATGTAAATTCAACATCAATTACTATAACAAATACATTAAAATCTGAACAAGTAATGCTTACTATGTTGTAAGCATCCTGAAAACTGATATAGTTGATATATTTTTTCTTTTTATATATAGATGTCTATCTTTATAAATAAAATAAGTTATGAGTGCTCTGTATGCATGTATGCTTATTTGCATATGTCAATTCTTTATTTGTATGCAACTAGAGATACAAGGATATAGCCTCATTTTTCTTAGACACAGAATTAGATTTCATCCATACCTTTTTGGAACATGATTCGGTAAGTAGCGATCTGTAGTACAAAAGATTTATTTTTTGTTTAATTTCACAATGAAGCAGTGCATGGTGTTTAAGCGACTGTTCTTCTTAATTATAGCAATCTACTAAGTGCTGTATTTCAGTGCATCTAATCTTTCCATCTTAAAATCACCAGGCAACTCTTTGTTCTGGAACTAGTTGACACAAACTCTTAAGTACTAAGCAGTCTGTGCCTCATTGGCAGTATCACCCTTGCCCCCAGGAGCCTTGTTATCCTTCTCCAACTGTACCTCATTAGTCAGCTCCAATACTTTTTGATCCTTCTCTGTGAATTCAGCAGACCAGATTTGTATGTAGACACTAAATTCCCTATGCAGTTAGGCAGTCTCAGAGCAAAGGCAAGAGATTTCCCATATCTAATTTAGTCTGCAATTCTTGGCCAGAGTTTCCTCTCTGCCTTAAAAGAACTCTGTACCCATCATTCTGTGTGTGTGTGTGTGTGCGTGTGCATGTGCGTGTGTGTGTGTGTGTGCCTGTGTTGTGTCTGGTATGTATATTAGGTCTTATATAATTTAATATCCCCTTGCAGAGTTTTAATGTTTTCATGTTGTATTCACCAGTATGTATTCACAGTCACCACTGTGGTTTATTTTCAAGGGCCCTGGGAACATTCCATATGAAAAAGTATCTTTACTGAAAGTATACAGTACATTACATACTATCATTTCAGAGATTTTTCTTTTTCATTGTTGCCTTCTCTTGTAACAATGTAAGTGGTTTGGGAGGGGTAACAAGCTGTTTTCTTTTTGAGATTTATAACAAGAAAATTAAGTAGTATTTCTGGACATTAATATAGGGCCAAGGAAAGAACAAAGATTCTTTGAGGAAAAGAGAGGATGTTAGATTTTTATCACTCATTCTAGCATTTTAGCAGCATGGTCAGAATGGCTCCTTAAATATATGTTTTTAAAAAATCTTTTAAATGCTGAGTATTGAAGGTAAATAAGAAAATAATGATACAGGCAGATAGCATTTATTGTACAGTTAGTAGTGACAAAAGTGTTCTTAAGCACATGTCATCCTCGGCACAGACCTGTGAGGCAAACACTATTGTCATCCCCATTGTGCAGGCAAGAAAAATGAGGTTTAGGGAGGAGAAAATGCTTTCCCAAGGTCAAATGGATACTTCACAGAGACTCAGCCTTTCCGTGGGAGGGCAGTAACAATATTCTTTGCTCATACTGCATACATACATATGTGCTCTGTTTACTCACTCAGTCATGTCCAGTTCTTTGCAACCTCATGGACTGTAGCCTGCCAGGCTTCTCTTTCCATGGAGATTCTCCAGGCGAGAATACTATAGTGAGTTGCTATTTCTTCCTCCTGGCGATCTTCCCAACCCAGGGATCAAACCCTGGTCGCCTGTATTACAGGCTGATTCACTGTTTGAGCCACCAGGGAAGCCCTGCCTATACTGAATTCTAAAATGCCGATTTATTTAAAGGAAAAAAGCATTAAAGAAAAAAAAAAAAGGAAAAAAGCATCATCAGCAAAATAAGTAGGCATCTAAAAACAGCACCTCAATTTGAAGTTCTTTATATTTGGTCTTAATTGTGCATTTATTCTTAGATGGCTTAGACTTCACCTCTGTGTTCTCATAGTCTCTGATTTCTTTTTTTAAAACTTACATATTTTGTTTCTCTTTTTAAAGTTTAAATTTTAAAAAGGTTTAGAACATTTTTGTCTGTTTTTTATTGGTTCAGAATATAGCAAGCTGTATTTACTAAATATTGCTCTAATGTATAAAATGGATATTTAACAATCTTTCCAAAAATTTTAGTTATAAATAGTCACATTTATGATGAAAATGACTCTTTTTTTTAATGAACAAATTATTTATTTATTTTTTTTCTTTAATTAATTTTTATTTTTTAGTTTGTTTTGCTTTACAATACTGTATTCGTTTTGCTACACATCGACATGGATCAGCCACGAGTGTACATGAACTCCCAATCCGACCCCCACCTCTCCCCTCCCGCCCCACACCCTCTCTCTGGATTATCCCCGTGCATCAGTCCCAAGCATCCTGCGTCCTGCATCAAACGTGGACTGGCAATTCGTTTCACTTATGATATCACACATGTTACACTGCCACTCTGCCAACCCATCCCACCCTCTCCATCTCCCACATAGTCCAAAAGGCCGTTCTATACATCTGTGTCTCTTTTGCTGTCTTGCATACAGGTTTATCATTACCATCATTCTAAATTCCATATATATGTGTAAGTATACTGTATTGGTGTTTTTCTTTCTGACTTACTTCACTCTGTATAATCGGCTCCAGCGTCATCCACCTCATTAGAACTGATTCAAATGTATTCTTTTTAATAGCTGAGTAATACTCCATTGTGTATATGTACCACAGCTTTCTTATCCATTCATCTGCTGATGGACAACTAGGTTGCTTCCATGTCCTGGCTATTATAAACAGTGCCACAATGAACATTGGGGTACACGTGTGTCTTTCAATTCTGGTTTCCTTGGTGTGAAAATGACTCTTTGAAATAGTGTCAATGGAGGAAATTGTGTTGTCTTCCTCAGGTAATTTCTGTAAAGTTCTAACTTTATGTTTACAAATTATACAGTATTTCCAAAATGTAAAATTATAGTATTTCACTATATGATTCCAGTGCAGAGTATCTCATGATGTGACAGGTTTTAAATAAATTAGAGGGTGGACATAAGGAATGTAGTTTTATTGAAAAATAGAGTTATATTTAAGTTGCTATATCTGAAAGAAGTTATTGTTCAAGTAAAAGAAAATAACTGACAAAATTTTATGTCAAGATATAAAAAGGACCTGTTCTCTATGTGACATCTAAAGGAGATGTGCATCTTACAAATATTTATTCCAGCTAAGGAAAGGACTGTAATAATATCATGCACCCTGACGTCCTTTTATTCATAGGCTTATTTGACATTCATGTTAACTCTGTCTGGCACCCTTAATGTGTTTATTTTCATTTTTTTTAGATGAAGGACAACAGAACTATAAGACATTAAATGACTAGTTTGAAGTTGAGGCTGTGCCCATGAGAGAGAAACTTAAAATGCTTGCAAGATAAACATTTTGCCTCCTAATATTATGACATTCATGTGCATAATGCTTCTACCCCTTCAAGAAAAATTTTGCAAGTAATTATCATTTTATTAAAAATGACATTAAAAATCCTCAGTTAACAAACCCATTAGGTCTGAATGTCTTCTATTTCCCTTGCATTATTCTTATTTTCTTTTATAAAAGTGGTTTCTCCTGAGCTCCTTCTGTGTGCTCTGCAATTTGCACATTTTTTTTTAAAGCAGAGCAGCTGTGTTCTGGGTATTAGCCAGGTGCTCAGTCTATGGGAAACTAGACATTGGGAGCAAGACCAGAAATCTCAGCAATACAGGGGTTAGAGAATTGACAAGGACAAGAACCTTTTAATATTTGTACCAAATTAGCGGTAGGAATAAGGCTTATCTCCTCATTAGGTCCCACAGTGGGAGGTGTGTGGTGGTGCCTGAGATATGATTAGAGAGATTAGATTTGGTCTTCCCATCTCCCTGTACTTTATTAATATTTCATTTACACTGGCATTAGATTAGATTCCTTTAGCCAAATCCACCGAAAAGATTCTTTCATTTTAATATTTATGAACACTGCTTGTTCCTTAAAGTGGATTTTTTTTGTTTGTGTGTTTAATTGGATCAGTGGGTTTCTTCTTGTTAACATTTTTTCTTTTTTGAGATTAAGGTTGATGAATTAAATTAGTGGCATCTGGCTCAGCTCTTGGACTAAATGCAACTCCTTTAATGATTGTGTTATATACTGTGGGATAAAATGAACACTTGCTATAAAGATAAAATTAAATTTAGTTTAGAATCATACAATGTTGAATCATTTTTTTAAAAAAGCAAAACTCGTAATATTTTATGAATATCTAAGAACAGGAAGAGGGAAGGATAACATTCTTGGGGGAAGAGTGTAGCAGTAAGTATAAGAAAAATTTTGCAAGTAATTATCATTTTATTAAAAATGACATTAAAAATCCTCAGTTAACAAACCCATTAGGTCTGAATGTCTTCTATTTCCCTTGCATTATTCTTATTTTCTTTTATAAAAGTGGTTTCTCCTGAGCTCCTTCTGTGTGCTCTGCAATTTGCACATTTTTTTTTAAAGCAGAGCAGCTGTGTTCTGGGTATTAGCCAGGTGCTCAGTCTATGGGAAACTAGACATTGGGAGCAAGACCAGAAATCTCAGCAATACAGGGGTTAGAGAATTGACAAGGACAAGAACCTTTTAATATTTGTACCAAATTAGCGGTAGGAATAAGGCTTATCTCCTCATTAGGTCCCACAGTGGGAGGTGTGTGGTGGTGCCTGAGATATGATTAGAGAGATTAGATTTGGTCTTCCCATCTCCCTGTACTTTATTAATATTTCATTTACACTGGCATTAGATTAGATTCCTTTAGCCAAATCCACCGAAAAGATTCGTTCATTTTAATATTTATGAACACTGCTTGTTCCTTAAAGTGGATTTTTTTTGTGTGTTTAATTGGATCAGTGGGTTTCTTCTTGTTAACATTTTTTCTTTTTTGAGATTAAGGTTGATGAATTAAATTAGTGGCATCTGGCTCAGCTCTTGGACTAAATGCAACTCCTTTAATGATTGTGTTATATACTGTGGGATAAAATGAACACTTGCTATAAAGATAAAATTAAATTTAGTTTAGAATCATACAATGTTGAATCATTTTTTTAAAAAAGCAAAACTCGTAATATTTTATGAATATCTAAGAACAGGAAGAGGGAAGGATAACATTCTTGGGAGAAGAGTGTAGCAGTAAGTACTTGGCCTCATTAATTTATTCATTTTATTATTTAGTTGGTATATTTATTTTCAATTAATTTTTATTGAAGTATAGTTGCTTTACAACATTGTATTAGTTTCTACTGTACGGCAAAACAAATCATCCATACATAGTTATATATCCCCTCCCTTTGTGGTGTTGGAGAAGCTCTTGAGAGTCCCTTGGACTGCAGGGAGATCCAACCAGTCCATTCTAAAGGAGGTCAGTGCCAGATGTTCTTTGGAAGGAATGATGCTGAAGCTGAAGCTCCAGTACTTTGGCCACCTCATGCGGAGTTGACTCATTGGAAAAGACCCTGATGCTGGGAGGGATTTGGGGCAGGAGGAGAAGGGGATGACTGAGGATGAGATGGCTGGATGGCATCACTGACTCAGTGGACATGAGTTTGAGTGCACTCTGGGAGTTGGTGATGGACAGGGAGGCCTGGCGTGCTGCAATTCATGGGGTCGCAAAGAAGTCAGACGCGAATAAGCAACTGAACTGAAGTGAACTTTGCCTTCCTTCCCATTCAGGTCACCACAGTGTATTAAGTAGTAGGTTCCTTGTACTATAGCGTATGTTCTCATTAGTTAACTTCTTATACATAGTATCGATAGGGTATATATGGCAATCCCAGTCTCCCAATTCCTCCCACCCCATCTATCCCCCTTGGTATTCATGTATTTGTTCTGTATGTCCTTGTGCCTATTTATTCTTTGCAAATAAGATCACCAATACCATTTTTCTGGATTATCCATGTGTATATTAATATACGATATTTGTCTTTCTGGCTTACTTTACTCCATGATTTTCATTCCTTTTTGTGGCTGTATAATATTTCATTCAATGGCACTAAAAACATAGCTTTGAAATCCTTACTTATCTCTTCAACTATATGAGAATAGTGTGTTAGAATTTCTGGGACTGAAATGGAAATTTCTCAACCCAAAGAATGTCAAAATACAGCCTGAAGTATTGACATAATTTAGTGTAAAACAATAATATTTTTAAATGTATCAGCTTTCATTTGAAGAACTTTTCTTGTGGCTTTTTGTGGACAGAATTTGTTAGGAATATTGCTTTTTACAATGTGAATTGATTTTGTTTATATTTGTACGTGAGCAAAGTTTCTAAACTTGTGCCCTACCAACATTTTGAGCTGGGTGATTCATTGTTGTGGAGATTGTCCTTGCATTGTAGGATATTTAGATTGTCTTGGGTTTCTACCTACCAAATGCCAATAGAACTCCTAGGAGTCTTTCTTTCCTATTATTTTGGTCCGTCTTTGTAGCATGTGGGATCTTAGTTCTCTGACCAGGGATAAAACCCTTGGCCCTTGCATTGGAAGCTCAGAATCTTAAATCCTGGACCTCTAGTGAAGTCCTGCCTCCTACTAGTGTTCTTTTTATTTTTTCTTTATTTTTTGTTGAAGGATACTTGCTTTACAATGTTGTGCTGGTTTCTGCCATACATCAGCATAAATCAGCCATAGGTATACATATGTCCCCTCCCTCTTTGAAACTCCTTTGCACCCCCTACCCCATCCTACCCTTCTAGGTTGTCACAGAGCATCAGGTTGAGCTCCTTGCATCATACAGCAAATTCTCACTGGCTATATATTTTGCACATGGTAATATATATGCTTCAATGCTACTCTCAATTGCCCCAGTCTCGTCTTCCTCTGTTGTGTACGCAAGTCTGTTCTCAGTCTCTTTTGCTGCTCTATGAATAGATTCATCAGTACCATTTTTCTAGATTCCATTTATTGATGTTAACATATGATATTTGTTTTTCTCTTTCTTACTTATTTA
This sequence comes from Aepyceros melampus, assembly GCA_006408695.1. Taxonomy (NCBI): domain Eukaryota; kingdom Metazoa; phylum Chordata; class Mammalia; order Artiodactyla; family Bovidae; genus Aepyceros; species Aepyceros melampus. The sequence continues at coordinate 5,645 of SJXQ01005398.1, read as the reverse complement.
ACTTGTAAACCAGGCTCTAGGTTCATCCACCTCATTAGAATTGACTCAAATGTGTTCCTTTATTATAGCTGAGTAATATTCCATTGTATATATGTACCAAAATGTCTTTATCCATTCACCTGTCAGTGGATGTCTAGATCGTTTCCATGTCCTGGCTATTGTAAATAGTGCTGCAGTGAACACTGGGGTACATGTATCTTTTAGAATTGTGGTTTCTCGGGGTATATGCCCAGTAGTGGGTTTGCTGAGTCATATGGTAGATTTACTACTAGTTTTTAAAAAAATCTCCACACTGTTCTCCCTAAGGGCTGTATCAATTTACATTCCCACCAGCAGTGCAAGAGACTTTATTTTTTCCACATTCTCTCCAGCATTTATTGTTTGTAGATTTTTTATAATGGCATTCTGACCAGTGTGAAGTTATATCTCATTGTGGTTTTGATTTACATTTTTCTCATAATAAGCAATGTTGAGCATTTTCTCATGAATTTATTAGCTATCAGTACATCTTCTTTGGAGTGATGTTTGTTGGAGCTAATCAGTGAATCTAGTAAAGTCACAGTATACAAAATCAATACACAGAAATTCATTGCATTCCTATACACTTAACAATGAAAAATCAGAAAGAGAAATTAAGCAAACAATCCCATTCACTATTGTAACAAAAAGAATAAAATATCCAAGAATAAACTTATGTAAGGAGACAAAAGGGCTGTATACAGAAAACTATTAGACACTGACAAATGAAATCTAAGGTGACATAAACAGATGGAGAGATATGGCATGTTCTTGGATTGAAAGAATCAATATTGTGAAAATGACTATACTGCCTAAAGCAATCTACAGATTCAGTGCAATCCCTATCAAATTACCAATGGCATTTTTCACAGAAGTATTGTAGAACAAAAATTTTCACAATTCGTTTGGAAACACAAAAGACCTCAAATAGCCGAAGCAATCTTAAGAAACAAGAATGGAGCTGGAGGAAGCAACTGTCCTAACTTCAGACTATATACTACCTGTCTTGACCATCAAAAATGTCTGTAGATATTGCTGAAAGGAACAATCTCAATTGATTGATAAACAGTATTTACAAATGCCTAGGTGATTTTTAACTTTTTCAGATTTGAAATTCTAAATTAGAGCTACATAAATAATGAAAGCTAGAAATAAATAGCCCATAAACAGTGAGGATCTTGAAATGTGACTTATTTGGGTGCTGAGTCTATGACTGCCTGTTTATGAATTTTGGTAAATTACTCTTTCTAGATTTTATTTTTATCATCTAAAAAAGTAATATTTTTAGGTTGCTGCAAAAGTAATTATGATTTTGCATTTTTGAATTTTTCCATTTTATATTGAAATATATTCTTATATAAATGATTGTTTATATCATTTTAATGTCTCACTGTATTTTTTTGCTATTATCTTATATTTATTTTACACTTTGGAAATGATATTTGACAAAAAGCAAATTTGAGCAGTTTTTTGAGTTCAAAATGGGTTGTAAAGTAGCTCAGACAGCTCACAACATCTACAACACATTTGACCCAGGAACTGCTAATGAATGTACAGTGCAGTGATGGCTCAAGAAGTTTTGCAAAGCACATGCGAGCCTTGAATGTGAGGAGTATTGTGGCCAGCCTTAGGAAGTCCACAATAACCAGCCGGGAGCAGTCATTGAAGCTGATCCTCTTACAACTGCGTGAGATTTGGCCAACAACTCAACATCGACCATTCTGCAGTCGTTTGGCATATGAAGTAAATTGGAAAGGTGAAAAAGCTCAATAAATGGGTGCCTCATGAGCTGACTGAACGTCGAAAAAATTGTCATTTTGAAATGTCCTCTTCTCTTACTCTATATCTTGCTCAGATTGTGACACATGATGAAAAGTGGGTTTTATAAGACAGTCAGCAATGACCAGCTTAGTGGACTGCGATGAAGCTCCGAAGCACTTTCCAAAGCGAAATTTGCACCAAAAAAAGGTCATGGTCACTGTTTGGTGGTCTACTACTAGTCTGGTCCACTACAGCTTTCTGAATCCCAGAGAAACCATTACATCTGAGAAGTATGCTCAGCAAATCGATGTGATGCACCAAAAATGGCAACTCCTGTGGCTGGCATTGGTCAGCAGAAAGGGCCTAGTTCTTTTCCATGACAGCACTTGACCGCACATTGCTCAACCAGTTGCTTCAAAAACTGAAAAAATTGACTACATAGTTTTGTCAATTCTGACATATTCACCTGACCCCTCACAAACTTCTTCAATCATCTCCAAAACTTTTTGCAGGGAGAATGCTTCCATAAGCAGAAGGAGGCAGACAATACTTTCCAAGAGTTCATCAAATCCTGCAGGGAGAATGCTTCCATAAGAAGAAGGAGGCAGACAATACTTCCCAAGAATTCATCAATCCTGAAGCACAAATTTTTGTGCTGCAGGAAAAACAAACTTATTTTTCATTGACAAAAATGTGTTGATGGTTAATGGTTCCTATTTTGATTGATAAAGATATGTTTGAGCCTAGTTCAGTTCAGTTAGGTTGCTCAGTCGTGTCCGACTCTTTGTGACCCCATGAACCATACCACGCCAGGCCTCCCTGTCCCATCACCAACTCCCAGAGCCACCCAAACCTATGTCCATTGTGTCGGTGATGGCATCCAACCACCTCATCCTCTGTTGTCCCCTTCTGCTCCAGCCATCAATCTTTCCCAGCAACAGAGTCTTTTCAAATGAATCAGCTCTTCACATCAGGTGGCCAAAGTACTGGAGCTTCAGCTTTAGCATCATTCCTTCTAATGACCAACTAGGACTGATCTCCTTTAGGATGGACTGTTTGGATCTCCTTGCAGTCCAAGGGACTCTCAAGAGTCTTCTCCAACACCACAGTTCAAAAGCAACAATTCTTCTGCACTCAGCTTTCTTTATAGTCTAACTCTCACATTCATACATGACCACTGGAAAAACTATAGCCTTCACTAGACGGACCTTTGTTGGCAAAGTAATGTCTCTGCTTTTTAATATGCTGTCTATGTTGATCATAACTTTCTTTCCAAGAAGTAAGCGTCTTTTAATTTCATGACTGCAATCACCATCTGCAGTGATTTTGGAGCCCAGAAAAACAAAATCAGCCACTGTTTCCACTGTTTCCCCATCTATTTCCCATGAAGTGATGGGACCAGATGCCATGATCTTCGTTTTCTGAATGTTGAGCTTTAAGCCAGCTTTTTCACTCTTCTCTTTCACTTTCATCAAGAGGCTTTTTGGCTCCTCTTCACTTTCTGCCATAAGGGTGGTGTCATCTGGATATCTGAGGTTATTGATATTTCTCCTGGCAATCTTGATTCCAGCTTTGCTTCCTCCAGCCCAGCATTTCTCATAATGTACTCTGCATAGAAGTTAAATAAGCAAGGTGACAATATCCAGGCTTGACGTACTCCTTTTCCTACTTGAAACCAGTCTGTTGTTCATGTCCAGTTCTAACTGTTGCTTCCTGATCTGCATATAGGTTTCTCAAGAGGTTGGTCAGGTGGTCTGGTATTCCCAACTCTTTCAGCATTTTCCATAATTTATTGTGGAAATAGATATTTTTCTGGAACTCTCTTGCTTTTTCAATGATTCAACAGATGTTGGCAATTTGATCTGTGGTTCCACTGCCTTCTCTAAAAACCAGCTTGAACATCTGGAAGTTCACAGTTCACGTGTTGCTGAAGCCTGGCTTGGAGAATTTTAAGCATCACTTTACTAGTGTGTGAGATGAGTGCAATTGTGAGGTGGTTTGAACATTCTTTGTCATTGCCTTTCTTTGGGATTGGAATGAAAACTGACCTTTTCCAGTCCTGTGGCCACTGCTGAGTTTTCCGGGAGCCTAGTTATGATGATTTAAGTCATGGTCTGAAACCACAATTCCTTTTGTACCAACCTAATAGTGTCTTGTTTTAAGTGTCATTTTTAGTAAAATGTGATAGTGGATAGAAGATAGTTAACTTATCTGCATCCTTTTAATACAGTATTACTGACTGTTACTATCAGTGGAAATAGTTTAAATAATACATGCTAATTTTATCTTAATGCAAGTCTGCCGGGGTCCAGCCCCGGTGGATCCAGGGATATTCAAAGCGAGGACGGTGCAGGCGGCTGTGGACAGAATTATTTATATAGATATAGAATAGGATAGGATAGCTCAGGATAGAATAATGTCATAGGAAAATTAGTGGAAAAAAGGAGGCTGAATAACTTGGTTTATGGGAAAGCCAATAAAATCTCAAGACAAGAGATTTGCACCATCTACGTGGGGCCACTGGCGTCCGCTTGAGCCTCTAAAGGTGCCCTACCGTGGACTCCTTTTCTCGTAGATCTTAGAAGCCACGGCAAGTAAGTAGACGTGGTGAGCCTCCCCATTCCAGATGGGAATTCAGCCTGGAATTAGAGTAAGAGAGGAGAGAGACAAAGAGACATGGGGGGAGCCAGATTTCTTTTTCAAAGAAGCTGTTCAAAAGAGAGTCATCCGAGAAACTGGTCCAAGAAACTGGTCCAACCTTTTTTGTTCAAATGGCTTTTTATACAGAAAGATCAATGGGTATCACAAATTTTGGCAGTGTCAGCAGCCCTGACTCTTATTGAGACCAGGCTATTTTCTCTGCATACTTAGTTGTATACACAAGTCTTAGGTAATTTACATCATCTTCCGGCCAAAAGGCCAATTCAACAATTTACAGCTCTTTTCTGATGTGTTATTTTTTCCAAGGTCTGGTGCCATTCTCGGGAGGCACTAAACAAAGTTGCATTCTTACATAGCAAGGACACAGCAAGCAAGAGGAGTACAATGATTTATAAAAGAAAGCAATTAACTCAAAAGCCTAGTGTTGCTAACATCAAAAAACTATTACATATCTTTTTCCAAAGTTTGTTTATATAGCTAAACTTTCCAGGTGCAGATCAGGAGGTCTGGCAGCAATCGAGGCAACAGCGAAATCCTATCACTAATAGGGTTTTGACTCTTAGGAAAGGTTTTGTAACTTTAAGATACTTCAAGGCCTTTGTGCCCCTCACAGTTGGGGGGTTGTAAGCAATTCACAAGCTTGTAAAAGGCAGGGGAACCTGTTAGGCAAGCTAGAGCATTATCAAAGGGGGGTTGAGCTGAAACACTCCTTTCAAATGCAGGAAACTAAAGCTCTGAATTGACTTTTTTCCAGAGACTGCCAGAAGAGTGGGAAAGCAGACAAATTCTTATTTTGGGGGGTACATGCTCAGGAAAAACGAGGGGGAAAATCCGAAAACTCAAATTGCCTTGCCATCTGAGTCTGCCACGTGACCCTGTCACGGGTGGGATTCCTCGCTCTGGCTCCTGACACGAGTCTATGATAATATATGATAAAATGGCAATAGTGTAGTAAACATTTTGGACAGTTCCCTTTTTTAAATTATGTAATTGTATCATATTTAGTGTTGTTAAAAATAATTGTTACTATCCATTCCCTTATATAACTTTAAGATTTACAAGTCTTGGGAAAACCTGCCAAGGTATTTTATGTTTTATAAAGTATATTTGTGATGTATATTTATCAGTTATTTTTTATTTTCAGTAAATCATAAAAATTGTTTCTCTTCTTTTTTTGGCATATTTTTGCTTCATTTCAAAGCTAT
>SJXQ01005397.1:2109-88005 GCA_006408695.1 Aepyceros melampus | reverse complement strand
AAAGTGCATTTATATTTTAAATTATAATTAAAATGATCTGTTAATCTCATTTTGATTTCAACTTTTTCTAAGACATTATTGTATTTAATAACTTTAATCACCACTATCTGGCTATCTATAGGTGGTGACATAAATACCTAGACACTTGTATGTGTATATATATGTATGCCTAGTTCTAGAACACTATTGTTCTATTTGATAATGATAAAACATTTTGTTTTAAATATAAGAAGTGACTACACAGTAATGATGCTGACCTTACTGTATGATTAATATGTCTTAAACTCAAGTTTTATCATTTACCAAACCTAAGAGTGGACAAAATAATATGATGAACCCTGTTTTACCAACAGCTATAAGACTTTTGTGCATTTTGCTTTTTCAATACCCTCCTGTTACATTTTCAGGTACAGTATTCTGAAATAACTTCCCAAAGAATGATTTTTTAAGTGTAAATACTGACTACAGCAAAAAGAGTATATTTTCTCAAGATAATGATTTCACAAAATAACCTCTATCTGTTTTTCTGCATGTATTTTTATCATTTTTTTCTGAAAATGGTCTCTATTTTAGAAATAGCTGAAATAATATTTTTTTTAGTTTCATAAAACCACATCAAGATCTTTTGAACTTGTGCAAGATTGTTACTGAAACTTAAAATATATCAACCTAGATGGAAGAACCCTTGAAAAGACAGTTTTCTTAAGTCATTTTCTTTCTGAAAACTTTGAAATTATGAGGGAAGCATTTAAAAACTATGTTTTTCTAATTATAGATTATAAAAATTTTACTCCTTAACAGGGAAAATTAGTTGTTGACTTTCTGGTTTGGTATTTCTTTAGGGGGTTATAATTGTTATATGAATGTAACTCAAATATTAATAATTAGAATATCCAATCGTGAAAAAAGATGAGATGGTTGGATGGCATCATGACAGGATGATATGGTTAGATAGCATCACCAATTCAATGGACATGAATTTGAGCAACCTCCAAGAGTTTATGATGGACAGGGAAGCCTGGTGTGCTTCAGTCCATGGGGTCACAAAGAGTTGGACACAACTTAGCCACTGAACAGAATCAGTGCAAAAGAGTTTGGGGAATATCTTCCACTTCCTATGCTTGTTGCTAAGGTGTTTATCTCTTTCTTTTCCTTTGTGACTATAATTACCATTTCACCCTCATCTTCCTTGTAATTTTCCTTGGGATTCTTCTGCATTTTATAGTCTGAATGTAAATTAAGGGACTCCAAAATTGGCAATCTATTTAACAAAATAATTGTACTGATTTCTTAGTGAAGCCAGATGCAGTTTATTCACACTGGAGTCTTTTAGGAGGCAAGATTATAGAAGAAGATATATTGCCAAATGAAAAAATAGTGGGAAAGCAAAGCACTGTTTCAGTGGCCTACAGTGTGGCTCATTTTTTTGTTTGTTTTCTTCTCTAATGAAGAATGTTGACTCTGGTTTTGCAAATGTGGGATGATGATCTGAGGTAGGTTGTAGTTTTGTTTTGTTTTGTTTTGTTTTTTATGTATTAGTGTCCATTTCTCTTAAATAACAGCATCTTGACTTCCTTTGGGTAAGTTCTGTACAGTCTCAGTGTTTGTAGTGGGCACTGAGTCCTGGCCTGGTACATCATATCTTTCCACCTACCAGCCATAGTAGTTGGTCCAGGGGTAAGCACATGGTTCCAGCTTGACAAGGAGGGACAGTTTTACCCAGTATGAAACTGCTGAGAAATAAAGGCACTCTTTAGTTTGGGAGGCTCTAAATCTGTTGGGACAAGCAAGTGAACAGAGGCTACCTGAGAGTAAATTCACAATGCAGAAAGCAGGATTGAAAGACACTGAGGGATGGTGCTCTTATAACCCCAGTCTCTTGGTCCAACTATTTATGATTTCAGTCTACCTGTATTTCTGGTAATAAATCTGTATTCTTAAATGTTTTTTTCTGTGCCACTTTGAGTTTTCTTTCATTTGCAATTGAAAAAGCTTCTGAACTAATACTTCACCTAGTCAAACAACTCAAACTCTTATTTTTTTAAAATAATTGCAGTGTCAACTTTGTCATTTTTATGCCTCATGTGCACATCTAAATCATTTTTATATTGTTACTTTAACCCCAGATATTCATAGGTGCCTTAAATCTTAAGTTGTCTCCTAGTTTTTGGGAAGCATTCATTTGACATAAGTTGAAAGGCCAGTTTGAGTAGAATGAGAAAGTGTAATGGAGAGAATCTGACAAAAAACAAACTAATCATTTTGTTGCTCTTCTATGAAATACAAAACCAGGCCATCAGAATACAATATACTAGAATATTACTTTAGATTTCCATAAGACGCCTTCACAGAATTATGAGTTAATATAAATTTATTTAGCACTTCATATAACAGCCAAATTAGCTTAGCTTTCTTGCATAACTACTTTCTTTTTTCCCTAGGCTATAGTACAGAAAAGGTTTACAGCAGTCTTGCGTTGGCATTCTTGTTCTAACACTAGCTCTTTATTTTAAAAAGTTACTTAACTTCTCTATCATTCCATTTCTTTCTCTGAGATGACACATGAATATAATGTTTTCTCTTCACATGTGGTTGTGTTACAGAATGTAATAGAAATAGTGAGGAAAAAGTAGATAATGGAAACTAGCAGGACTTTTTAAAAATGCATTAGAGTATATTTACAATATTATGTTTGTTTCAGGTGTACAGCAAAGTAATTCAGTTATACATATACATATATTCATTCTTTTTCAGATTATTTTCCTAGGTAGGTTATTACAGAATATTGAGTAGAGTCCCATGTGCTATACAGTAGGTCCTTGCTTGTTATCTATTTTATATATGTAGTAGTGTGCGTGTTCATCTGTGGTTGTGTTACAGAATGTAATAGAAATAGTGAGGAAAAAGTAGATAATGGAAACTAGCAGGACTTTTTAAAAATGCATTAGAGTATATTTACAATATTATGTTTGTTTCAGGTGTACAGCAAAGTAATTCAGTTATACATATACATATATTCATTCTTTTTCAGATTATTTTCCTAGGTAGGTTATTACAGAATATTGAGTAGAGTCCCATGTGCTATACAGTAGGTCCTTGCTTGTTATCTATTTTATATATGTAGTAGTGTGCGTGTTCATCCCTGGCTCCTGATATGCCAGTAAATCTGGGAAACTCAGCAGTAGTCACAACTGGAAAAGGTCAGTTTTCATTCCAATCTCAAAGAAAGGCAATGCCAAAAAATGTTCAAACTACTGCACAATTGCACTCATCTCACATGCTGCAAAGTAATGCTCAAAATTTTACAAGTCAGATTTCAACAGTACATGACTGTGAAATTTCAGATGTTCAGGCTGGATTGAGAAAAGGCAAAGGAACCAGAGATCAAATTGCCAACATCCGCTGGATCATCAAAAAAGCAACAGTTCCAGAAAAACATCTACTTTTGCTTTCTTGACTATGCCAAAGCCTTTGAATGTGTGGATCACAGCAAAGTGTGAAAATTTTTCAAGGGATGGTAATACTAGACCACTTGATCTGCCTTTTGAGAAATCTGTATGCAGGTGAAGAAGCAACAGTTAGAACTAGACATGGAAAAGATGGATTCCAAATAGGGAAAGGAGTACATCAAGGCTGTATATTGTCACCCTGCTTATTTAACTTGTATGCAGTGTATATCATGAGAAATGCTGGGCTGGATGAAGCACAAGCTGGAATCAAGATTGCTGGGAGAAATATCAATAACCTCAGATATGCAGATAACACCCTTATGGCAGAAAGCCAAGAAGAACAAAAGAGCCTCTTGAAAGTGAAAGAAAAGAGTAAAAAATTTGGCTTAAAGCTTAACATTCAGAAAACAAAGATCAGAGCATCTGGTCCCATAACTTCATGGCAAATAGATGGGGAAACAATGGAAACAGTGAGAGACTTTATTTTGGGGGGCTCCAAAATCACTGCAGATGGTGACTGCAGCCATAAAATTAAAAGATGCTTGCTCCTTGGGAGAAAAGCTATGACCAACCTAGACAGCTTATTAAAAAGCAGAGACATTACTTTACCAAAAAATGTCCATCTAGCCAAAGCTATGGTTTTTCCAGAAATTATACATAATGTGAGAGTTGGACTATAAAGAAAGCTGAGCACCACAGAATTGATGCTTTTGAACTGTGGTGTTGGAGAAGACTCTTGAGAGTCCCTTGGACAGCAAGGAGACCCAACCAATCAATCCTAAAGGAAATCAGTCCTGAATATTCACTGTAAGGACCGATGCTGAAGCTGAAACTCCAACACTTTGGCTACCTGATCAAAGAGCTGACTCATTTGAAAAGACCCTGATGCTGGAAAAGATTGAGGCAGGAAGAGAAGGGGATGGCAGAGATGAGATGCCATCACTGATGTGATGGACATGAGTTTGAATAGGCTCTGGGTATTGGTGATGGACAGGGAAGCCTGGCATGCTTCAATTCATGGGGTCGCTAGGAGTCAGACATAACTGAGTGAATGAACTGAACTGAACTGAACTGAAGGCTTCCCTGGTAGCTCAGCTGGTAAAGAATCTGCCTGCAGTACTGGAGACCCAAATTTGATCCCTAGATTGGGCAAATCCCCTGGAGAAGGAAACACAGCTACCCACTCCAGTATTCTTGCCTGGAGAATCCCCATGGACAGAGGAGCCTGGCAGGCTGCAATCCATGGGGTTGCAAAGAGTCAGACGTGACTGAGCGACTAAGCACAGCATAGCACCACATGGCAGTTAGTGGCTGCATTTGTACCAACCCATTCAGATCATCCTTGGGTTGGAAAGATCCTCTGGAGAAGGAAATGACAACCCACTTCAGTACTTTTGCTGGAAAATCCCATGGACAGAGGAGCCTGGTAGGCTACAGTTCATGGGATCGCAAAGAGTTGGAAATGACTGAGCGACTTCACTTTCACTTTCAGATCATTTTAAAAGTAACAGCAATTAGATGTTAGGACTGTGTATTTTCAGGTAATGAATTACAAGAGATTTGGAATTTAGGCTAATCTGTGATTTTAAGAGTTTAATGATTTTCTTATATACCTCAAATTATACTATCTTTAATTTATTTAGTCAATCAGGTCTCAAAAGAACTTTCACATTTGGTCTCCCAGCCATTCTTCTCTCTCTCTCTCTCTCTCTCTCTTTTTTTTCTGGCAAGAGGTAAACAGGTTATCATCAGGCTATAGTTCTTTGATCACATATTTTCATCTTCTTGACTGTAACTATTATTTTGCCATAGAGTAGGAAAGGATGAAGTTCTAAAAATAAGGGTGCAATTATTAATAATTCACCATCTCAACATGACCAACAGAAACTGACATTATTTTCTTTCGCACAGACAGGACTCCACATTCAGGAAGGGGAATTCTCTTGTGATGAAGTTAATGATGATGAGAATGTCCATAAAGGGAAAATTTTCCAAAATATTAGAACTCTGACTTTTAAACTATAGTAAATATTATGGTTTAGGTGTAAGAGAAATACTGAGTGTTTTAATTCCTTTATAATAAAATTTAATAGTTTTAATTACTGTGTATAAAATATAAGCCTTTATAAGTCCTTTCTCTACTATGAACAATGAAGTTTATGATTTGCTCTGAACTTCAGTTTTTCATAGCTTATCTGATCCCCATTACTGAACTCAAACTAGATTTTCCTCTGACATCAGCAAGAGCTTTTCTGAAATGTTTGCAAAGCTCCAGGTGCATGGGTCCCTGAATAAATATTATTTCAACACTGATAAGCTGCCTAGGTGAAGACCAAGTTAGGAAAGAGGTCTACAAGGATTTCTTAATGAAAGCAGGTGGCTGTTGATAGCTTAAATAGGTTCAACAATTAGTTAGAACATTTTTAGGACTTTCAGTGCATCTCCCAAGGGATTTCTGTAATATTTAGAAGGCACTTGTTTAGGAAGATACTCATTCATGCTCCCCTAATAGGGAGAACATATTTTAAAAACTACATATAGTAAGACCAGAAGTTCTGTTTCTAGCAGGGAAAAACTTTAATTTTTTGATTTATTCACCTGCTGAATTTTAGGAATTTCTGCAATGTCAAAGAACTGCCTTCCTATACATGATATGGTTTTCAAGTGTAAGTCAAAAGACAATTACCGTATTTATTTAAGATGAACCTATAAAACATACTCTGTGGAACAAAGTTCACTTAATAAATAACAGTCTATACAAAGTTTAAGTAAACTTTATCTTCATGCATTGTATGCATTAAACATATTATCTACTCTAAATAAGGTAAACATATCTGCTTGACTAGAGTCCCAAAATAAGATGCTGAAACTTTCTCACTGTTGTCATTTTATGACACCTAGTTTCTTCCCTGATAAATTTAAAATGCATTTATTTTTCACCTGTATTTACACTTTGACTCAAATTAATCCTTGTTCAAGCCATACTACCTATATGTGAAAAGTTAAAACCTATTAGCAAGAGTATACATAGTAAAAAAAAATACTATAAAGTTTAAAAATTGTTACCAGCACTTAGGCAAATTCAATTTCTAAGAAATATTTTTTTCTGAAATGTATTTATTGGCAATAAGGTGTGAAATAAACTAAATCAAATTTTTATCTCCTTCAATAAAGTTTTTTGAAACTCTGAGTAATGACCCAGGTTGAGCCATTAATGCAAATCCTCAAAACTTAAATAGTTTCTTGATGCTTTTCATTTTGAGACATCTTTTAAAGAAACAACAGATGCCTCTCTACATGCATTCTAAAAATCAATAGAATTAATCAATAATGCTCTCCACAGGTAATAAATGCTGAGAAGCATTTCTGCCTATCCATATTGATTGGGAGAATTGCTTCAGATTGGTTCTGATGTATATAAAAATCATTTCCTTATTGATCAAAGCCTCCCTTCTCCATTCTGATATGATATTTCATATACGGCATACAACTGTTTTAGACTTCATTCATGTATATCTGTGATAAATTTCCTATGATTTGTGTATGAGACCAATTTGAATGAAATATAAATTGGGTGTTTTTGTTTCTGTGGGGGAACACATTTCTTGAAATTTAGTTAAAGCATGAATAATCATGAGAAATTACTGAATTTATTCTGAGAAAGATAATGATGTTTTTCATCCACATTTTCTTTATTTGTAATAAGCTTAAAATTATTGAGTTTGCTTCTGTTTCATATAACAGAATTCCATTTATGCAGACACATGCATTTATACAGAATGATGCTATTCCTGGTGGTATAAATAATAGAAAGCTACATAGTTTTAGTCAATAGTTGACTCATATTCCTGGCAACTTTTATTTTGGTTACATGATCAAAGATACAAGTGAACATTCTGACCTTTTAACTAATGTGTGTTGATGCATATACATAGAATAATAGGAAAGTATGTCTTCTAAATTAACTAACAATAAATAATTTTAATAGATATAGTTTTGTTAAATAGGACTCTATGCATCTTTGATCCAAACAATTGCTTTGGCTAATAGTACATGATAATTCATGGTTTATTGGGTAAATATTATTAGATCAATCAAGAACTTTTCCAAGAAAGCTTAAATTCTAATTCTTGATACACTAACTAGTGTTGTGAAGTATAACCAAAACCTGTTATAACATATAATATTGACAGGTCTGTCAATATAACTTGGTAAATTCCATAACCATGCACTGCCTATTTTCCTCATCTGACTGTTCCATTGCAAAATGGCATTATTCTGGTCAGTGTATAAACTATTGTGGAAAGTGTCACTGAACCGCTACCTCCTCTATTTATTGAAAGGCTTCATTCATCTCATGACTTTCATTTGGAATTTCAGGACTATGAATTATATAATCAAGTCCAAATATCTCTACTTTAGATAATTTCACTTTATTAATCTAACAATTTGATTTTTGTCCTTTTTTTTTAATTCTGAAGAAATCTCCGATGCAAATCAAGTTGAAATTTTTCAACAAAAGAGAGTAGTTTTATTGGATAAAATATGTCCACTGTATTCAAAAATACTATTTGGGTGAGCTGAGGAAATGTCAGTCAACGTTGAAAGCATAAGTATTGGGAGGAAGGTGTATTCTGGTTTGTTTCCCCTAGAACAAAACTAAAGTTTATAACATCTTAACACTTACCTTTTCTGCTCACTAAGGCTCTGATGAATCTCAAATCCCTGATTGGGCTCTATGAGCTCTAAAAGAAAAAAAAAAAAAACTGCTTTCCTAGGTCTCTCACATATTCCCCGGAAGCTAATTATACAATAAGATTCTTGGAGTCAACAAGTACCATTAGGGTAACCACAGAAATGAAATTTTTGAGATATTTCTTTTACTTAAATAGAAATGAATTTCAAGTATACCTGGGAGCAGGCATAGATTCAGCTGGAAACTGAAGCTGCACACCCAAGAGATATTTACTCTGACTCATGTTACATTTTAGTGAGCGCAGCTTAATCACAGTGGGAGAGACAACATTGAGCCAATCAATAAAAATTCATCTGGAGGTATTAGGGCATGACGTGGAGGATAAGAGCTTTAGCTTAAAAAAAAAAAAAACTGCTTTCCTAGGTCTCTCACATATTCCCCGGAAGCTAATTATACAATAAGATTCTTGGAGTCAACAAGTACCATTAGGGTAACCACAGAAATGAAATTTTTGAGATATTTCTTTTACTTAAATAGAAATGAATTTCAAGTATACCTGGGAGCAGGCATAGATTCAGCTGGAAACTGAAGCTGCACACCCAAGAGATATTTACTCTGACTCATGTTACATTTTAGTGAGCGCAGCTTAATCACAGTGGGAGAGACAACATTGAGCCAATCAATAAAAATTCATCTGGAGGTATTAGGGCATGACGTGGAGGATAAGAGCTTTAGCTTTTGATTCATATAGTCCTCATTTCCAGATTCCACCTCTTTAAGCTGTGTGACTTTGGGGGAAGTTGCTTTTATCTCTCTCATTTTCCTCCTCCATGAAGCAGAGTATGTACTAGCATATTCTGTGGTTCGTAATGTGAACCAAATGTATAGTTTAAAATTCTCAGTAGCCATGTTTTTTAAAAATCTGATGAAATTAATTTTAAAAGATTTTTAATTGAACACAGTATATCCACTAGTATGGTGCTATGTAATCAATATAAAATGATTAATGAAATCTTTTTCATTCTTTTTTCATATCGAGTCTTTAAAATCTGGTGAGCATTTTACAGTTGTAACACATTTCAGTTTGTATTAGCTGCATTTCAAATGCTCAGTCAGTAGCCATATATGAGTAGTGGCTAGTATAATGGGTAGCGTAGGTATTATTCACCTCATGAGGTTGTTGTAAGGATAAAATGAGACAATGTGTGTGAAGTGTTTAGAATGGTGTGTGGCAAATATAAAGGACTAAAAAGGTAGTTGTGAAAACAGTTACGACTGAGTATTGACTGCAGCAGTGCTAAACTGGAGTGAAAAAGCAAAAATATACGACATGATTCTGTTCTAGAGTAATCACAAAGTTAAGAAGGCAAGATAAATACTTAATTATAATGTATGGCATCTTATTACAATATGAATGTAGAAATAAAGTGCCATAAATGCTCAGAATAGAAAGAAAGATCTTTAGAGATGCCTTGTACACCTTGGTGAAGAGAATCATTTTGAACTGGGATTTAATCAATGGATCAATTTTTCTTAGGAAAATAAGGTAAGAGACCATGAAGATAAGCTTCCTGGCTGGCTTGGACAGTAAAGAACCTGCCTGCAACATAGGAGACCTGGGTTTGATCCCTGGGTTAGGAAGATTCCCTGGAGAATAGTAACCCACTCCAGTATTCTTGCCTAGAAAATTCTTGGAGACTAGCAGGCTGCAGTCCATGGGGTTGCTAAGAGTCAGACACGACTGAGCAACTTCACTTTCACTTTATACTTTCATGCATTGGAGAAGGAAATGGCAACCCACTCCAGTGTTCTTGCCTGGAGAATCCCAGGGATGGGGGAGCCTGGTGGGCTGCCGTCTATGGGGTCGCACAGAGTCGGACACGCCTGAAGCGTCTTAGCAGCAGCAGCAGCAGCAGCAGCAGGCTACAGTCCATGGGATCACAGAAAGTCAGCCATGACTGAAGAGGATAAGAGAAGGAGGATAGCACTTTAACCATGAAGACAGCTATTCTTTAACCATGAAAGACAGAAGAAAATATCCTACCAGAGGAATAATAGAAGCAGTAATTCAAAAGTAAAGAAACGAAAAAATAAACTTGAGAAATGATGGCAGATGTTTAGTGGAGAACGCAGAGTCCATGTAAGGGGACACGAGTGAGCAGATGCAGGTTGGTGTTAGTGAGAGGCTTAAAAGCCCTGTTAAGATACTCCGCTGTTACCCAGTGCAAACAGGAAACAGCAGAAAGAGCACTGATTTGGAAGCCAAAGATCTGATTTTAACAAAGTTCCACAATTACCATGAATATATTTTCTTACCTTGGGCAAGTCACTTCATCTCTGAGTACTTATAGTGAGGTGATTAGATCTAAACGTAAAATATAACCTGAGCATGTTAAGAGTTGTAACAAATTTTTGTTGTCACTGTTGCTGCTGTTTTTTTTTGTTGTTGTTCTATTCAAGTTTATGGTATTTGTTTTGGATGGGAGTGGCATAATTGAAGAACGCTTTAGGAATTATTGTAGACAGATTTAAAACTAAAGAAATTGTAACAAAAAAAATCACCTGGGATTATCTTTTCAATGGTCCTAACATCTAAAATTAAGGACTTTTGATATTGTAAACGTAACAGTTGAAAATGGAAAAATTGTTGAAAAGAAAAGACAAAGGGATAAAGGCCAGGTTGAGGCTGGAGAGGGATAAAAGGTATGGAATTGTCACTTCAGTTTGGAGTCTGAGAAACAGAATACAGTAAACAAAATTGAAATGGAAGAGCTAGACAGATAATTTTGCTGGAAGTGTGGGAAGGGATGAATCATTGAGTCTTTTTAGTTTAGTAAGTACAACATATACTCTAGAATGTGTGCATTTAAGAATTGATACAGAGATACGTCCATGAGGTTACTCCTTTCTGCCCGTGGACACCGCCGAGAAAGCATCGTTGAAGTCTTCCCCGCCTCCACTGCCGTCATGTCTAAATCAGTCTCCCAAAGAGCCCGAACAGCTGCGGAAGCTCTTCATCGGAGGATTGAGCTTTGAAACAACCGATGAGAGTCTGAGGAGCCATTTTGAGCAATGGGGAACGCTCACGGACTGTGTGGTAATGAGGGATCCAAACACCAAGCGCTCCAGAGGCTTCGGGTTTGTCACATACGCCACGGTGGAGGAGGTGGATGCGGCCATGAACGCAAGGCCACACAAGGTGGACGAAGAGTTGTGGAACCAAAGAGGGCGGTCTCAAGAGAAGATTCTCAAAGACCTGGTGCCCACTTAACTGTGAAAAAGATTTTTGTTGGTGGCATTAAAGAAGACACTGAAGAACATCACCTGAGAGATTATTTTGAACAGTATGGGAAAATTGAAGTAATTGAAATCATGACTGACCGAGGCAGTGGCAAGAAGAGAGGCTTTGCTTTTGTAACTTTTGATGACCATGACTCCGTAGACAAGATTGTCATTCAGAAATACCACACTGTGAATGGCCACAACTGTGAAGTGAGAAAAGCCCTGTCTAAGCAAGAGATGGCTAGTGCTTCCTCCAGCCAGAGAGGTCGAAGTGGTTCTGGAAACTTTGGTGGCGGTCGTGGAGGTGGTTTTGGTGGGAATGACAACTTTGGTCGTGGAGGAAACTTCAGTGGTCGAGGTGGCTTTGGTGGCAGCCGTGGTGGTGGCGGATATGGTGGCAGTGGGGATGGATATAATGGATTTGGTAATGACAGAAGCAATTTTGGAGGTGGCGGAAGCTACAATGATTTTGGCAATTAAAATAATCAGTCTTCAAATTTTGGACCTATGAAAGGAGGAAACTTTGGAGGAAGAAGTTCTGGCCCCTATGGTGGTGGAGGCCAAGACTTTGCCAAACCACGAAACCAAGGTGGCTATGGTGGCTCCAGCAGCAGCAGTAGCTATGGCAGTGGCAGAAGGTTTTAATTACTGCCAGGAAACAAAGCTTAGCAGGAGAGGAGAGCCAGAGAAGTGACAGGGAAGCTACAGGTTACAACAGATTTGTGAACTCAGCCAAGCACAGTGGTGGCAGGGCCTAGCTGCTACAAAGAAGACATGTTTTAGACAATACTCATGTGTATGGGCAAAAAACTCGAGGACTGTACTTGTGACTAATTGTATAACAGGTTATTTTAGTTTCTGTTCTGTGGAAAGTGTAAAGCATTCCAACAAAGGGTTTTAATGTAGATTTTTTTTTTTTTTGCACCCATGCTGTTGATTGCTAAAGTAATAGTCTGATCATGATGCTGAATAAATGTCTTTAAAAAAAAGAATTGATACATGTGGAAGATGGCTGAGGAGTGGAACATGGAGTCACTTTCTTCTACAAATACAGCAAATATACAAGTACAACAATTTCCACAGAACACTTATTGAATGCTGGTAGAAGACTTAACTGTCCAAAAGGGCAAGAAAACCCCCACATAACTGAGTAGGACAAAAGAAAAAGGGAGGGGAAGTCTAGATGGGACCTGTGCCTCAAGGAGGGAGCTGTGAAAGAGAAAAGATTCCTGAATGCCGGGACTCACCTGAGGCCAGATGAGCCTGGCTGGAGGGAGAGCCTTAGAGCCTTGGAGGAGAGCGCAGCAACCTTTATGCACAAGATAAAACAGTAATCCCACTCATGGGCATATGTCCAGAGAAAGTTGATTTGTTAAGATGCATGCACCCCAGTATTTGTTGCAGCACTATTTACAATAGCCAGGACATGGAAGCAACCAGAGGAAGGGTTAAAGAAGATGGGGTATATATTTACAATGGAATATTACTCAGACATTAAAAAAATGAAATAATGCCATCTATAGCAACATGAATGGACCTATCATACTAAGTGAAATTAAGTCAGATAAAGTCAAATATCAAATAATGTCACTTATATGTGAAGTATAAAAAAAATGATACAAAATTTACAAAACAGAAACAGTCCCACAGACTTTGAAAACAAACATGGCTAACAAAAGGGGGGAAATTAGGAAGGGGGTAAATTAGGAGTTTTGAATTAACATATATACACCACTATATAAAAATAAATAATCAAGAAAGACATACTGTATAGCACAGGGAACTTTATTCAATAGTCTGTAATAACCTATTCAGGAAAAGAACCTGAGAAAGAACGGATACATATATATTTATAACTGAATCACTATACACCTGAAACAACATTGTAAATTGGCTATATTCCAATATAAAAGAAAAGAGAATTAATTGATGTGTGTGAAGAATGACTTCTGAAGACATTGATGTTTATGTTCAGAGTTTAACAGAGTATTAAAATGAACCCCATAATTCTTTTATTCAGTTTTAAGCATTAAATTTGTACCTATAAGGAAATTCAGGGGCATTAACAGAGAAGCCCAAAATGTAACACTTATCTGAATTGTAATTTAAGAAATAAATTTTAAAGTCAGTAAAAAGAAGCAAGGAGATCAAACCAGTCCCATCTTAAGGGAGATTAACCATGAATATTCACTGGAAGGACTGATGCTGAAGCTGAAGCTCCAGTATTTTGTACATCTGATGCGAACAGACACTCCTTGGAAAATTCTCTGATACTGGGAAAGATTGAGGACAGAGGAGAATAGGGTGTCGGAGGATGAGATGGCTGGATGGCATCACTGATGCCATAAACATGAACTTGGGCAAACTCCGGGAGATGGTGAGGGACAGGGAGGCCTGGCGTTTTGTAGCTTATGGGGTAGCAAGGAGTAGGACACGACTGGGCGACTGAACAACAACAAGAAAAGAAGTAAGAGTTTTTAAATAATAAATATTTCAATTAGAATCCCAACTTTACCTTCTCTGAGTCTCATTCTTCATTAGCTAAAAAGGGAGAATATCTATCTGTTAAGATTGAGTGCAGGACATGTGAGATAACCGGTGGTGCTCTTGATGATCAATAAATAATGGCTACTGTGAATTCATTCTAGCAGACCTGAAAGACAAACTCATCTCCTTTCTTTTCAAAAAATATTATGTATTTATTTCATACCACAACTCCTCCTACATCAAGCATGTGTTGACTATTGATTATGCTATTTCATAATTAATGTCAAAAATATTGTAGTAGGTAATATGCAGAATTCCTAAACTTAAGTAGAATTTGTCTAGGTTAAGAGGTGAGTAGTGAAAAGATTAAGGTAACTCTTGGGTATTTTTGGTATTTACTCTCAAATTGAATTTTCACACATGTTTATATCTAAACTCAAAAGGCTTCCCCGGTGGCTCAGACCGTAAGGAATCTGCTTGCAATGCAGGAGACCTGGGTTCCTATCTGGGTTGGGAAGATCCCCTGGAGGAGAGCATGGCAACCCACCCCAGTATTCTTGCCTGAAGAATCCCCATGGAATATTTTGGGGCTGGTGTCTCAGACAGTAAGGAGTCTGCCAGTAGTTTTTATTTTTATTGTTTTTTTTTTTTCAGTAGAATTTTTTAAATTATTTTCTTATTTTTTAGTTTGTTTTGCTTTACAATACTGTATTCGTTTTGCTATACAGTGACATGAATCAGCCACGAGTGTACATGAACTCCCAATCCCGACCCCTACCTCCCCCTACCTCCTCACACCATCTCTCTGGATTATCCCTGTGCATCAGTCCCAAGCATCCTGCATCCTGCATTGAACCTAGACCAGCGATTCGTTTCACTTATGATATCATACATGTTACACTGCCACTCTCCCAAATCATCCCACCCTCTCCCTCTCCCACAGAGTTCAAAAGACTGTTCTATACATCTGTGTCTCTTTTGCTGTCTCGCGTACAGGTTTATCATTACCATCATTCTAAATTCCATATATATGTGTAAGTATACTGTATAGAACTGCCTTATGATCCAGCGATCCCACTGCTGGGCGTACACACCAAGGAAACCAGAATTGAAAGAGACACGTGTACCCCAATGTTCATCGTGGCACTATTTATAATAGCCAGGACATGGAAGCAACCTAGATGTCCATCAGCAGATGAATGGATAAGAAAGCTGTGGTACATATACACAATGAAGTATTACTCAGCCATTAAAAAGAATACATTTGAGTCAGTTCTAATGAGGTGGATGAAGCTGGAGCCGATTATACAGAGTGAAGTGACCCAGAAAGAAAATGCCAGTAGTTTTTTAAAATGCCAACATTTTACTAATATTTGCACATTTTGTTAATATGCAATGAGTTTCCAATTTTTGTTGGTTCACACAAAGCGATTCCATATACCCACATATGGTATTGCCACTTGATTTCCATGGGCTCTTTCAGTTTATATACATCAAGAGATTCAAAGATTCAAGTTTTTATACAAATCCAGTTGAGACTGCTTTGCTCAAGATATTATTAAATCTGTATTTTTTTTCAAATATTTTCTTTCTAAAACAGAGTATAAAGAAGCTCTATAATGTTAAGTATATTTAGTACTAAAATTTGAAAGAAATACTAATTTTTTTAAGATTTATTGGCTCATTTATTGGCTTTGAGTGAAGGCAAAATTTAGTGCTTTCTTCTTTAGGCAGAAGTTGGCAAATTAATCCAAAGAAGTAAAATGAATAGCAATACAAGTTATGCTCATTCAAACTCATTGGTCAGCAAATTAAGATAGTGATTTAACTGACAAGAAATTATTCTGAATTATTGATTAAAATAAATATTAAGTTTTTCAGAGATGTGTGAATCAGAAGATAGTCATAATCATTCATTATTGATATCTACTGATTTACATAAAAAATAACACTTAGATAATTATAGCAATCTTCTCCCTGGACTGCCTACTTTCTCCCTATTCTGTAAAAGTCTGGGCATGCTGATAACATAAATGTTAATCAAAAAAGGAGCAAGTCATTTTTACATAATACATGTTGAAATAATTATATTTTAAAATACCTTTATTTTTAGATCATTGTTGATAAACTATAATGCTAAGTATTTTAGTCATATACTGTACAGTTCCAGTTCAGTAGCTGAGTCATGTCTAGCTCTTTGCAACACCATGAATTGCAGCACGCCAGGCCTCCCTGTACATCACCAACTCCCGGAGTTCACTCAAACTCAAGTCCATCGAGTCAGTGATGGCATCCAGCCATCTCATCCTCTCTCATCCCCTTCTCCTCCTGACCTCAATCCTTCCCAGCATCAGGGTCTTTTCCAATGAGTCAACTCTTTGCATGAGGTGGCCAAAGTATTGGAGTTTCAGCTTTAGCATTAGTCCTTTGAAGGAACACCCAGGACTGATCTCCTTTAGAATGGACTGGTTGGATTTCCTTGCAGTCCAAGGGACTCTCAAGAGTCTTCTCCAATACCATAGTTCAAAAGCATCAATTCTTCGGCGTCAGCTTTCTTCACAGTCCAACTCTTACATTCATACATGACCACTGAAAAAACCATAGCCTTGACTAGATGGACCTTTGTTGACAAAATAATATCTCTGCTTTTTAATATGCTATCTAGGTTGGTCACAACTTTCCTTCCAAGGAATAAGCATCTTTTAATTTCATGGCTGCAATCACCATCTGCAGTGATTTTGGAGCCCAGAAAAATAAAGTCTGACACTGTTATACTGTATACCCATGTGATATTTGTGGAATGTGTGCATTTATAATTTAGTATAATCATTCTTAAATACCATGCTAAATGACATTTTAAATAATCTATTTACTCAGGAATTGCATATTAGGAGTCAACGATTTATTAAAATTTATAATGGTTAAGTATTTTGTTAAAATGTTATAAAGTTTTAAATAGAAATAATTTTTTTCACATTTTTAAAAAGGCATATTCAACATGAACATTGTTAGTACAAGTTTTCATAAATACTCATGTACTATTTAAAGTTTCGTATCTATTGTATTTTAATTCCACTGATCAAGTTTGATGTAGCTAAATCTTCTATCCTTCCCAAATTTTCATGAATACTGTGACATTGGTATGACAAATGACTCATCCTGTAGATTATTTTTTATTGCCAGTCATCAGGATGTTTAGAAAGATAACTGTGCATATGTTTCTATATACTTTCTAGAGATGTTACCAGTAGTCTGTGATTTTTTTTTCTTTTGAGAGCACCACCCCTCTCTCTCTCACACCAGTAGATACTAATGTAGTAATTGATACATCCTGATTAGTAATTGACACATCCTGTTAAATAATTTTGAAAATCTTCTAACCTAGAAGCAGTTACAGAGAAGGCAATGGCAACTCACTCCAGTACTCTTGCCTGGAAAATCCCATGTATGGAGGAGCCTGGTAGGCTGCAGTCCATGGGGTCGCATAGAGTCAGACATGAATGAAATGACTTAGCAGCAGCAGAAGCAGTTAAGCATCTCAATTCCCAGTAAAACAAATTTTGATATCGACATTCTATGCCATGTAATAACCCAATATACTTCATAGAGTTGAACATGATGTTAAATAGATAGATGGATATACACAGTCTTAACAGTCTTTTGAAAATGAGTTCAAGTAAACCTGCAAACCTCACCATGAACTTGCTGACTCAAATCTGTTCAAGCAAAGGCACCTTTTTTAAATATCTGCAGCATGGTATTGTTGAATTATATTATGAAATAATATACTCCTGTCATCAAATTCCAATATTATTATTTTCTCTATTTTATTTAAAAGCTAAATTCCTTCCCTTTTCTTTAGGAGCTTTGATTCTGCTTGGTTTTCTTTGCAAAAAATAGAAAATTATATTTACCACCTACCTTGTTATTATATGAAGATGAGACAAAGAAAGTCATTTGATTTTTAGGAAAGTCACAAACAACTGTCTCTAGTGTAAGGCTGAAAGTGGAATCCATATGTGACATCTCTGTCAGCAAAGACTTGGTGGAAGGGTCTTTGTAATAAATATTCACGTTTGCTGCTTTGGACACTCAAATCCATCCTAAGGATCTTTGCTGTGTCAGGCTTTGTTCTAGATGAAGAAGCCCAGTAGATATAAAGGCCATATCTTGCAAATAGGCCATATTTATCATGGTCAATTTTAGCATGTTTTTGTGACTATTCATGACAATTTGGGTTATAATTTGTGATTAAATATTTCACAGTGACCTTTATGGCAATATCATTATAGAATTTTTAACATGGAATGGTAAGCCCTGGGATTTCTTTGGAGGGAATGATGCTGAAGCTGAAACTCCAGTACTTTGGCCACTTTATGCGAAGAGTTGACTCATTGGAAAAGACTGATGTGGGAGGGGTTGGGGACAGGAGGAGAAGGGGACGACAGAGGATGAGATGGCTGGATGGCATCACTGACTGGATCGACTCTTTGTGACCCCATGAATCGCAGCACACCAGGCCTCCGTGTCCATCACCAACTCCTGGAGTTCACTCAGACTCATGTCCATCGAGTCCGTGATGCCATCCAGTCTGAAACTCCAGTACTTTGGCCACTTTATGCGAAGAGTTGACTCATTGGAAAAGACTGATGTGGGAGGGGTTGGGGACAGGAGGAGAAGGGGACGACAGAGGATGAGATGGCTGGATGGCATCACTGACTGGATCGACTCTTTGTGACCCCATGAATCGCAGCACACCAGGCCTCCGTGTCCATCACCAACTCCTGGAGTTCACTCAGACTCATGTCCATCGAGTCCGTGATGCCATCCAGCCATCTCATCCTCTGTTGTCCCCTTCTCCTCCTGCCCCCAATCCCTCCCAGCATCAAAGTCTTTTCCAATGAGTCAACTCTTCGCATGAGGTGGCCAAAGTACTAGAGCTTCAGCTTCAGCATCATTCCTTACAAAGAAATCCCAGGGTTGATCTCCTTCAGAATGGACTGGTTGGATCTCCTTGCAGTCCAAGGGACTCTCAAGAGTCTTCTCCAACACCACAGTTCAAAAGCATCAATTCTTCACAGTCCAACTCTCACATCCATACATGACCACTGGAAAACCATAGCCTTGACTAGACAGACCTTAGTTGGCAAAGTAATGTCTCTGCTTTTCAATATATTGTCTAGGTTGGTCATAACTTTTCTTCCAAGGAGTAAACGCCTTTTAATTTCATGGCTGCAGTCACCATCTGCAGTGATTTTGGAGCCCAAAAAAATAAAGTCTGACACTGTTTCCACTGTTTCTCCATCTATTTCCCATGAAGTGATGGGACCAAATACCATGATTTTTGTTTTCTGAATGTTGAGCTTTAAGCCAACTTTTTCACTCTCCTCTTTCACTTTCATCAAGAGGCTTTTTAGCTCCTCTTCACTTTCTGCCATAAGGGTGATGTTATCTGCACATCTGAGGTTATTGATATTTTTCCCAGCAATCTTGATTCCAGCTTGTATTTCTTCCAGTCCAGCATTTCTCATGATGTACTCTGCATATAAGTTTAATAAGCAGGGTAACAACATATAGCCTTGACATACTCCTTTTCCTTTTTAGAACCAGTCTGTTGTTCCATGTCCAGTTCTAACTGTTACTTCCTGACCTGCATACAGATTTCTCAAGAGGCAGGTTAGGTGGTCTGGTATTCCCATCTCTTTCAGATTTTTCCACAGTTTATTGTGATCCACACAGTCAAAGGCTTTGGCATAGTCAAGAAAACAGAAATAGATGTTTTTTCTGGAACTCTCTTGCTTTTCCCATATCCAGCGGATATTGGCAATTTGATCTCTGGTTCCTTTGCCTTTTCTAAAACCAGGTTGAACATCAAGAATTTCACAGTTCACGTATTGCTAAAGCCTGGCTTGGAGAATTTTGAGCATTACTTTACTAGCATTTGAGATGAGTGCAATTGTGCGGTAGTTGAGCATTCTTTGGCATTGCCTTTCTTTGGGATTGGAATGAAAACTGACCTTTTTCAGTCCTGTGGCCACTGGAATGATAATATATATACCTTCTAAGTATGGTTACATAATCCCATGGACAGTACTAATATCACTTATTTAGCCCACACACTGAGCTTATGTAGACATAGTTTATTGCTTTTACTTACTTCCAAATTCCCTGATAGTTTGCAGCAGGATTTCTTTAATAAAAAGTTTTAATTGTAATTGTATGTGGATATGTTTTTCATTTTGAGGAAATTATTCACTCACAAATATATGGTATAAAAATTATGAGAATACTCTGTGCTATATTTAGCTCTTTTATAATACAAAATTTTAGTTTAACAGAATTTTAAATTAGATTAAAAATGCTGAGACATGTTTGAAATGGAGGTATTTATTTTCTTTTCAACTCCAAATAAAAGTTTGTTGGACTAATGAGTATCACAATTTTTAAAGTATAAATGTGTATTATTATAGTTTTAAGAAGTGATGTAGTATAACAAACAAATTTTAGTATAATAAACAAATTTAAGTATAACAGATGTAAGTATAAATTATCTACTGTGTGTATATATTTATGTATGTGTTAGTGTGTATATTTATATCTTTGCCATAGTTTTGAATCCTATTTTTAAAACTTTTCCAGAGATAATTCTCTTGAAAAGAAAAGTTTATCGTTTACTTGCTTTCAATCTCATCTTCTCAAAATTATTTATTAATCCCAAATACAAGGAGACTAGCGAGGCATTTTATGACCTCTACATATAAAATAGATCATTTAGAAATTTTTAAATCTACTCATTGGCATATCTTAATTGTGGCTGGATTATTTCCTATCAACTGGAGTTAGTTCAGATTTGTTGACTGACATCTAACATGAGTCTGAATTATAGCTGAAACAAAACTGTATATTTTGTTGCTTGTAAACTGTTACTGCTTGAAATAAAACTTTGATTTTCTTTCTCTCCCTTCCTCTCTCCCCCTCTCTCTCTGTCAGGTCGAGTTTTAGCTCAGGCAAGTGGCAATGGGGTTATCCATTTGCTGGATCTTAAATCTGGGCAGATTCACAAACTGATAGGCCATGAGAGTGAGGCTCACACAGTCATATTTTCTCGTGATGGAGAGACTCTGTTCTCTGGAGGCTCTGATGGCACCGTGCAAACGTGGTCTTGACGGTCAGTGTATTCCACTGTGGAGGGTATTCCCTTTAAGGTTTGAAAATGCCTCATATTGTCCCAAACCAGTAAATAGCTGGTTAAATGTGTCAGCAGGTAACATTTACAATTTGCTTTAAAACTTGCTTTGGACATAAATGTTAGTGCTCATACTGTTACCAATAAAAAAATAATAACTTTCTGCCCATTTATTTGTGTCTTTTCTTTTTTTCTCTCCTTTTGATAAGAATTCCGAAACAGAGCATCTTTGCTAGTGGTTTAGAAGAAACAGTTTTACAATGACGCCTAATGACAGACTAGATGAATTACAGGAGATTGATTTTGAATGTTAGAAAACAAACTGCAGGAGAACCAGGCTACTTAAAAAAAAAAAAGAAAGAAAGAAATCTAAACTGAAAGAAAACCTTAAGTGTAATTATGTATAGCACGGGAAAAGGCTTTCTACAAGCAAAGGGTCAAGTAGAATTTGGGAGCATACGTTTTCACAAATTCTTTAACAATGATTGTGCTTTATCTGTTAATAATAATCAGAGACTGCAGGTGGCTTAAATCTAAATGCAAAGCTCTTTAGAACTTTCATCTCTGCAGCCCATGCAAGAATGCACTGGGTATAGTTACCATGTTTTTTATTTAATTATTTAATTAGTGTTTTACTGTAATTTCAAGGCAAGTAAGTATATCGCAGCACGTAAAATGCCTTTTCCCCTCCTAACGCACACATCCACAGTATAAAATGCGACTGCTTAGAGAATGCTCTAGTCTGATCTCAAGGAGCAGCTCGGGATTTCGACCTAGCTGGGCTCAGAAGCCAGTTGTTGGCGCTGTCCGTGGTGCTAAGGAATTCCCGGCTGCCGGCAGAATGAGCTCCAAATCAGCAGTCTGCAAACTGCTCTCAGTGATGCAGAAACCCAGCTAAAGTTGCTCCTTTCCTTCACGTCCACAGTTAGCATTTTCTGGTGTGTAAGAGGGGATTCAAGCAACATATTGTGGATGATGCTGATGTTGTTGCCGGCGGAGTGGGCTTTAAGCTACAGCATGCTGTTGCTGATTTTGATCCTCAGAGCCTAGCCAAATCACCTCTACTGCTGTATCAAACACTGTGTAAGTGAACTCATGTGTGGAGGAGGCATAATCAGCTGGGAAATTTCATAGAAGTATCTGGGAAAAGGCTAAAAATAAGTTCAACATGATTCTGCTCCTGAGGTCTGGATTGCTACAGGACCAGCATTGCTTCTTGCTTTGAATTCTGAAGACAGGTCCAAAGCATATTTCTTATGTGTGTCTGCTGTGTTTCTCTCTGGAAGGGCGGGAGACTGCTTCTTGACTGTGTTCTGAAATGGGAGGTAGAATGGATTGCCTTTAATTCAAGCCTGAAAAATGTATTCTTTGGATAATTAAAGAGAAACTGCTTTCCTAACACAAACGTGATCTTTTAGTTCGTATTGGTCTGTGACCCCACCACCACCACCATTTAACCTCCAGAGTGATTAGGTAAGTGTATCTTATGACATGAGTTATGTTTGTTTTCTCAAAGAAATAGATGCAGTCATTTTAAATCATATGTAGCAATGTGGGGAGGGGGAAAGTTTAGCTGGGAAGCGATCCTCAGTTTAGCAGTGTTTACTTACTTATTAAAGATCTTTAGATAAACATTTTGATTTCTCTAATATTTCTTCTCTTAAATATTAAATTGCACAAGAGTAGCAAGTTAGGAAGAATGTTTTTTAAAAATAATAAGTTTCTTACATTGAAGAGAAGACCTTGTTTTTTCCATGCACATTTAAAAATATATTTCATATTTTAAAAGCATGTTTAATGTTTATATATAGTGAGTATGACATCCCTATATTACCTTTGAGTTTGCATTTACCCTAACCTGACACATTAATGCCTACCTGTAGCTTGCAAAGAGATCATTTTCTGTCTGTGTCCTTTTGAAACAGAATGATCTGGGTATTTTATATGGCTTATCTTGCATGTATTGACAAGATACTACGAGAAAACTGTAAGAAAGCACAGTAGCTCCTTTTTCTTCTAAGATAAACTTTCTAAGTGTGTAGGAAATGTATAAATGCACAACTTAATTAGAAAATTATGATTTTTCAGAAGCTTGTATTATGTCTGTAGCCTCTATAGTAATTTAAGAGAAAAAAATGCTTTGTCAAAGGGAGCTTCCAGCTTCTCAAGTAGAATTATAGGTTTGCATTTTTTTGCTTCTGTCATGACTCATTATTTTTGACATATTTTAAAAGAGATCCATCTCCTTTATCATCACCTTTGCAGAAGGAATTCTAATATTAGAGAGTTTAGTCTCTTGAAGGAAGGCATGAATATACTATCTTCCATTTTACTATTACCCGAATTTGCATATCTAACTTAAATGCAAATATAATAGTTATTGAAGTTTTCTAATGCCATCTTTATCTTACTTAAAATTATTATGTGCATATGTTAGACTAAAATAGATGGTTTATCACTGCTATTATAATCTGAAAATAAATGAATAACCCTTGTAAAATGATCTGAAAATGCCCTATATACAATTTTAGCAATATTGGCATAAAGCCAGCAACATGTAAATAGACAAATGAATTATTTGACATTTTTCTTATCCATTACTCCCTAAAGTCACAATTTCTCCAAGGCTTGTATGAGTTAGTCACTCTAACCATTTAAATAAGAGCCCACTACCAACACTCCCCATCAAGTACTAATACTAAGTGAAGTTACAAGAGTCAGTAACACCAAAGTATATAAGGTACATTTTCTATGAATTGACAATACCTTATTATTTTAGGAAACTTCAAACAGTTGTACATTGGCATTTTTGTGCAAATTGCCAAAATGCAAGTATCTTTGGCATGTCAAAAAGAGAGGTATATTTTTGAGAATATGTGAATGCTATTTTACATTGAAGTAATTCAAGTATTATTTCTTACATGAATATTAGACTCAAGTTACTGTAAAAATAATTTACAGATACATCTTTCCTGCCCACTAGGAGCTTACTTCCTGAATAAAATAAAGGTGTGGACAATAATACAAATAAATTTATTTTTAACAAATCCTTTTCAGTACATGGCATTTTCTTATTTATTATGTAAAGTTTTCATTCTGTTACTCATTATGGAATACTTGTGCTATTTTCCTTAACTATGTTTCAAAATCCAAATTCATATCCACCTAAACAAGTAAGCCATATTGAGACCACTGCTGTTCTCCAATTATAGGCATAAAGAAGTAGGGAGGCCTTTGTATCAGCTTCATCCAATGATAATTTGCATTCAACTGTTGTTTCTTTTTGTCTTTCTTTTAGAAGCAGCATGTTTTCTCACTAATCTCTGGAGTTTTCACACAGATGACTAACATATATACATTCTGTCACTCACTAGTTTAGTTCTGTCAGTGAACTCAAAGAGTGTGCATTCAGATATTCTTGAGTTAATTGTAACTATTTATACTAGTAAAATTGAGTCTCCATAAAACCACTTCTTACAAGATAGACAAAGTTAGACCTTTGAAATTCAGAAGGTAAATTAAAGCTTAAATATCCAAGGTAAAAGAAGTTCATAAAGGACAAATTTCAATGCATATGTTGTCAAGGATCAACCCTCCAAACTTCATAATAAAGTGCAGATAGTTGCCTGAACTTAGTCTATTTGAGGTTTTAGTAGCTTCCGAATTGGGTTTCCCAGGTGGCTCAGTGGTATAAAGAATCCGCCTGCAATGCAGAAGACTTAGGATCGATCCTGGGTCAGGAAGATCCCCTAGAGAAGGAAATGGCAAACTGTTCCAGTATTCTCGCTTGGGAAATCCCATGGACTGAGGAGACTGACAGGCTACAGTCCATGGGGCCACAAAGAGTCGGACATGACTTAGCAACTCAACAACAACAACAAAACTTCCAAATAGATCTCAAATAAACAGATCTTAAACGTGTTAAAAGCATGGGTTTAAATGAACCTATATTCTATTTATATATGTCAAATCATTCTTTTTAAATATTTGTTTTCAGCTTGCCCCTCTTGTATTCTCATGGAAGGAGCTGAGTATATCTAACATTAGGAGAACATCCAGAAGCCGTTGAGGAGGGGGATGGCTCTTCATATTCATGAAGCTTGCATACTGCTATTGGTCATCCCCGGACTGGTCACCTCTGCTGCCATCAGTCATGAAGACTATCCTGCTGATGAAGGTGACCAGACCTCCAGTAACGACAACCTGATTTTTGATGACTATCGAGGGAAGGGGTGTGTGGATGACAGTGGCTTTGTATACAAGTTGGGAGAAAGATTTTTCCCAGGGCATTCCAACTGTCCATGTGTCTGTGCTCTGGATGGACCTGTCTGTGACCAGCCTGAATGCCCTAGAATTCACCCAAAGTGTACTAAAGTAGAACACAATGGATGCTGTCCTGAATGCAAAGAAGTCAAAAACTTTTGTGAATATCATGGGAAAAATTACAAGATCTTGGAGGAATTTAAGGTATGAGTTGCCCTCTATATTCATTGAATACTAACATTTTACACCACATACTTAGATCACGATATTAAAACTGCAGTTGAAAAAGCACACTTTTAAATTTCTCTTTGATTTACAAAACTGTGACTCCAGTTAGCCCAAGTACCATTGTGGTGGCACAATAGGCAATTGGTTTGTTGACCAATATCTGTAGGATTTCACAAGAACTTTTTTTTCCTTCAGAAGTATTTGGAGCATGCTTACCACCTTTTATTTTTGCTCTTAAACATTTCATTGTGTTATTACAAAATTGTTTTCTAATGGAAACAATTTTGTTTAAAAACTATGTGTTTATTAATGTTTAAATTTTCTGAGTTTCATGTGTGAGTGTGTGTGGCTTATTAGCCTGTATTTGGAGCCATTTAATTGTAGTCTAGAATTATTTATTTAGTGTACGGAAATTCAAGTACTACAGAGACACACTTCTGAGCTGTGGGCTTTGTATTAAGAATATGCGTTGGACTTACTTGTTGTAGAACATGGTTCCCGTTCTGTTCTCTTTAGATTTTTTTTTTTGACATATAAGACCCCAGAGAAAATTGAATTTTTATCATAGTCCCTTGTAAAAGGTAGTTTTAAAAAAAAGGCTAATTTTACAGGCTTTCAGCCTAAATGGTATTTTTAGCCTTTCTTTTATGCTTGCGTCATGTTGTCAAGTAATGTGAACTTCATTTTTACCTCTTCTTTGAGCCTCTTTTTTCTAATTACTGGTTTTAATTAGGGTTTCATATAAGCCAGATCTGAACCCTTAAGGTATAAATTAATATATCAACATGTCCTCAAATGCAATGACAGTTTTGCCTTGCGGTTTCTGTCATATTGGTGGCTTGATATAAAGATATTCATTTTACCTAACCAAGTTCTGTGACAACATGCTCAGAAATGTGTAGGCAAAAGAAGTTATAGCTAGTTTTCAATGAGTTTATGTGTGAGAGAAGAATGTTCAGTTATTAGCATTGACCCAATTTCCTTCTTTACAAGAGTCAAATGGTAGAAGAAGTCAATACATGGGAAAAGGTTGTAACAGATCATGATCAGAGTACTTCCTGTGTGTTGGCAATTCATTGCATTCAGTCTATTCTAAGTTGTGGGTTCAAACCAGATCTGATTTACCCAAGAAACCCAATAATTTGGACTAGTTTCTTTAGGACATGAGAGAAATTTCAGTGGTAGTTATCACATTCAGCTTTCTTATATGTAAGTGTTATTCTAGACTTTTTCATGTATTATGATATTTGTAACACAATATTGAGAAGAGGCCTGAGAATCCAGTACATTACCATTATTGACATCAAATAATAGTTAAGAGTGTCATACATTTATCAGTTCCTTTCTGGTCTTTAATATATTGGACACATTTTGACATAGGGTAACAAAAGTAAATGCAAATACTTAACACATGACTGACTTTAGACATGGTTCTAGAATCAGGTTACTCTCCTCTAATATGCATTTTTATTTAGAGTAGAATAAAAAGACATTTTAAGATGGCCTAACCCAAGCAAAGTTGTATGTCAGATAAAATTTGAGATTATTAAATATTGACTACCAAATTAAATAAAAGATACTGATTTTTTTAACTTAGCTCATCACTAAAAATGCTATAGTTTTCCTTGTTTTTGTTAGATTCTTATTCCAAAGATAAAAACCATTTTGCCATATCAAACAATAGATATATCAAGTTAATAATTCCTTCATTCTAATTATCTGTCCCTGCTATAATCAATATTTATTCTGTTGATATGCACAATGTTTTCCCTGACTTATAATATCATTGATTTTAAATCAATGTGATTTTTAGAAAATAAAACAGATACCACTTTTTCACAAGAATTTAGTTTTAAGAGCGCTAGAGATTATCTAGATTAAATTAATAAGATTGGAAGAACTGAGACCAACCAAGTTGGATACTTGTCCAAAACTGTGAAGTTATTTAACCTTTTTCTAAATACATCCATTCTAACAATAAAGCCTATATCACTTCTCAAAGTACTTTGGCTCTAGAGTCAGAAAGACCTGGATTTATATCCAGATTCATCACTTAGATTTTGGAAGGAGTCCTTAAACTTTTTGAGCCACAGTAACATTCACTACAAAATGACCATCATAATAATTACTTCTGTTGAGAGGGGATATTGGAAAGAATTAGTGAAATAATTTATATGAAGTTAGGAATCTTGTACACAATAGATACTGAAAAAAAAAAAAAATGGTCCTTTCACTCTTTCTAAATCCTAGAGGCCAGGAATTTTCTCTGAGTTCTGCATTCTTTCATGTCTTCACCTACGTCTCATGTGGAAGCTTGACTTTAAAAGTCACTCAACTGAAAAAATTCCAACAGTTTTTTAAATTTCGTACCTATCTATGTAAACTATTATGCCTAAGTAAATATCAGCCATCTTGCTTCTTTTCTAATTTAGTTTCTTGTCTCTTGTAAGCTGATTTCTAAAGCTACATGCAACTTTCACATAATAATCTTGGCATGTTATTAAGGAGCTTATATTGTGATATTCTTATATGTTATATATTCATCTGATAAGCATTTGTTGGGCTTTTTAGTAGATAAGATACTGTAGCTGTACTGTACATGCATTAGAGAGTAAAAGATCTAGAAGGGAACATCTCCACTCACAAGGAAGGCATGAACTAAGTTGGAAAGAGAAGTGGGGAAAAGGCGATATAAAGCATATGATCGTGAAGGTCAACACCAAGGGGATTATGGTGCCAGAAATTTATCAACATGGTATGAGGTTTGGTCAGACAAACTGTCTTTTTCTTCAGGAAGGTCAAAGATGAGCATATTCTTAAAAAAATTAAAATTTATCTAGAAGGATTAAAATTCCAAAGAGGAAACTGCTTAAGAAAAGTCAGATATTTGGATAAATAAAGTCAGCAAGAAAAGAAGAAAGATGAGAATGACAGGGAACTGAATCTTACTAAAACGCTATTATCAGAAGAAAGAGGTAAACTTGAATAGTGTTTTCAGAACGTGGAAAGAGGAACTCGAGTACTAGGCCAGAATAGATTCAGTCTAAAGAGTAACAAGGGACAAAACGCAGGTTGTTATACATAGAGTTGACCTATTAAATGTGTTTTTTTTTTAAACAAGATTACTTTATAGCCAAGTATTTAATTGAATGGAAGTGAAGAGAGATTAATGGCTGGGAAAGCGGGACTGTTGCAGAAAACCAAGAATGAGAAGACCAGCTTGTATAAAGACAAAAACATTCAGGGACAGTCTTGAAGATAAAAACCGAAATTCCCTAGTAGTCGATTGTATTCACCAACTTGTTCAAGTTTATTAAACGCTCAGTGACTCTCTTCCCTTTGTGCTTGCACATGCTGGCCCACACTTTTTTACCATTTATGCACACTTGTGGAAGTCCAACTAAACTGCTTCTGAACTCCGTTTAAATCTCATCTCAACTGCAAAGCCTCCTCTGACTGGCCTACTGCTGTATCCTGGGCTGCATCTCATACCATTATAACAAGAGCAGTAGTCAGAGCCAGACACCATTAAGAGCTTTATGTGTATTACAGCACATTTCATGATAACACTATGAAATTACACTTTTATTAGCTCTGTGTTACAGATAAGAAAACTGAAGCACCAAAGTGTAAATAGCTTGCCCAACACCATACCTAACACAGAAGAACTAGGATTCAAATCCAGGCTTCCTGGCTTCAGCATATAAACTCATTACCACCATCTCTATCACACTGCAATAATATAAACTGAAAGGACTTCTCTCTCCTCCACCAGACAGTGAAACATTTAAGGCTGGGGACAATGTTTTCTTTTTGCTCCTTGGTCCCAACCCCAGCACCATGTAAACCATATAACAGGCATTTAATGTATTTTGGTGAACAAAATGAGTCAGGTTATAATTGAACAAACAGAATATAAAAAAAGTTAAAGTTCCCTTAAAATGCCTTTGTTTCTGTTTATGTGTTGATCTCTCCATTTTAATTAGAGAAGCATTCAAACTTCAGGTAGAGTGCTCTCTGGGCCCCTACAGATTACATGCATCGTTCATAAAGCATGCATTTCCATCCTGCTTCTACTTTCTATTCCGTCTCCCCACCTCTTGCTAACCAATGCTCACCCTGGATTGCCTTTCCATCCCAAGTCTTGTAATGACCACTCAGTATTTTAGTTGTGAGGTCTGATGCTATACACTTACAAAAGCATATGTCACTACATCAGTGTTTTCTGATCACTAAATTTAAATGTAAATTGCTATACATGTGTCAACTGATGGAAAAAAATAATGTCATTTATAAACATTTGGATTTTTTCCAACACTTACTGATATAAGGTTTAAAAATGGCTTTCACATATCCTTTTTGAAAACTGAATTTTCCAGTGTTCTGGTAATATTGTATTAAGATAAAGGTCATTATATAGTAGGTTTTCTCTTCTTTCACGTGTACTCAGGGAAAATAACACTGGAACCTACTTTTTTAAGAAATAAGTATAAATAATAAATTCCAGTAGCATTTCCTACAGAAAACCTTGAAATGCTGGAAATGTAGGTTGAATCGGGTGTGCTTCTGTGCTTAACCATCTTATGCTGAGTTTCTTAAAGGGAGAAATAATTTCTTATTTTTCTCAATATTTTTATAACTCTCACTCAGCTAGAATTAGCCTTTTTGGAATTTTTTATACTTCATAACTTGTACTGATTTAGTTTTAGGTCAGACACTGAAGATTATACTACTTGCAACTGAAAGAGATTTTTTTTTTTTATTTCAGCTTTGCATAGCCTGTCTTAAAGTGATTTTCTGCAGTCAACACCCAGTACCCCTACTTGAGGATTTGGATTTGCCCAAAATCTGCCTTTCTCTGCAGACACTGACCTTTGTACTTTTCCCATTATGGGCCAAAGACAGTTGATCAAGTTTGTGGGTTTTATTTTTAATAGGGTCAGTGTGATTATTTTCTCATTTTGCACATTTTATAAATATGTTACAGCTTAAAAAAAAAAAAATGTTTTCATGCTGTGGTAAGCTGTTTAGTTTTTGCCCTGAATTTTGGACTTAGCATTTAAATCTTGAGGAAAGCAGCAAAGAGGACAGAGAATTAATCACTCAGAGTATTCTGCCAAATCATCACACCCATAAAAACTGTCGATGCCAACTAAGATTGAGAACTGACTCACTCTTCAATGGCTGCATTCACAGGAAGACAGGTTTCCCAATTTTCTCATTAATCTATGTCCCATCATTAATGTCCATATAAAAGTGAGTAGAAAGGATTTTTCAAGTTAGGATTAGGAGATTTTTTTTTATGTCTGTTTTAATACAGAAAAAGGATGAAAAGCAGCATATTCTAGGAACTGATTACCAAATATGTGAAAGACAGGGGGAAAAGCTGTAAAGAAATTTCAATGAGGGGATAATTGTTTGCAGAAATGCCTTTTATTGTACCCCACCCACTCATCTGCCATTGCACCAGTTCCTATTAATATGAGAGGCACAGAAACTAAGATGTTTGTACTAGACAAAGAGATACAGAATGCATCTTTCCAAATGTATGAAGATTGTAGTATGTATTATATGTATTTCATTGTCACTAAATGGAATCAAACTTGCTATGAACATCCTGCTGAAATATGGGAGACAAGGCAGGAAAGACCTCTCATCTTAACAACTGGGAGGGTTTTTTTTTTTTTTTTCTGTTTTTTTGACCACCTGTATTCATTTTAATAATGGAAAATGGGTGAATTTTAAGACTATGGGTAGGGTTTTTAAACATATTTTTCCCAAGTGGGGATAGAAAAGTTCTTAACAAGTAGTTGGGGCATTAGTAAGATTCCATTGAAAGTCAGTCCTAGAAAACACTATAATTTCATACAACAAAGATAACTGAGGTCTTTGTTGGGAGATTGAGAAGACTAATTCCACAGTTGTTGACTCTACAATATGCAGTTTTTGTTTTGCAGAACATGTTGTTTTTAGTATTAAAATTGCCTCTGAGTGAATTCAAGCATAGCTTTTTTTCCTTTCAAGTAGCTGCAAAATAACAGAGATTAAGTAATCTTAATCAGTAATGACTGTTGCTCATCTGAAACTTGCACCACAAGCAGCCTCAAAGTGGATCATTCTCAGTGATCATTCTCCCTAGAGGGAACACCCATCTTTGTAAATAACCAGGGGGCATCTGCTGAATTTGTATAATGTCTGACCAGTTTCAAAGATTAGAAGTCAATTTTTTTAGAACTTAAATTTATAAAGCTCCTCAAACCCTTTCTCATTCTTTTCACGTTGTGCTCATTTGGTGTGTTTTAATTCTACAGAACTACATTAAATTTAAAAAATAGATCGGAGTTTTGAAATAATTTTTTTTTCAAAAGCCTCAGTGAGAACTGAAAATGGCCCTCACACTTTTCAGATTATAGGAGTAGGAATTATAGTTATAAATAGCTTCCAAGTTAACCCCTGAAGGGATGAAATAGTCTCTTACTTTAAATTTTAACAGACTTGATGGTCAGCTGGTCCTTTAATTAGTTAAATATAGATGCACACACTGATTTTTATTGCAGTCCTTCATATGGTAAGATGCTGCCTTTAATGGTGATAACTATGTGATAAACATGACTAGAGAGATTTGTGTCTGGGCTTCCATCCCCTGTGCACACGGGGAGATTGGTGTTTGATTTGCAGCTGCATCTGAGATTTGTGGAGCTTGTCACTGCTAGTGACTACAGCAGACTTGAGGTCAGTCATCAGCTGTTTATAAACTTCGCTGTCCATTCCTGCTGACTCGCCAATACTATAAGGAGATGAACCTGGAAAGAGAATGACCTGGTAGTTTCCCCTCCAAATTTTAACTCTAATTGTACAAGATTTTGGATATGTTAGACATTTGCTAATCCGTCATTGTGTTTTTACTCACCAAAATACATAGTCAATGTCATGACTATGTCCTATACCTTATGACATAATCTACATATTTTATGCAAATTTTATAGATTAGTCTATAATCTATATAGTCTAAACTGAAATTGTTTCATACATGCATTGTGTGTGTATATGTGTGTGAAATTTGAGGGAGCCTGGAAATGTTTTTACTTTAAGAAAATCTTTACAATTATTTCTGCTGTTGCTGCTGCTGCTAAGTCACTTCAGTTGTGTCCAACTCTGTGCGGCCCCATAGACGGCAGCCCACCAGGCTCCCCCGTCCCTGGGATTCTCCAGGCAAGAATACTGGAGTGGGTTGCCATTTCCTTCTCCAATACATGAAAGTGAAAAGTGAAAAGTGAAGTTGCTCAGTCGTGTCTGACTCTTTGCAACCCCATGGACTGCAGCCCACCAGGTTCCTCCATCCATGGGATTTTCCAGGCAAGAGTACTGGAATGGGATGCCATCACCTTCACCCTGATCATATTTTTTTGTTTTGTTTCCTTTAACTTATGTATCAGTACGTTTTACAAAGTATAGCACAAGAAAAAAATACTAATTTATGTTTTAGTTATATTTAACCAAACTTTCAAGGAAGAGCTTGAAACAAATAACTCAAGGTGATTTCAAGTGCTCAGTGGATTTGCTTACCCAAATGATCTTTCTCAAGCTTAGTCATTATTAATAGAGACTGGTTTATTTTAGAGTCAGGTTATTCTAGGTTTGCACATTTAATCACCACTGATTAGCATCAGTAATTTCAATCTCACACACCGCCATTGTTGATTTCCTTGCCTCCAGCCTGCCATCTAGCACAGCACAATAAAGTCATTTTTGCAAGGATTTAATGACACCATGAAAAGAGTGAATGAAGTACCAGAGTAACAAGAAAATTCATTTATCTCCTGAAAAGTTTTTATCTGGTATTATTTTATGAGTATATAAAGTTGGTTAAAGTGGATACAGATCTAACCCTTAATTTTCTCCGTATTATGTCATGAGATCATAAACAAACCTCAAATAAACTCAATCTTTCTATCTATAGGATGGATACAATAATGTTGCCATATACCTAATGAGTAATAAATAGTATTGGGAATTTGACAATTAAAGTATTATATATGAAGTTTAATTAACAATTCTGATTGCTCAAAAGTTTGTGTTTTTTTTTTTAATTAAACATGACTTGGATGAGATTTTGAACTAACTTTATCTTAATATTGATCCTTGATTGTCATTGTTATTTCTTAGCAAGGGATTGGATTTCTGGTATCTGAATATATATAAATTCTTCTATCTAAAAAAGGCAAACATTGTGGTCTTTGCTTTTTTTTTTTTAATTCATAATCTAAGTCTTTCCTACTTTTAAGAACTGACAACAGAATTTTAGATCTGGAAAAGAACTTTCAAGTTTTTTACAGATGATAAAACAAAGACCAACAGAAACAGTGGAAACACCACAATGGCTGATAGAGCTTACTATTTGCAAAGGCAATATATTTTTTCCTGTAGTATTTTATCTACTTTTAGAACTTCAGACTTATTGCTCATTTGCATCTTTCTTTCCACTAAATATACTGGATGCAGAAATTTATTTCAGCCAATTGTCTATAGCAATGTGATATCAGGACCTATCTCCATGACAACCCAGAGTTACAAACAGACAAGAACAATAAAATATTGGCATATCTAAAATCAGTCTTTGACACAGATAGAGGTCAATTTGCAAAAGAAGCCTAAGTTTGCGAAGGCTCTAATAAAAGAGGATCCTTTGTCTAAAAATGAAGAATTCTATAATTAAACCAAATAGTATAGGCCATAATAAAATTATATGAAACACTACCTATTTTCACAGAGAAAATACTAGGAAGAAACAAAGGAAGTAAATTAGCTGCCCTTGCCCCATTGTTGGCGATTTTAGGAACTGAGGATCTGTGTTCTTGATTTTTTTTTTTTTCACTCTGCAAACTGTCACCACTCACTGCATGACAGGAATGGAGTGTGAAAAATGGATGAAGCGTACAAAAATGATCTAGCTGTATGACATTAGAACAAAGGGCTATCCTTACCCTGGCATATGATCAGTATCACCTGAGGCAGGAATGTTGCAAAAATTCACATTCCTTGACCTCTCCCTCTTCAGGACCAACTGAAATGGTCTGCATTGCTATTTTAAAGTTTCTCAGATTGTTCTAATGATCAGCTAGCTAGATTTTTAGTAGGATTTTTTATTTTCTTTTTTGTGGCCAAGTAATTCTGAGAAATGATGCATCTTTTAACACCTCTTAGAAATATGCAGTGTCTGATCATATATATTAGTATACTGACAGCACTTGAAAATTTTTTAAAGGTTTGAGAGTCAGTATGAACACGGTTCAACAGCTAAGAGCTCAACAGTATGGTGAAGACTATATTTTAGAGTAGGTTGTACTACTTACTAGCCAAGTAACTAGGCACACATTACTTCAGTCTGTCTTAGTGCATGCATCTCTAAAATAGAGATATTAGTAAAAACTACTTGGCACACAATAAGGGATTCATAAAAGTATCTGACATTTTTACTACTATTGCTCCTAACCCGTATTCAGTCCAGTATTTCACAAATTTATGTGACAGCAGAACACTTTTGTTCCCTCTGAACATCTATTAACATCTTAAAGTTCATAAGCATTCAATGAAACCATTTAAGAAGTATTTTGTTAATGACCAAGATCATCCTTTATTCCTTTATCTGACTCTGATGGGCAATTAATGATAAAAATCTATATATCTCAGCTTATCTTTTATTGTCTGGTCCTTTTTAAGGTTTCCAAAATTGCAGTTAATGTTATTTGTATTAATTTTTGTTCCATAGAAACAATGTAAATGGACAATGACTTATTCAACATAATGGCAATGATGCCAGTTACAAGGGATCAGCACACTACAGCCTATTAGCCAAATCTAGCTCACCACCCATTTTTGTAAGTAGAGTTTTATTGAAAAATAGCAATGCTTATTCATTATGTATTGTGCATGATGGCCTTCAGGCTGCAATCCAGAGCTGAGTAGTTGCTCCGGAGATTATATGGCCCACATAGGTCAAAAATATTTACTGTATGGCTCTCTGTAGAAAAAGTTTACTAACTTCTTATCTAGGATCAAATTCTTCTCCCTTTCAGTGCTGTGTGCTCAGTTGCTTCAGTCATGTCCAAATCTTTGCGAGCTTAGCCTGCCAGGCTCCTCTTTCCACCAGATTCTCCAGCAAGAATACTGGAGTGGGTTGCTGTGCCCTCCTCCAGGGGATCTTCCCAACCCAGGAGTTGAACCCATATATCTGGCATCTCTGGCGTTGCCAGCAGGTTCTTTACCCACTGAACTGCCTGGGAAGCCCTTCTTCCCTTTCTACTTCCCTCAAGTCATACTGTCATCAGATCATTCTAACTCACATTCTTCAAAGTTACAGATTCTTTGGGTACTGTTAGGTATAGATTTTCTTCACTTGTAAGTGGTCTTGGGGATGTCTTTCCACATGTGGAAATCTTCAAAGCCATTTAACTTTGCCCATTTTAAATGTATTATACATACTAACAGACATGTTAAGTCATCACTCTTTGCACATTTGTCCCCAAGGAGTATGGCTTTGCTCTTTGCATTGATGTATAATAACTTAATAACTTTCTGCTTACTGAGAATTCTCAGATGAAATAGATAAGCAAAGAGGGTAAAAATGTGCTTAATTTTGAGATCCCACATGCTCTCCTTTGAAAGTGTGATAAATCAGGTAGGTATTTTTCATTTAATATAATATAATAGATATATTTCCTATTATATTAATGAAAATATGTATCTTATCAGCTCAATTAGATGTTAAGTTCACTAACACATTTTCAGGTCAACTTGCATAATACATGGTTTGATTCCATTAAATGCCTTTAATGTCTCTGACATGTAGAGAGGTGATAGGTGTGAGGCATGTACCAAATTGTATAAGACATGAATCTGACCCTCAGGGTGCTCCTAGTCTATCAAAATGAACACTGCAGATAACCACAAAGAGCAGATGGTCTGGGATGATTGCTCCAGAACTCATGTCAGGAAAGGAACAACTTAATCCTAAGAGCTTAGGAAGAGCCTAAGAGTGAGGATTTCAGTGCACTGAAAATATTTTAGACAAAACTGGAAAATCGGCAAAAATCACTGGAAAGCACGTTCATAGAAAATTGAGTTAACCCAAGCGGCCAGATCAGAAGGGACAGAGGAGACAAAAAGTGAGAGATGAGAGAGATAAGGGACATGGAACCAGCTCACAGTGTGAAGACCAGGCTTGGGAACTTGAACCAAAGCCTGGAACAAGTGTAAAATCATCAAAGGGCTGGAATTAGTGACATAACCAGATTTGTGCCTGAGGGAAATATAAATACTTGTTGACAATTTTATGATTTTTTTTTCATCTTTGTTCCTTCATGGAATGATTTAGTTCTAAGATGATTTTTATTCTCATGTTATAATTGATAAGGGAGGCTTCTGACTAACTGCAATGCTCTTGCCGTTAAACCTGCCCAAATTCCAAGAGTATACTATGGACATTATGCAAGAAATGTGATAGAGTGGCTTATTTAAGTGTGCACACATCTTATATTCTGGAATACCTGTTCAATTATAACTGAAATATTTCATGTTAAGTCTCATTTCTTCCTCATGGAAATGTTGTACACCGCTAACATAAGGGACATTCTTTGCCTACTCCATGTTTTACATCACTCAATTTGCTTCACTTAAAAAACTCCACTGGCCATAAAGAAAGGTGAATTTAAGGCACATTTCTGTTCATTAAATGACAACAACAACAACAAAAACCTACATTCTGAAAATAGTGAGGATTGACCAGGAATTTTGTTGTTTAATCACTCAGTTGTGTCCAACTCTTTGTGACCCCATGGACCGCAGCATACCAGGCTTCCCTGCCCTTCACTCTCTCCCAGTTTGCCCAAACTCATATCCATTGAGTTGGTGATGCCATCCAACCATCTCATCCTCTTCTCCTGCCCTCAGTCTTTCCCAGCATCAGGGTCATTTCCAATGAGTCAGCTCTTCTCATCAGGTGACCAAAGTATTGACCAGGAATACTTTTTGAAATTTAGTTG
Organism: Aepyceros melampus; assembly: GCA_006408695.1. Taxonomy (NCBI): domain Eukaryota; kingdom Metazoa; phylum Chordata; class Mammalia; order Artiodactyla; family Bovidae; genus Aepyceros; species Aepyceros melampus. Next base: position 50,373 of record SJXQ01005397.1, on the reverse strand, counting down.
TTTTCATTTTAAATTTCCACATCAGGAAAATGAAAATTAAAAGCAACAACAAAGATAATGTGGACCCAGAAAGGACTTTTTGCAGCTTTAGAAATACCACAGTCATTGTAGAAACTCCCAGTGGCTACCAAATTAAGTCCTATTTCTATATGAGGAGAACATAGCCCAGCTCCCTGAAACTCCACCTATTTTCACTGTATGCTAATTTAATTTTACGTTCCTAAATAGGACAGGGAGAAAAATTAAAATTGTTCAGTCTAATACTCCCCAAACTTTAAAAATAAGATCTGCTAAAATAGCAAACCTTTGACAGCTGAGATTTATAAAACTTCATTAGGGAGAAACGGGACAGTCACAGAGAATTTTGCTTTTTATGATGAGACTCTAGGACTTTCATATTGAAACCAGAATATAGGACTCAAAAAAAGAAAAAACAAGTGAGCTCAAGTTACCCCACTGCAAATCTGTTTTTGGCAAGACTCAGATAAAGAGTGAAGTTTCACGTCTGTAAATGAGAATCTTAATTATCAAAAAAAATTTTCCAATATCATTCTGTCTAATGATAATGAGTGCAAACAGTGTTGCATTTTAAAGATGCAACAGATTGCTCTCAAAATTAAATAGATAATCTTTATAGATGTAATACTTGAAATAATTTATAGTAGAAATGATTATGCCTTGTACGTGTTAGTAACTCAGTTAGGTCTGACTCTTAGCGACCCCATGGACTGCCAGATTCTTCTGTCCATGGAATTCTCCAGGCAAGAATCCTGGAATTGGTTGCCATTTCCTTCTCCAGATTACACCATAATTTAATAAAAATAACTTATGATCAATATAATTTGAGAAATACATAGCCATTGAAAATAGACGAAGGGAAAGTAAACAAATAAACCACTGGTCAACTAGAAAACTAGGATAACAATGACAGTCATTTACAAAATGCATAATTTACAAGCTTATTCAAATATTGTTATTTCCATTTTGTCTCATAAAAATAAAGTGAGGAAAACTAGAGGTCTCTTAATATTATGTTATTATTGATTTCATCCTACAAATAAGAAAACTTAGTTTCAAGTGGTTTAAATAACCTATCCAAGCTAATACAACATTGTTGAATGACGGGACTTAAACTCCAAATGTGCCTACTCTGCTATCCTATAGCTGAATTCCACTGGGATACTAACAATGTTCACACATGATTACAAAGTTGTGACTGCTTCTATACTTGCACAAAGGATACACACTAAAGTCAGAACTTCTATCAATAAATTAATCAGTCAATATTTTTTCAATTAAAATAGCCGCTCATATTATTGCCCATAAGCCATCTGATATATTTTTGTGGAATAAGTTAAGATAGGAATTAAGCATCAAAAACTGAAGCATAAAGTTGAGTAGGAAATTGCTGTTTGTACTTAAAATTGGAAATGAATGTTTTGTGATAATATTAGTAATCATAAAGCAATTTATTTTACTAATTCTAAATTTCTTTTTAAAACAAGTAAATGCATGTTACTAACAAATGGAAAATGAAAAGATTTCAACTTTTAGGTTTCTTAATCATCTGACTGGCACTCCCAATACAAATGGACTTTTGTGTCTATTACTCCCATCCTGCAGACCCTGAAAAGCCCTGAATTCACTATCACCCACACAAGGCAAGAAAGCGAGAGTTATTGCCCTCTCTCCTCCCTCTAGCACCTCCACTCAGTGTTTCCTGTGGAACAAGACTGATTGTATTTGTCTCTTACATGATTCTTTCACACCAGAGAATTCTAACAGTGATGCATTCGCCCCCACCTACACATACCTTGTTTTAATGCTCTTATAGAGTATGGGCTTTTAACTAATAAACAGTCTGTCCTTTTCAATATCAACAGGAAAGTTTTGAAGTTATGCAGTTGTTCACTTTTCCCTTGTTGCATAAATGGGTAATAAATGGAACAGCCTTAGCATGGAGACATACAGGCTCTACTCAAAATATTCAGTTCCTTGACAGGGACCTTCCTGTACTAAAACCACTCTCAATCCAACTTATCAGTGAAGGACTAGAAGCTGCTGCTTTTCTAGTCTATTTTACAAGTATAATACTTTATCAAATCTTTATCTTCAATTTACTAGCCTTTGTCTATCCCTTTGAGTTCTTCAAAGATCTTAGGGGCAACTAAAACATCCTTTTCCCTCTTAAATATCCCACATTGATATTTCCTTGTTAAGTGTACATTTGCCTACCTAAAAAATGCATCTGTTAATAAAAATAAAAAATAAATAATCTGTTATTACAACTAAAGAGAGATTTTTGCTTACATTCTCTTTATATTTTATCTGTGCTATCCCTTATGTTTTCAAAAAGGCTGTATTTTATTGTCATAAGACTCTTTGAAAATATCCATATTTTACAAATGGCTCTATACACCAATAGTTTATCAGTATGAGCAGTACATAATTATAGAATTGCCTGTCCTTGAAACAAATGCCAAAATATATTTTCATTTTTTAGAATTGTTTTAGAAGAAAATATTTTAGAGAAAAAATCATTAATATGATTCATTGTTGTATAGCAACTATAATGATGAGTTTTCAAGAATAAGTAAACTTTTTTGTACTTGACAATAATTTTAGATGGGATATACTTCATAACTGTTTTTTCAGTATTCTTGTGTTTTACGTTGTCTCAGAGTAAATGCAAATTTACTCTGTAGAAAGATTAATAATTCTATATTCCATTATAGTGGTACCATCAGTTATTCTTATAATCAATTGATTTTAAAACTCTAAACTTATTTTTATAGATACCTAGATGGTCAATTTTGCCATTTATTGAGTGAAGGATAGCTATGGAGTTCATCTTAGTATACCTTACTTACATTATCTTATGTGTGAAAGTGAAAGTGAAGTCTCTCAGTCATGTCCGACTCTTTGCGATCCCATGGACTGTAGCCTATCAGGCTTCTCCGTCCATGGGATTTTCCAGGCAAGAGTACTGGAGTGGGTTGCCATTTCCTTCTCCAGGGGATCTTCCCAACCCAGGGATCAAACCCTGGTCTCCCACAGTGTAGGCAGACGCTTTACCATCTGAGCCACCAGGGAAGTTATCTTATGTATAATACACATTTAATGAATATGCTGAAGAAATAATTTCAAAAATTTATACCATTTCTGAATTTTAGTTTATTACCTACCTGATTTACTATAGCTACATAGGCAAAGCAAAGCTATGTGCACTCATTACAGTTGCTTGGCAAAAATTGTTTGTTTTTTTAACAAGCATAGTTTTTGACAGACACCCTAGAAACACTATTCCAGAATATATTACCAAAATACCAACACCTCAGAAAGAATAGCTATTTCAGTCACTACTCAAATGATAGTCATATACATTTTCTGACCAAAGGAGTTATTAAAAGAACTTTGGTTTATTTACTTCAAAAGTATTAAAATTCATTAAGAAGTTTCAGCTCCATGTTCATTGACTGATAAGACTTACAACCTCAGTGTCTGAAATATGCTTCAATCTGTGGGACAGATCACCAAAGAGACTACTGCAATCCATGAGAACAGTGAGGAGCACTTTCAGTCAGTGACACATTGATCTTATCTCAGATGATTGGGAAGTTTGGTTACAATCCACTGGATCCATTGACTTTTTAGGTGACATCGGCCTAATACAAATTCCTGGCTAAAGGAGTGGCAGTGGATGTTAAATACTCTTGTACTCTGTAATTTAATGCATATTTTAATGAAGTGAACAGTCAGACTTCTGACAGGCATCAGCAACTTTGAAATAGAGTCTTCCAAATTTCTCATACAGTCTGAAAGTAATGAGATTTGTTCCATAAAGTGATGAAATTTATGCCATAAATTATCTCTAAAAGAAGAGTGCTTCTTAAAGCAGAATCATTTCCTTGGTAAAGATCAGATTTTAAATAGTTGTTTAATAAGAAATTTGGGGAAAGCAGTCTGAACTATGTTCTCTCAGATAATTTTTGCCCATTATCAAGGAAATGGAGTACGACATGGTTATCTGAAGGCTGCTATGCTTAGAAGGAAAGCCACTGACGTAGTTAGTTAGTGTGCAAAAACTTGGCACTTAGACTCCATCCCTTCTTTAAGTATATATCCCTTTACTCTTCAACAATATTCACTGAGCACTTTCCAGGAATCAGATTTTCCTTCTCAGAGTATTCAGCGAGTGTTTTGTTGGAGTTTTTACTCTAAATCATCCTTTAAGAAAAAGAGCATGGGCTTCCTTGGTGGGTCAGTGGTAAAGAATCCACCGGCCAACACAAGAGACTTAGGTTAGATCCCTGACTTGGAGAAATCCCACATGCTGCAGATCAGCTAAGCCCAGGCGCCACAATTAGTGAGCCTGTGCTCTAGAGCCCAGGAGCTGAAACTACTAAGCCCATGCCCTCTAGAGCCCATGTTCTGTAACAAGAGCAGTCACTTCCATGAGAAGCCCTTGCATGGAAACTAGAGAGTAGCCCCTACTCTCCACAACTAGAGAGAAGCCCGCACAACAACAAAGACCCAGCATGGCCAAAAATAAAATAAATATAGTTATTTTTAAAAAGAAAAAAGACATGTTTAAAGTGAAGGCCTTTGCTGAAAAAATATTTTGTAATATACTAAAATCATTTTGTTTAATAAGTAACCATTAAACTTGACATATTATAAAGTAAGGCTAACTTTTTCTCAGGCCCTTTAACAATTTCCCTACATGTATTCTCATCTTAGTTATCATGGTATTTTCTAGTGCAATAAAAGTCTGTAATTGTCAACTTCTAGATAGTCTAGTCAGTGGAGTGCTTGGAGATTGACTTAACTGGTGAGCCACATGATGGATATGATGAATTTCAAATTACCTTTAGAGGGTAAGTTTATGTTCGTTGCCGTAATGCTGAAGCCCAAATATTTACTTCATGAATCATAATCAGAAAACTTCTTCCCTCATAGTTCCCATATAATATTTAAATAAAATACAAACATTATTGAATCAGAATCCTATCCATGCATGATAAATAGATGAAACTGCCCAGGTGTACGGTTTAACAAACAAGGAAGCATAGAGTATACATAAATAATTGTGTATACGTTAACAGAGATTTCCTGAGTATCTGTTATGTACTAAGATGTCTTCTTGGTACCAAGAATATAGCAATGAACAATATACTATAAGAAGCTTATAAACTATAAGGCAGATAAGAATAAATAATTGTAAACAAATCAATAAAATAATTTCATAATTTGATGAGAGCACTGAATGGGCCATTTGTTGGAAAAAGATGTTGGAGAGAGAATCAGGTAAGAACTCCTCTGAGACAGGGCATTTGAATTGACATATAAATGATGAGCCTTCAAGAAAAGAAAATAGATTTGTTGCCTTTCTTCTGAGTGATTTATAATGGTCATTTTAACCATTCACAATTACTCTTTATCTAGAGGCTTCTAATCAGAACTTTTCTTCAATGTGTTTCTGACATGATTAATTCTATTAGTTCACAAACCACAAAACCAAGTCCTATAAAATTTTATTGCAACCATATCTTACTTTGAATAAGAGAAATAACCTAAATATTCTTTTAAATATAGTATGTGCTTCCAGTTTTACACTTCTTATCTTATTTTTAAGAGAGCCATCACTAGCTAAGTATGGAAGTGAATAATAATAATGTTATAATATTTCTTACATATGTGCTTCCCAGTAACTCTGTGACGTTGGTAATATTGTTATTCTTTTGTTTTATAAATAAAGAAACTAAAGCACAGAAAGGCTGTATAATTTTCCCAAGATTCAAAACTAGTAAGTAAAGCATTTTAGAAAAGAGCTCAAATACTAAGCCTATGGAGAATTTACTTTGTTTAATATAAATTTACTTATTTTAATTGGGGTCTAATTACTTTACAATATTGTATTGGCTTTGCCATACATCAACATGAATCCACCACGGATGTACACATGTTCCCCATCCTGAACCCGCCTCCCACCTCCCTCTCCATCCCATCTCTCTGGGTCATCCCAGTGCACCATCCCTGAGCATCCTGTATCCTGCATTGAACCTGGACTGGCAATTCATTTCACATATGATATTAAACATGTTCAATGCCATTCTCCCAAATCATCCCACCCTCACCCTCTCCTACAATGTTCTATACATCTGTGTCTCTTCTGCTGTCTCACATACAGGGTTATTGTTACCATCTTTCTAAATTTCATATATATATGTGTTAGTATACTGTATTGGTGTTTTTCTTTCTGGCTTACTTCACTCTGTATAATAGGCTCCAGTTTCATCCACCTCTAATAGAACTGATTCAAATGTATTCTTTTTAATGGATGAGTAATACTCCATTGTGTATATGTACCACAGGTTTCTTATCCATCATCTGCTGATGGACATCTAGGTTGCTTCCATGTCCTGGCTATTATAAACAGTGCTGCGATGAACATTGGAGTATACATGTCTCTTTCAATTCTGGTTTCCTTGGTATGTATGCCCAGAATCGATATAGTGAAAATGAGTATACTACCCAAAGAAATCTATTTCTCACTTCCACTGTATAATCATAAGGGATTTGATTTAGGTCATACCTGAATGGTCTAGTGGTGTTGCCCACTTTCTTCAATTTANGGGAATGGAAGGAGGGTTCGGGATGGGGAACACGTGTACACCCGTGGCGGATTCATGTTGATGTATGGCAAAACCAATACAATATTGTAAAGTAATTAACTTTCAATTAAAATAAATAAATTTTAAAAAAATTATGGGAGAAGGAAAACCAGAAAGTGCTGTTAAGTTCTTCAAACTTCATTCTTACCAGTTACTGGCAAGAAAACTATGTGATTGAGAGTTCCTCATTTAGTAAATCAAGTAACAGCTCAAAATATCTTGAAATTGTCTCTTTTTCGAAATTTTCTTATGAATTAGTTAAATCAGTTGCTCCTTTGCTTCCCAAGTTTTGACTAGTTTATTAAACTAGCTGGTTAGAAAACCCTTTTGTAAGTTTGTTCTTCCTTCCCCACTCATTGACTGTTAATTCTCCCCTAATTCTTGGTTAAGTGGTTCACCTTGGTCATCGCATAGTGAGTTAGAGCATGAGGAGGCTAGAGGCCCTCGCGGTTCAAATTCTGCTTTGTGGCCTTCTACCTGTGTGCCTTGGAGAAGCTACTGTTGTGTAATCGCTAAGTCATGTCTGACTCTTTGTGATCCCATTGATTGTAGCCTGCCAGGCCCCTCTGGCCACGGGATTTCCCAGGCAAGAATACTGGAGTGAGTTGCCATTTCCCTCTTCAGGGGATCTTCTTAACCCAGGAACTGAACCTTTGTCTTCTGCATTGCAGGCCAATTCTTTACCATTTTGCCATCACAGAAACCCTGGATAAGCTACTGAACTTCTCAATTCATCAGTTTCCTTCCTATGAATAGAACTCATACTCAATTAGGATATGCTTAGAAGGGAACATGGCCTCGGTTAAGCTTTATCCGCGTGTCTATAAATGGTTGGTAAATATTTGAACATAAACTATGTGGCATCACTCATCTGCCACAGAAACCTCCCCAACTAGCTTGCCCTCTGTCTGTGCACCTTGCACTCATTCTTTGCTGGTCATCCATCAAAAACTCCAATGAATAAGGAAAAATCTAAACTCACCCGCAAACTTCACTTGCCAAGTGTGTCATCTGAGACTCTCAACCCCCTCCGACATCTGCAAACCCTTGACATTCACTTGGCCCCCTTTCCAGGCCGTTGTCTCTTCCCAGACGTCCACACAGTCAAGAGCATCTCTATGAGTTCAATCCTTCCAGCTCTAGAGAGCCAGAACCCTCTCCCAGATGTGCCCAGAGATGGGGCGTAGTTTAGGGATGAGTATTGAGGGCTTCTTGGGTGGCACGAGTGGTAAAGAATCCACCTGCCAATGCAGAAGAGGCGAGAAATGAAAGTTCGATCCCTGGGTCGGGAAAATCTCCTGGAGAAGGAAATGGCAACCCACTCCAGCATTGTTGCCTGAGAAATCCCATGGACAGAGGAGCCTGATGGGCCACAGTCCACGGGGATGCAAAGAGTCCAATGTGACTGAAACGACTTAGCAGGGTGCCTGGATTGCGGGAACAGAAAAGGTAGAGGATGGTCTGGTGCCATTAGGGGTTGGGCAGGGATTCAGCTGGTTACCAGACTCCTTCCCCTACCTGTCCCAGGCTTTTGCTGAGAGTGCTCTGAAGTTAGAGATGCTAGAAGTATGAGAAGGGACAAGACTCCCCGTCTAACTACAAGTAAACCCCTACTCTAGTGTTCCTCACTTTTTGCCAAATTGCTCAGTCAGCAAGCTAAAGTTGCTTTTGTAAACAGGCAGCCATTTCCCCCCACATGGTGGAGTGGAAGCTTAAACAAAGCACCAGTCACAGGGTGGACTTAACTCAGGAATGCTCTGGTAAGCTCCCCCACATACATACCTGTTTACCAAGTGAAAGCATCTTATAAAGCCCCTTTTACCACTTATGATGAGAAGATCAGTCTTGCCACTTCTCTAAACATCTCCTTGTAGTCAGGCTTTCAAGGCACAAATGAGGCAAAAGAAACGGACAGTGAGGTTTAGATGAAACTGAAGTTAATGGCCTCTATCCCCTGCTTCTCCTTGGCAATGGAGACTGACACCATATGTGGGGAGAAAAGACACATAAAACTCAAGATTCTGGTCTGGATTTTAGGTTCTCCTTTCTTTAAGCGCTGAGCTGGGGTTTTGATCTGAGGACTGGGCGTGCATGAGTCCCTAGTAAACACAACCCACTTTAAATGCCGCTTTTTATTGTCCCCAGTGTCTGCACAGTGTTCTCTACATAGTAGATGCTCCGCGATACATGGATATTGGCTGATTCAGTGTATAAAGAGCAATAATGATATGTCATCTTTACTCCAAATGCCATGGCAGCTATATTAATAAGTTAAGTTGCTTACCTTTTCCTTAACGATGTCAAATGAAATGGCAAATGAGGTGTTTGTTGATGAATGAACACCTCCCTGGGATAGTATGTAACTGGCTTAAAGGGACAACTGAAATCACAATTAACTCCCTCCTTTATTTTGTATACATATAGGCAATACATCAGCGTAAGCTTTTTCAGTGTAGTATAAATGGAAAGACTCAGAACAAAAACATTAGGAATATATTTGAATCAAACTAAGCAGCATATATAAACCATGCAACTTTATTTACATCTTCCTAATGAATGAGCCTAGCTTCCTGAGTGCATCTATCCAGTTTCCATAATCTGTTTCTCTTTCCACCCTTGAAGTCCATCAATCAATTTCAATCAATATTCTTCAAACAAAGGCAATAGGACTTTACTACTGGCTGAATCAACATAGAACTGTTTAATCTTTTTTGGCTAGTGACTAGCTTTCAAAGTTAAGTTTTGAAAATCTGATTGGTTTCATTATCACTTTTCTAGGGCTCCCAAATTTTGTCAATGAGCCTATGAAAAATACTTCCTTTGCATAGGTATATTAGATTTAATGCATTAATATATTTAAAGTCAGCACTCTGAAAATAGGGTAAAGTTTTCAGCAGTTTTCAAGGCTTATGAAATAAATACTGTAGCCCTGAACCCACCAAGGAATTGGGGACCCTAGTAAACACCCCAGTCTCTGGAAGACTAACCCTTGGAGACCGGGTAGACTGGAATAGGAGCCGCACCAAAACCTCGGCTTCGCTCAAGGCAACACAGTCCTTGACAGAGGAAGAGAAGAGGGCCTCTTGCATAACACAGTTTTGATATATTATATATTTTAAATTTTTATATCTTTTAATACTCTTTAATATGAATATTCATCTATATATTATATATATAATTGACTTCAACCTTTTCTTTGGTAAGATATGTATTTCTATAAAATATAAGTACATAAAATATATAAACAGATATAATATATAAATATGTAATTAAGTATGCATTTCAGTGTATTTTAGTATCTAACTGCATAATAAATACTGGATATAAATATTATATTCAGTGTGTGTGTGTGTGCTAATTTGCTTCAGTCTTTGCAACCCCATGGACTCCATGGGATTCTCCAAGGAAGAATATTGGATGGGTTGCCATGCCCTCCTCCAGGGGATCTTCCCAATCCAGGGACCGAACCCACATCTCTTGGGTTTCCTGCATAGGCAGGCGGATTCTTTACCACTAGCACCACCTGGGGAGCCAAAAAAAAGGCTGAAATCAATGATCTGAATATTCATACTGAAAAGCAGCAAAAGAGTACACACACACACACAAAACTAAATCAAAAGAAAATAAATAAAAAGGAGAAAATTCCATGACAAGATTTATAAAGAAATAGACATATTTTACAAATCTCAAAAATAAAAAAGGGGACATTTCAACAATTCTATAGACATTTTAAAATATTTTAAAAGTTAGGATGTTGTGAACATCTTTGTGCCAATAAACATGAAAATTCTGATGAAATAGAATCCTGGGAAAAAAACATTTTAAACCAACAAGGACATATAGCACATGGAACTCTGTTTAATGTTATGTGGTAGCCTGGGTGGGAGGGGAGTTTGGGGGATAATGGATACATGTACATGTGTGGGTGAGTACCTTTGCTGTTCGCCTGAAGCTATCACAACATTGTTAATCAGCTATACCCCACTAGAAGATAAAGAGTTTAAAATTTTTTCTTTTAAGTTAACACAAGATGTATAGCTAATCTGAATAGTCCTGTATCTACAAATAAACTGAGTCTGTGATTAAATACTTTCTAAATGGAAAAAACCAAGCTGAGACGTCTTTCCCAAAAAGTTCTTTCATACTGTAAGAATGAAATAAACTTATTCTTACACAAATTCTCCCAGATAATAGAAAAAGATGAGACATTACCCAATTTGTTCAATACCAGAAAAAAATTCATCAAGAATTTTGCCTAAGGTCCCCAAGGACATCCTCATAAGAACATTCAATTTTATCAGTGACCAAAGGCAAAAATCCCTTGACTTCAAGCTTTGCTCCTCACTGGTTTTTAAAATGACACACAAGAGATGCTAAAGAAGATCAGAATACATAGCTATTTCTACTGTAAATATTGCTTTCTTAAAGATCTTCAATAGATAAAATCTCATACCCAAATAACTGGTTTATCCTTCTCAGAACAGAATGACTATTCTTAAGCATAAATAAATAAAAATATAGTTATAGACCCAACCCCATGCCTGGCAAAGTTGATGGTAGGTGAAACCGTGCTTTCATGCACTTTGATCAGAAGCCCAGTGTTTTTCATATGGTGGTTTCTCAACAAATTTTCATTAATTCATTTGGAAAAAAAAACACATAGAGATGCTCTTTTTGACTGAAATGTAACAAGATCAATCCAAGTGTTTCTGCTTCCTTTTTACCATGTTTAGCAGCCTCACCCTAGTGTGATGGTCCTGTACTGTCCTTATATACAAGGCTCATGGTGAAAGAGGAGAGAAAATACAGAGTATAAAAGTCCTGTGAAATCCTCTAAGAGTCCTTACTACATTATGAAGTCCTTCTTGACTTCCTCTTCTCTGGGAAATACCTGCTGGCTATCAGTTTGTTCTGAGAGTGTGTGTGTACACTGTGTCACTTCAGTCGTGTCTGACTTTTAGCGACCCTATGGACCATAGCCTGGCACGCTCCTCTGTCCATGGGGTTCTCCAGGCAAGAATACTGGAATGGGCTATCAAGCCCTCCTCCAGGGGATATCTCCACCCAGGAATCGAATCCACATCTCATGTCTCCTGCATTGGCAGATGGGTTCTTCATGCCTGGCACCACCTGGGAAGCCCATTCTTAGGGTTCCAGTTATCAGAAAAGATAAACCAGAGAATTCAGCGACAGAACAGATGCAGAAGCTAAGATTTATTCTTCAGAGAATTTCTCATTACACTTTTATGGTTGTCACAGGCAGAAAAAGTTGGAGGGAAAAATTATTAAGCCCTCCTGTAGTGAAAAAAAACCCTCATGGGAGCAAGGTTTGTGTTTACAACTGGCAAAGAACCTCACCATCACAGGATCACCAACTAAAATGATTGTGGGGAAGCAGAAAACATCTAATAAATGAAGAGAAGTCAGGGACAAAAAGAAGCAAGGTAAGGCATGCTGGGGGCTTCCCTGATAGCTCAGTTGGTAAAGAATCCGCCTGCATTGCATGAGACCCCACTTCAATCCCTGGGTCAGGAAGATCCCCTGGAGAAGCGAAAGGCTACCCACTCCAGTATTCTGGCCTAGAGAATTCCATTGACAGTCCAGTGGTGTCACGAAGAGTCAGACATGACTGAGCAACTTTCACTTTCAAGGCATGCTAAAGCCACAGTGTTGCCCAATTTTTCATTTTCATTGCAATAGTTTTTAATCAGTGGTGGACAGTAAACCAGCTAAAAGATGTATACACTTAAAAAATTTTTATTTTTAATTGGAGGATAATTGCTGTACAATATTATGTTGGCTTCACCCATACAACAACATGAATCAGTCATAAGTACATGTCTCCCCACTCTTTTTTTTTTCTTTTTCTTCTTTTTTTAATTTTTATTTTTTAGTTTGTTTTGCTTTACAATATTGTTTCGCTATTCGTTTTGCTATACATTGACATGAATCAGCCACAAGTGTACATGAACTCCCAATCCCGACCCCCATCTCCCCCCTCCCGCCCCACACCATCTCTCTGGATTATCCCTGTGCATCAGTCCCAAGCATCCTGCATCCTGCATCGAACCTAGACCGNGCTGGGAGGGATTGTGGGCAGGAGAAGAAGGGGACGACCGAGGATGAGATGGCTGGATGGCATCACAGACTCAATGGACGTGAGTCTGAGTGAACTCCGAGAATTAGTGATGGACAGGGAGGCCTGGCGTACTGTGATTCATGAGGTCGCAAAGAGTCGGACATGACTGAGTGACTGAACTGACCCAAAGAAATCTATAGATTCAATGCAATCCCTATCAAGCTACCAATGGTATTTTTCACAGAGCTAGAACAAATAATTTCACAATTTGTATGGAAATACAAAAAACCTCGAATAGCCAAAACAATCATGAGAAAGAAGAATGGAACTGAAGGAATCAACCTGCCTGACTTCAGGCTCTCCTACAAAGCCACAGTCATCAAGACAGTATGGCACTGGCACAAAGACAGAAATATAGATCAATGGAACCAAATAGAAAGCTCAGAGAATTTACCCTTAACCACAATACTACAGCCACCCAAATAAAATCAACAAAATGAAACTTTTTTTTTCAATTTTTAAGAATGTTACTTCAGCCTTACCAAGTTAAAATAGTAAGCAGAATCCTGCCAGTTGCCTTGTCACTTTGAATTTGTATAACAAACTTTACAGACTGGGACTATTTCCTCCTAGGTACTCTACATACAATGCCAGTAACAGTCACCACATAAAGAATATGCTGTAAGGTATTGGTGCCTGGACCAAATATCCAGCCTTTCCTCCAGAAAGGAAAAGTAAGTCTCATTGTATTCAGATTACAAAATAAGGATGTATGTTCTAAGAAGAAAGGCTTTCCTAATGGCTCAGTGGTAAAGAATCCAACTGCCAATGCAGAAGACGTGGGTTCAATCCCTGGGTTGGGAAGATCCCCTGAAGAAGGAAATGGTAACCCACTCCAGTATGCTCACCTGGGAAATCCCATGGACAGAGGAGCCTCATGGGCTACAGTCCATGGAGTTGCAAAAGAGTTGGATGATTAAGTGACAAAAGAGCAACAGCAACAGTCTTCCCTAAATATCTGGAGACTTCTTTGCAAGTCTCCAATAACATGTTCTAATAATCTTATAATGATGCTTAGTAATAATCACATTAGCTTCAGATCCTCACAAAGAACATATTTGTTTTTCTGGAGTTACTCAGTCCCTCCACTAATCTAAGTTACCAGTTCTCAGGCTACTTTTTGCGTTTTTTAAATCACAAAGTATTCTACTGTTTGCAGGATTTTGGAATTATAATTCTTAAAGAATTCTCAAAAGTCAGAGACAATGGCATTAGGATCTCAGCTTCAAGGTCTTCAGAGATAAACCATAGTTTCAAGGGTGCATATTGCTGTATTTCCATGTTTCCATTCTAAAACCAAGGAGGAAGATTTGAGCTCTATCCACCTAAACCAAGAGTTAAGAAAGAGCCCCTTTTCATTCTATTAATTTCAAAACAAATACATCTCTAGGAGGACACCCCTTGAACTCTAGGAATGGCCTGGATAGCATTTGGATTTGCCACGTGAATAATTTAATTACAGCAGAAACTGTAGATAAAAATGTATGGTTTCTGCTTAAACAGATAACATGTTCAAAAAAACTAAGATGAAGGCATACACATTCATAACACATACAATATTCAGATCACCTAGTACAACATTAAGAAATAAATTTGGCCTCTAAACCTAATTTCAATTAAAATTTATGTAAAGGCATAACAGTGAATGTTACTTTATTTTTCAGAAATTTCATTGAAATAAAATGCTCTGTGAGATTTCTTAGAAAAAGATTTTCCTTGTATACAATTTTAGGATGGTGCCATTTAATCATCTTACTGACCAAATCTCTGACAGGAGCCATGTACTGATCATAATTTCTAAAAGAAAGAAAAAAAGCTAGCAAGAATAATTTTTTTTTTTTTCTGAAGTACTTGTTCCAGTGTTCTCTGTTCCTCGAAGGATAGCTTTATTGTTTAATCTTTGGTTTTACGGGGGACACTTTCAGATTTAATCTATAGTCTTCACATTGAAGAGCATGATAAAAGGAAATTTGTAACCAGCTCAGTGCTTAAGATGTAAAGATTTATTCAAAGCATCAAACCTTTCAGAGTTTTATGCTGTAAGGTGGGAAGGATTTTTACAGCAATGTAAATAAACGTGAAGGATTTTTACAGTAATGTTAATGTTAAAGAAGCACACTGCCCACTCCTAGGAACTTCTTGCTGTATAAGCAATGACTTTGAAAGTAGGGCTGGTACAGGAAGTCAAATGAGGCAAGAAAATGATGGGTGAACTGGAGAGCTCAAGAAAGAAAAGAGGCTTAGGGACAGAGGCTGCAAACGACAGACAAGGTCTTTAGTGTAAGATCAGTAGAATAAATTTGAGAAGAGTATTTAGAGGGGCTGGGGACAGACACATGGAGGCTTCCAATGAGAAGAGGCAGACTGTAACAGAGGCATTCTTTGAAAAAAAAAATCAAATAAAAAACAAAAGAACTAACGGGTTTCTTGAAAAGAGATTCTAGACCAGGAAGAGAAACTGGTATGTAAATAAAGCCAAGTTCAGGGAAAGATTGATTCAGTTCAGTTCAGTTCAGTCACTCAGTCATATCCAACTCTTTGCGACCCCATGAATCGCAGCACGCCAGGCCTCCCTGTCCATCACCAACTCCCGGAGTTCATGCAAACTCACATCCATCGAGTCGGTGATGCCATCCAGCCATCTCATCCTCAGTTGTCCACTTCTCCTCCTGCCCCCAATCCCTCCCAACATCAGAGTCTTTTCCAATGAGTCAACTCTTCCCATGAGGTGGCCAAAGTACTTGAACTTCAGCAGGGGCTGGGGACAGACACATGGAGGCTTCCAATGAGAAGAGGCAGACTGTAACAGAGGCATTCTTTGAAAAAAAAAATCAAATAAAAAACAAAAGAACTAACGGGTTTCTTGAAAAGAGATTCTAGACCAGGAAGAGAAACTGGTATGTAAATAAAGCCAAGTTCAGGGAAAGATTGATTCAGTTCAGTTCAGTTCAGTCACTCAGTCATATCCAACTCTTTGCGACCCCATGAATCGCAGCACGCCAGGCCTCCCTGTCCATCACCAACTCCCGGAGTTCATGCAAACTCACATCCATCGAGTCGGTGATGCCATCCAGCCATCTCATCCTCAGTTGTCCACTTCTCCTCCTGCCCCCAATCCCTCCCAACATCAGAGTCTTTTCCAATGAGTCAACTCTTCCCATGAGGTGGCCAAAGTACTTGAACTTCAGCTTCAGCATCATTCCCTCCAAAGAACATCCAGGACTGATCTCCTTCAGAATGGACTGGTTGGATCTCCTTGCAGTTCTAGGGACTCTCAAGAGTCTTCTCCAACACCACAGTTCTAAAGCATCGATTCTTCATTGCTCAGCTTTCTTCACAGTCCAACTCTCATCTGTACATGACCACTGGAAAAACCATAGCCTTGACTAGACAGACCTTTGTTGGCAAAGTAATGTCTCTGCTTTTCAATATGCTATCTAGGTTGCTCATAACTTTTCTGCCAAGGAACAAGCATCTTTTAATTTCATGGCTGCAGTCACCATCTGCAGTGATTTTGGAGCCCCCCAAAAATAAAGTCTGATGCTGTTTTCACTGTTTCCCCATCTGTTTGCCATGAAGTGATGGGACCAGATGCCATGATCTTTGTTTTCTGAATGTTGAGCTTTAAGCCAACTTTTTCACTCTCCTCTCACTTTCTTCAAGAGGCTCTTTAGCTCTTCTTCACTTTCTGCCATAAGATTATGTCATCTGCATATCTGAGGTTATTGATATTTCTCCCGGCAATCTTGATTCCAGCTTGTGCTTCTTCCAGCCCAGCATTTCTCATGATGTACTCTGCATAGAAGTTAAATAAGCAGGATGGCAATATACAGCCTTGATGTACTCCTTTTCCTATTTGGAACCAGTCTGTTTTTCCATGTCCTGTTCTAACTGTTGCTTATTAGCAGCTGCTAATGGCTAGGGTGATATTTTTATTTTTCTAATTTGTGATTCTCATTATTCAAAAATCCCTTTCAAAAGTCTAACATCCTCTTATGACTAAGCCTTGTAGTATTAGCTCTTCCTCAGAATATTTTTCAGGAATCCATTGTATATACTTCCAGCCACCACTGATTTCAGGCAGAGGCCCTGAGGTCTTCTCTAGACCATTATCTGTTATTGCCTCTCCCAGATAACTACCATGAATGTAGCTACCAGTTTACAAGACTTGAAGATGCCAGAGTCACCAAGAACAGGAGCCTCATGGCAAACTATCTCTAGCCTATTACAGTTTTCTAGGAACTCACATTGGCAGGAAGTTTAGAAGCTCTACTGCTCCATAATAATCTATTTACCAACAAACCTAGTTAGTGAAATTCTCTTTCTTAGCAGGAAGTATCTATCCTCTACAAATCATTCATTCAGTTGCTAATGGTTATTTTCGTGGATCTGATTGGCCTAGAGAAATGTACAACACACTGGACAAAAAAAAAAAACTACTCAGTTGGAGGTATGCAGAATAGACCTCTCATGGCAGTACTATATAGCAGTTAGGCTGCCTAAATTCAAACCCTTCCCTTCCCCTACTGCCTACAGGACCTATTAAACCTCTGTCAGTCTATTTGCTTATCTGTGAGATGGAGATAACGACAATACGTCTTTCATAGTAAGTTATTATGAAATAAGTAACTTGATATAGTGTGATACTCAACAGTTAATTTCAAAACTATCATTTGAATCAGAATGGTGTTCTTCCTCAGTCTACACTAGGAATCTAATACCCAACAAATCTTTCTTAATGACCGCAGATACTTTAAAATAAATGTTTTGCATTGGAAAATCTAGGGGCTCTGGGATTTTTAATGCCCAAATCAGTCCGCTAGAGTTGCACAGATCAGCCCCTCCTTCAGCAAGAAGGGAACCAGCAGAACAAGCACAGCTGTGGAAGGGCAAGGTGCAGAAACAATGATACTAGCAGCCCCCATTTTCTCTCATGTTAGCGATATATTCAGGCTAAGTCCTTGCTGTACATCAGAAGTATGCAAAAGTCCTTCTTCGAAACTAATAAAGAAAAGGGAGACACCTTCTGACAAGTTTGCCTTGGAATTTAAGATCTCACAATGAGACTTGCAAAATAGGAAGCAATATAGCAGACTGAATATCCATCTCTCACACTGTTTCCTCACTGAGAATTTCCTTCATCAAATAATATGTTTTAGTAACAAACTTTTCCTTAATTTACTGATATTATTTGGTAGAGGAGCCCCTCGAATGTTCCAGCCCTTGGGATGATACAGTAGATTTTTCTGGAATACTTAACCACATGGTAAAGAGCTTAACTGTACTCACCAATAAACTAGTTGACCATGCTAAGAGATAGCAATATTTCTTCCATGGATTCTATGGCTAATCCTATTGTATTTACTAAATTTGAAAGTAAAATAATTCACTGAAAGCTAAGCTCATATGAATAGATAAAGAAGTCATGGTACACAAATACAGTGGAATATTACTCAGCCATAAAAAGCAATGAATTTGAGTCAGTTCTAATGAGGTAGATGAACACAGAGCTTATTATACAGAGTGAAGTCAGAGAAAAATAAATGTCACACATTAGTGCATATGCATAGAATCTAGAAAAATGGTACTGATGAACCTATTAACAGGGAAAGAATAGAAATGCAGACATAGAGAACAAACTTACAGACACAGTGGGAGAATGAGAGAGTGGGACAAATTGAGAGAGTAGCATTGAGATATATACACTACCAAGTATAAAATAGGTGGCTAGTGGGAAGCTGTATATAACACAGGGAGCTCAGCTCAGTATTCTGTGATGACCCAGTCGGGTGGGATGGGGGTAGGTGGGATGGAGGCTCAAGAGGGAGGGAATATATATATATATATATATATATATATATATATATATATATACTTACGGCTGATTCACTGTTATACAGCAAAAACCAGCACAGTATTGTAAAGCAATTATCCTCCAATTAAAGATAAACTTATAAAAAGGACATTGGCTTCCCTCATAACTCAGTCGGTCAAGAATTTGCCTGCAAGGCAGGAGACCCAGGTTTGATTCCTCAGCCGAGAAGAACTCCTAGAGAAGGAAATGGCAACCCAGTCCAGTATTCGTGCCTAGAGAATCCCACTGACAGAGGAGCCTGGCAGGATACAGTCCATGCGCTTGCAACAGTCAGACATGACTTAGTGACTAAACCATCACCAATAAAAAGAACATTAAAATAAGAAAGCTAAACTATCATTCTTCAAATAGAAAGCACAGATAAAATTAATTAGTTGAAAGATTTCTACTCTCACAGACCACCTGAGTCAAGATACATTGATATTTCACAAAGTGTCAAGTTTATAAAGAGACAGGCCTTGCGGATAGTTGTCACTGAGACAAAGGCCATGGACTTGAATGAACACAATTTTCAAGTGAGTCACTGTGGCAAAGAAATTGGAGGCAGAACTTTCCAGGGACAAATGGCTTGTTAGATCTGTATGACTTCTGAGAACTCCAAGTTTTCATTCCAGAATTTTCAAACTCTCTTTTCTGAGAAGGGAAAACTAGAAAGTATAAAAGATGAGAAAGTCACAGAGTGGCCACTGCTTTAGATTATTTGTGGTATAGGGAGTTTCTAGAAAGGAATGAGAAAACCCCAAACTCATTCTTGTCTGGTAAGTACTTGGTGTCTACTTATTAATTTTTTTCTCTAAATGAATCACTGTTCAGTTCTACTTTTAGAGTCTCTGACTCTTCAATAGTGGCTTTTTAAAGTCTGTCAATTTTAGTTCATTCATAAAGCAACAGGCAAGATGAAAGGTATTCACTAAATCTTCCAAGAGGCAGTATCTGGACATTTGGATCCCAAATGCAATCTCCTCTAAAATTCACATTGGAGAAAAAATGCCCTTTAGAATCTAGGTTAGCTTGAAAAGGAGTTTCTACCAAGGGTAAAGCTGTCCATTTACCATTTTCTCATTTCTCAGTAATCCTTTCTTTGCAGGAAAAAATGACAATTGGAAAAAAACTTATTGCACATTCCTGTTTACCAGAGGAAGGCAGAGCCATCAGTGTATCTGGAAACCAAACCAGGAGGTAGTGCATTAGCTGTCCAAACCTTTCTTGGAAAGTAGGAACATAAGACATAGGAAACATCATACATGAGTGCTTTGGTTGCTCATGGCAACCTGAGCTGCACCTGGCAACCCACCAACCCAGACACCCTTGGCTTGGGTGTCCAGGCGGCCTTCCATGGGGAAAGAGTGATCATACACATGGTAAATGGAGTTAATACAGTAAAGCCACTATAAACACTGATGTTTTATCTTCTGACAGCATATGAATGTGCAAGCATTAAGTTATAGGAGAAAAGGGGCTAATTTTAGATTTGTTCCTAGCCCTCTCCATGTGAATGGTGTCGCTGTGAGCCCAGCAATGAAGTTCACTGTGTTGTAGCAGACTGCGCAGTTCCTGAGTGTGTCAACCCAGTCTATGAACCAGAACAGTGTTGTCCTGTCTGCAAAAATGGTAAGACCATACTGCATTAGCTTTCAAAGACGGGTTAGTGCAAAATACAGATACTCCACCACTGCACACCATTCAATGCAGAAGCCCTCTGAGATACACCTGTGTGATTTTTCAATGTGGGCAAGGTCAATTAATATTTTTATCCCACCTTAAAGTGAAAATAAGCCAGCAATGGGTGAATCATGAAGTTTTCCATCTGGGGAATTAGAGCTCTTACAAGCTGACTTTGTTGTGCTCCCTATTATTTATTGTTGATTTATAAAATTTTGGAACAAATGCAGTACCATCTTTTTGTAGTGTTGGATTTCTGTTTTGTGGAGGCTATGAAGCAGTTTCTAGTACATACCCAGGATAGAGAGTAGCATAAATACCAGGTATTTTCTTTGTGCAGAGACAAGACTTAAAGTTATCAACCAATTACAAAAATCAATTACTCATGCACTTAAGTAGAAATAAGGAAGACTAGAAAGTTTGGAGCTTTTATTCTAGATCTTTATTGCAATGGAAAAGTACACTCATAGTAACTACCATGGAGGAGAACTTGGTTTATAAGTTTATGGGTTCCTTCTGGCCCTTATATGATGGAGAGGTTGAAATGATTGTGGCATGCCAATCACCCACAGTCAAGGCAATGCCGCAGAGAAAACAAGGCAGTGCTAAAACCTAGGACAACTTACCAACAAACTCAAAATCACATTCTTGCTATGATTTTGATCGTATATGATCAAAATATACAATCATATATCAATGAAAACATAAATCTTCACTATGTAACATTCTGTCAGTGCACTAATATCTGCTTGAAAAGGTAGGTCTAGCTCTTAATTAAGCTGAGGTCACTCTAATGTTGAATCCTTACCTTCTTCCTTGGATTTGCAGTTCTCATCTTCCTCTGTTTTACATTTTTGTCCAGAATCTGGTATTATGTAAGCTCACCTACTAATCATTTCTCTTGCAGAGTTATAATTAGTAAAACAAACAAAAAACAAAAAACAGGTTATTTAGCAAAAAAATAAAAGCAGTTCTGATTGTTTTTATACTCTTCATAGTATTTTGGCATCTTCTCATATGATTTATGAAGAACTTCATGACATTTTTCAGGCACAGTTTTTATTATTTCTCATCATATAAAGCTATTGAATCAAATGTTAAACAGCACACCTGGGTTCTCTTTTTCTTCTTATCCACCCCATCCAACTGACCCAGGTCATAGTGACCATCACTCTGACTTAGAAGATAGAGATAAATATCCTCCTGAAGTTCAACCTGATCTAACATATGCAAAGGTATCAACTTTAAGACTTTATACTTTTAAAAGGATTTTAAGAAATTGGAAAAGATAAAGGCAAGAACAATAAGATGATTTAATGCTTGAAACATAGGACCTATGAAGACAGACTGAAGGAGTTTGCATAATTTGTCCTGGAGAAGAGGAGGCTCCAGGGAGACCTAACTGTCATAAAGTATATGAATGGTTAGTCTAAAGTAGAAGAGCACCTGTTATTTTTCATTTTCTCCAAGGACAGAAGGAAGAAAAATCAGCTTCCTAATCAATCTTTAAAAATAGGATTGACAATTCTTTGACTAGAGACCTTTTTTTTTTTCCCCAGAAGCAACTGTCTAAACAGGTCCTTGAGGATCTTCTCTTCCCTGGATGGCCTTGGCTGGCTGTGTTTTACATTTAGGGTAAACAAAACTATCCTTAGAGTTTAAAACTCTCAGCTGGACATAGTCAAAATAACTTGGAGAATTAAAATATATAGACCATATATTTAAACTACAGGTTTTAAACATATATCATCCTAGGTATCCTGCACCCAAACCTATAATATATCCAGAGTTCCTGTTTATGTCAAACGTTAAATTAGCCTCTGCAAACTTAGTTACACTATATTTTATATCACCCAACATTATCCTATATCTCTCTGCCACGTGTGAGAGTAGAAATTTGTCCTCAAATAAAACGCTCTTTCTACATTTTGAATATAAAAATGAATAATGAATGAACTTCAACTGTTCAATTCATTAGGTAATCAATTAGTAACACTTCAGTATTACTGAAAAGTCTATGTGGAGAGAAAGAAATATATTCATTAAGTTTTTCATGAAGAACTGCAAAACAACCACTTTTCCATTCCCTAGCAATTTTTTTTTCTAACTAAGGAAAATGAACCTGAATTAGAACTAGTCCAAAGACTAACTCTGAATGTGATATAACATTATGACATGTTAACTTTCATTATTAAACACCACTAATTAGTCACTTATATCCCCAAAGCAAAGTGTAGTCATTGTCTATGAAAAGCATATTAATGATTGCTAGAGAGTACTTATGACCACCAGGGTACCAGTCTCAGTCTTATTTCAGGTACTCAGTCGTGTCTGACTCTTTGTGACCCCATGGACTGCAGCACGCCAGGCCTCCCTGTTCATCACCAACTCCCGGAGTTTACACAAACTCATGTCCATTGAGTCAGTGATGCCATCCAAACTTCTCATCTTCTGTCATCCCCTTCTCCTCCCACCTTCAATCTTTCCCAGCATCTGGGTCTTTTCAAATGAAAAGTTCTTCGCATCAGGTGGCCATATTATTGGAGTTTCAGCTTCAACATCAGTGCTTCCAATGAATATTCAGGACTGATTTCCTTTAAGATGGACTGGTTGGATCTCCTTGTAGTCCAAAGGAACACCAATAATTTTCTCCAACACCATAGTTTAAAAGCATCAATTCTTCAGTGCTCAGCTTTCTTCATAGTCCAACTCTCAAATCCATACATGACTACTGGAAGAAAGCATAGCTTTGACTAGACAGACCTTTGCTGACAAAGTAATATCTCTGCTTTTTAAGCCAACTTTTTCACTCTCCTCTTTCACTTTCATCAAGAGGCTCTTTAGCTCTTCTTCACTTTCTGCCTTAAGGGTTGTGTCATCTGCATATCTGAGGCTATTGATATTTCTCCAGGAAATCTGGATTCCAGCTTGTGCTTCACCCAGCATTTCTCATGATGTACTCTGCATAGAAGTTAAATAAGCAGGATGACAATATACAGCTTTGATGTACTCCATTTCCTATTTGGAACCAGTCTGTTGTTCCATGTCCAGCTCTAACTGTTGCTTCCTGACCTGCATACAGATTTCTCAAGAGGCAGGTCAGGTGGTCTGGTATTCAAATCTCTTTCAGAATTTTCTACAGTTTGTTGTGATCCACACAGTCAAAGACTTTGGCATAGTCAATAAAGAAAAAGTAGATGTTTTTTTCTGGAACTTTCTTGCTTTTTCAGTGATCCAACAGATGTTGGTAATTTGAGCTCTGATTCCTCTGCCTTTCCTAAAACCAGCTTGAACATGTGGAAGTTCACAGTTCAGTACTGTTGAAGCCTGGCTTGGAGAATTTTGAGCATTACTTTACTAGCATGTGAGATGAGTGCAATTGTGTGGTAGTTTGAGCATTCTTTGGCATTGGCCTTTCTTTGGGATTGGAATAAAAACTGACCTTTTCCAGTCCTGTGGCCACTGCTGAATTTTCCAGATTTGCTGGCCTAGTGAGTGCAGCACTTGCACAGCATCATCTCTCAGGATTTGAAATAGCTCAACTGGAATTCCATCACCTCCACTAGCTTTGTTCATAGTGATCCTTCTAAGACCCATTTGACTTCACATCCAGGATGTCTGGCTCTGGCTGAGTGATCACACCATAGTGATTATCTGGGTCATGAAGATCTTTTTTGTACAGTTCTTCTGTGTATTCTTGCCACCTCTTCTTGATATCTTCTGCTTCTGATAGGTCCATACGATTTCTGTCCTTTATCGAGCCCATCTTTGCATGCAATGTTCCCTTGGTATCTCTAATTTTCTTGAAGAGATCTCTAATCTTTCCCATTCTATTGTTTTCCTCTGTTTCTTTGCACTGATCACTGAGGAAGGCTTTCTTATCTCTCCTTGCTATTCTTTGGAACTCTGCATTCAGATGAGTATATCTTTCCTTTTCACGTCTCTTCTCAGCTATTTGTAAGGCCTCCTCAGACAACCATTTTGCCTTTTTGCATTTCTTTTTCTTGGGGATGGTCTTGATCCCTGCCTCCTGTGCAATGTCACAAACCTCCATCCGTAGTTCTTGAGGCTATGTCTGTCTATACTCTGTCTATCAGATCTAATCCCTTGAATCTATTTCTCACTTCTACTGTATAATCAAAAGGGATTTGATTTAGTTCATACCTGAATAGGCTAGTGGATTTCCCTACTTTCTTCAATGTAAGTCTGAATTTGGCAATAAGGAATTCATGATCTGAGCCACAGTCGGCTCCTGGTCTTATTTTTGCTGACTGTTTAGAGCTTCTCCATCTTTGGCTGCAAAAAATATAATCAATCTGATTTCTAGTATACCAGTGTACCAGTGGTCCAGTGGTACCAGTATTTTTGAGCAAATAGACTGAGCCCCAAGGTTTGCTTGCTCTCATTCTTAGTCCAGTAGATGCGAACAGATGACCCAGGAATAAAAGAGCCAAAGGGGTGATAAGTGTGTACTGTAAGAGAGTATAACTAGAACAATTTCCTAAAATTACAACACATGATAAGACTATCTTATTCCAAATGACAAGATTCATTTGCCCAGTATCGTGTAAACTATTTTAAAGGTATGGTACTATTTTCTTATATTGAAAAGCAACAAGAAGAAGATAAAAATCTACCCTATGGATTGGAGGTATAGGCTGTACATCCTAATTTGCAAACATCCCTATAACATTTTCTACATTATCTTAAATCTTCAAAAATGCTGAAAAATTTTAACTTGCATAAATGCCAACTATCTTGGCTGCTAAATACTTTCTTTCTACATGCTAAGATTGATTTTTCTGCCTTCCTGAATTATAACTTGCCAAGAGCAAGAGACATTAAAGATATAAATGAAAGTTTAAAGCAATAGAATCTACTATAAACAATATTCAGTTAATATAAAAAATCATCATTCTCAGATTAAGACCAAGAATAAAAGGAAGTACAGTGATATATATGTAGGTAAATGAAGTTTTCCCAGAAAAGAGTAAAATGTATCAATTGCCTTTAAAAATAAATATTTTTAATATTGTACGTGCAAGGTAATCTGATCCCTAGGTAAATAATGATAGTCTCTTTAGTCTTTATAATATGTAATTTGTAAGAATAAATATGGAGAAGGCAATGGCACCATATAAATTAATATACTTCTACAACTTTTCTCTAATGATGTAAAAAAATAATTTTTAACTTCTTGGCCTCCATGTTTCCTTGTCTCATTTCCTGGCTCTCAATGAGTCATCTCTGGTGGCTCAGACAGTAAAGAATCTGCCTGCAATGCAGGAGACCTGGGTTTGATCCCTGGGTCAGAAGATCCCCTGGGAAAGGGAACACCAACCCACTCCAGTATTCTTGCTAGAAAATCCTATAGAGAGAGGAATCTGGCAGGCTACAGCCCAGGGAGTTGCAAAAATTCAGACATGATTGAGAGACTAACACTCAGTGTTTATCTCAAACAAGATTTTCCAATGGCTAACAATGAGTATAGCCAATCCACAAAATATACCCCATTCTTATTAAAGTTAGGTTAGCACCAAGAAGACATTATCAATTTAGTCTGAGTAAAATAAAAACATTAAGGAAATATGCAAATAGCTGGGCATACACAAAACAGGAGAAGAAAAAGAAAAGTAATTTTTTGGGAGGAGGATTACAGTGATTGATATAGGAATTTATTAATTTAAAAAAGTTTATTAAGCATTTGCTTCTCCCTTCTCTATACATCTTCATGAATTTATAATCCAAATGCTTCCCTGAAAGATATAACATTTCTAGACTGTTTTACTTCCACAAAGACTCTGACTTCGGCCTATCTTTCAGCTCCAGTCCTTTCCATGGGAATTAATATTCTTTATGTTTTTTTTTTGTTTTTATCATATGAAAAAAAGATTAGCACAGCATCTACATAAAGAAAATATTTCCATTTTGGAGTATCATATAAATATTTCAAATATTTGGTAACTGACCATTCATTAGTCATTAGATCATCCAAATGACTAACTGCATCTTTTATATTTCATCTGTCAATATGTCAGTGAGTTTTCTGTACTTTTCACTGAGATAAATAGTCATATTCATGATTTGGAAGAAAAAGCCTCTTCATGAAAAACTGAAATAGACAGGAAACACCCTCCATAAACATTAAATAAGGAGTTTTCATATCCTTTTCAACTAAACTGAATTTGTTATAAGCCCCTGTTCAAATATTTCATTTCATATCCCTTACTGTCTTCCAGTTCAGTAGTGATACAAATAAAGAAGGAGACAGACTAGCTGAAAGGTAAATGGAAAGACGACAGCAAAGAATGGGCAGTGCACAAATAAGAGAAAGGACTTTGGAGCCATCCAGTGCCTTCTAAAGGTCCTTGGCTAAAATGTGCTATGTATCAACACATATGATGTTAATATTCCTAATAAACAAAGAGCTCCTTGAGATAAATAAGAGAAAAAAACAATTCCACATGGAAGAAAACAGGCAAAGGGTATACAAAGAAAATTACACAGAAGAAAACCAACTGTCTAGTAAATATATGAAAACACACAAACCTCACAGGGGATCAGAGTGATAGCAATTAAAACAATGAAATACCACTATTGTATTGATAATAATTTGAAACTGATGATACCTCAAATCAGCAAAGATACCAAGAGCTAAGAAAATGCTGGAACAACTTTTAAGAAGGCACTATCAAAAATGTTCAAGTAATTTGAAGTTAATAGTTCTACTTTTTGTACTTCATCCCACATTTATGAACTAAATTTCCACTGCATTTTAAGACCTTAAAGGTGGGAGAAATGTAATAGTACTTCAGTGGAGTAATAATAGTATATTGCAGCCTGATGTTTTTCACTGCTGTGTAAAATAAACAAGGAGTGTAAGAGTAGACTATCCATTTTTTATATATAATATAGTATTGTAGTTTATAGATAATATATACATTTTAAGTGATATATTTAAACATCTTAATTTTAACTGATATACAATTTTAAATAGATATTAAATCTGTATGTACATTAAGAGCCAAGTGTAGATACACGATAGAATATTAGCAGTGATTCAATGATTGCTTTTAGGGAGTAAAAGTGTGAAGGTAAATGTGGGAGAGACAAGAGTTAACCTCTTTAAAATATTAAATCTTTACAAATTGAGAATAAAACCAGCAGAAAAGTACACAAACAAGCAGTTCACAAGCAAATTATATAAATGTTCAAAAAATATAAAAACTATTCACGCTCACTAACAGGTTAGATTCTTACTTTTTAAACCCTTTGTTATCTTTGTATATAGCATAGGAAAAGTTCTGTAACAATATACACCAAATTTTTAACAGTGATACAGTGATCAGAAGAGTAATTAAAGGATAGGGATCGAACCCATTTCTCCTGCATTGCAGGCAGATCTTCACCACTCAGCCACAGGAGAAGCCCATTTATATATAAAGATGACTAAAACATTTAATAAAATAAGACTAAAGGCATATATTAAAATACATTTACCTCAGCTCTAGAAGACAGAATCATGCTTAATACATAAACATTAAAGACATTCTTAATAAGCTCAGGAACAAAACAAAGCTCTACGTTATTACTGAAAATTCAAATAGTAGGCATGAACTAGCTAATATAATCAGAAAATAAAGAAGTCAGAGGAAAAAAGTCAGGAGACAGAATGTCTATCATTTACATATGAGAATATACTTGAAAAATCCAAGAAAATAGACTAAAAACTGCTATAAAGAAAATTTAGTAAGATAGTAGAGAAAAAAATTTAAGAGCAGATCTGTCTGGGCTTCCCAGTTGACACAATGGTAAAGAATCTGCCCGCGTTGTAGGAGATGCAGGTTCGATTCCTGGGTCGGGAAGATCCCCTGGAGAAGGAAATGGCAACCTGCTCCAGTATTCTTGCCTGGGAAATCCCATGGGCAGAGGAGCCTGGGGGGCTACAGTCCACAGGATCACATAAGAGTCAGACACAACTTAGCAAGTACACAACAACAATAACAAAACATTTTTAATGATGTATAATATATTTATGATGTTTATCTCATATAATACATTTTTAAGCTTTAATTTCAAGTGGCTCAAAATTATGAAAGTAATGCATAACAGTGATATCTACTTAGAATCAACAGATACTAGGTGGCTTAAAAACATTAAAATAAATATTAATCTGTGGAGGAGATATATATATATGTATATATATAATGTGAAAGTTTTAAAAAGTCACAAAATCTTACAAAGAACTATTTTTAAATATAATAGACAATTTAAATATAATTTAAAAATTATGACTAATTTCTAAATGTGAAAACTGAAATTTGTTAGAATGCTATTTCTCTAAAGATAAGTGTAAATCTATCAAATTTTCCATGTGATGTAATTTTCTTTTGTAAGTTGGCAAAAGTTGGAAAATTTTAAGTAATGAATGTTTTGGCAAGCTTGGGAAATTCAATCTACCAGATATATTAAAACAATATGTAAAGGTATAATAATTTTAAACAGTTTGATAGTGGAACAAAAATAGATGAATATAACAGAAAATCAGAAAGTAATTCACATTTGCATTACAATTTAAGATACTCTTCATGTGACATCCAAGCATCTGATGAAAGAATATATTATTCTAAAAAATAAAAGTTAATAATTTTTTTTACAAAAGTGAAATTACATTCCATTACTACCCATTATACAAAATAACTATCAGTTGGATTAAAGACCTCAATCTAAAAAATGTGATCATAAAAGGATTTTTCAATCTAAACATCAATTCACTCTTAGGACAAGAATGGTCTTCCTAAACATAAATGCAAATAAGGAATTTATAAAAGGAAAAATTAAAATAGTGTATATCTCGAACAGTAGGCTAATAAATGATTTTTGCTTTCTTTCCTTTGCTAGTCCATAGTTCCTAAATTTCCTGTAACAAACATTTATGATCCCTATGGTTTAAAATTACTATTTAAAAGAGAAACTAGAAAAATTCTTTAAAAGATAACACAAAAAATATTTAGTTGTATAATTAATAACATAACTCTTATCAGAAATTACATTGTTATTCTTTGAAATAACTTCTACTCCATAATCAATGAACCAACTAATAATTCCACCACTTGACTTTCAACTCCTTTAACTATGAGATTCTTTGTAAAGAATTTGGAAAACTTCATTGCCCATTTTATGTACTTATTAGGATTAAAATATTCACTTAAGTCTATCCATTTACATCTTCATGAAGCTATTTTGCAAATCAGCCTTTTAGGTGTGAAAATTAGTCTTTCACCTCAATTTGATATTTTCTCACTTCCTCTTAGGTAGACAGTAACAATTGAAACAGAGACATTAAACAAACACAATGAAGAAGAAAAATTTTCTGGCACTTGCCCATATCCATTGGCTATAGAGTCTCTGAAATATTTCATGATGAAAGCACATCCTATGAAGGGAGTTTCAAAGTCTGCATTTCATTGACTCCATAACTGAAGGTCAGAATTATCATATTCGTATAGAGTAGATGGCAAAACAGAGTAACTATAAACAGACATTTTAATGCACTACAAACAATAATTTCCCATTGCTTTCATAAAACTTACTCCAAAATATGAAAGGAAATATTTATATTTATGTTGTCTAAAGCCAACAGGATTCCCTCTTAATTCATCAGCAAATTAGATTTCAAAAAGATTATTTTACAATGTTGACATAATGAAAATTAATGCTACGTTCATTTCCTGCTAATAACATTTCTTCTTCAATTATCAGGGCTACCCAGTCCTTCAGAAAATGAAAGGAAGAAAGACAACATATGCAAAAATGAGAATTTTTCTCTGTGTTTTCTCCTCAAAATACAGAAATGCATAGGGAATATTTTTTCCCCATGTAAACATTTGGGTCTGTTCCTCCCACAAAACACACACTTAAGCATATATTAAGAAGTAGAGCTCACTCCTTGGAGTGCCATGTAGTACTTTGATGTCCAGGGTATCACTCCCCAGGGCATCTGAGGGACTAGAGGAAGGGTGATGCACGTGCTTGTACTGAATATCTTATTCTTACACATTCAGATAACATCAAAGGTAATCTAGTTCAAGAACAGTAGCTCGGCATAGCGC
Source organism: Aepyceros melampus (assembly GCA_006408695.1). NCBI lineage: Eukaryota > Metazoa > Chordata > Mammalia > Artiodactyla > Bovidae > Aepyceros > Aepyceros melampus. The sequence continues at coordinate 19,911 of SJXQ01005397.1, read as the reverse complement.
TGAACATAGCTCCCAGAACTACCCATGCATTCTATTCTTAACCCCACCTTCCCTCTCACTCATGAGACTCTCTTCAACCATGTTTTTGTAGAACAGTGCTAACTTCTAGGATTGTATACAGTAATCTCTAACAAAACACCTCTCAACTGTGGATGATGGCAAAGGGGCAATGGGGATCACTAACAGATTCCTTGGGAGTTGGATTTGATTTCTAGGAGTAATTAAGTGAATGAGGTCTGACGAGGAAGCCAAGACATTCAGTCCTGCCAAGTCTTTTCTAAGGGAAACTTGAGTCACTGACCATGGCGGGAACAACACAAGGGATCGTGTCAGGGGTGTGGAGCCACCGGTCCATATGACTCCCATGCTCTCCCTCACACAGCCCAGACATCCATGGAGCTCTCAGAAGCCCCAGAGACCAATGGATCACTGCTGATGATGAAGGCGCAGAGTAAGGGAGAGTTTCCCTTCATCCAAACCTCCTTTCTGAGGTCAACTCATTAGGCAGTCCCTCCTTCACCTCAAGTCTTTGCCACATAGAAGCTCAGGCTTTTCAGACACAGAGCAAGCTATATTTGGCCCCATACCCTTTTCCCTTCACTAATTAATGTAAACCTTGTGCAGTCAGACAAAAACAAAGTTGCCCTGCAAATAGCATTCCTTGACCTGCTTTGAATTTGAATGTCTTCAAAAGCACCTGGCAAGATGAGCCTAGTGGGCTTCTAGGATGGTATAAGTTACTTTAACTTCCTCAGAAGTTTCAGAGATCTGAAGCAAGGGCATCTAACAGACTCATCTCTGAGGCACAGATTCCCTTTTTTACAGTTAAGACCAAACTTCTTGGGCTTCTATATCCCATACATATCACTAGTAAAGAAGGGATCCAGAACTCTGGGTCCTCCTGAAAACGTCCTGACACTTTCCTGGCCAGCAGTCACAGCCTCACCCTCCTTGTCAGCTGGAGACGCTTGGGACTGATTTTTTCCTGCTTAGCTCAGACCTGGCCAAGAGCCCAGGACCACCAGGACACCCCTCATGCCCAAGGCTCTGATCTCCATATGTGCTATGAGCTCTGAGGTCACACCCCAGATCACCACTTTGCAGTCTCGGCCACTGCTTTCTCCTTCTCCATCACACCAACTGCCCCCTGAATGGTATATGTTTCACTTATTTCATTGCTTATCCCCCCTGCTCACAGAAGGACAAAGATCATGCAAAGATTTTTGTCTGTTTTATTCACTGCTGTTCCCACTACCTACAACACGTTATAGGTGCAAATATATGTTTGTGAATCAATGAATGAATGTACACCCATATTGTGCTTTTGGAAGAGGCAAAATTAAGAAAATTATTTGAGTATTTTTAACTTCTCTTTTGAAAGTATCAGTCTTCTACTTCATAGAGAAGAGCTCTCAAATGGAGAGTTTAGGAGGCATTGTGCAATGGGAAGGAGAGTGTTTTTCCTAATCAAGTTTGCTTTCATTGTCCACTGGGATTCGTGGTAGATATACTGATGGAAGGCATTTCAAGGTGATCTGGTAGAGACAGGCAGTCGCCAGGGGAAATTGAGTCAAGCTTGATATTTTACTGCTTTATAACCTTGCTGTGGATATCTAGAGCTTCTGTTTTCTTAACAAATGACTGCATGTTCATATTTTTCATATGTTAATACCAAAGCATTAATGTAATGCTTTAGCCAGTATTACCTATAATGATATATTTTATCTAACAATAGGGATTGGACTGCTTACCAGTTAAGGAAGCTACTAGCATTGACTGAATTTGTGATTTGTCAACATTTGGCAATCAGACTCAGAAAATGGGGCTTGATATTCGGACAGAGGGAGCACTGATTGCAGGGAATAATATGTAATTATTGATTAAATAATAATTTCAATAATTATTGTATTGATTTATAGTATATATTATATAATATTAATTTATAGTAATTTAAAACAATTAATAATTGTTGATTCAGTTCAGTTCAATCGCTCAGTCATGTCTGACTCCTTGCGACCCCATGAATTGCAGGTCAGTGACGCCATCCAGCCATCTCATCCTCTGTCATCCCCTTCTCCTCCTGTCTCCAATCCCTCCCAACATCAGTTTTTTTCCAATGAGTCAACTCTTAGCATTAAATAACATTAAAAAACCAAACTGCAACCAAAAAAGATGATTATTAGAAATATGGCATAAAACAGGGGCAAAGGAAACTTGCTAACCAATGTCTTTTCTGGCATACAGTGATGGGGAATCTCTCCAAGGATGGCTGTGGCTGAGGTAGAAAGCTCTTGCAGGAAGACCTCTGATATTTAAATGTAGCTCTGAGCTGCTTCAAATCAATCTATCAGAAATGTTAAATCTCTTTTGAAACATATTTATGGTTGGTTGCCCCTCAGTGGGAAAAGGGAAATGGGAAGTTCCTGCATGCATACTCATTTTGTTTACACGAGCTTCATTTGTACAAGGTGATGGTACAGAGCAGCCATAAACGTGGCTGCTTGTCAGGTAGATAACTAGCCACGCCTGAGTCCTCTCTTCCTTTTATGCATTCTGCAGAAAGGTCCATAGAGCAACACACCTGCCTTCTGGATGGCTAAGCTCAGTTAGTTTCCAATGTCATTAAATAACAAAATACTTGGCAGTGTTGTATCCAAATCTTAAAAGCCTGCCTCATTCTAACGTACTGTGTGGGAATTTAAAATAGGGGTAAGATGGCAGGTACTAGGGGCTGATGTCCTATGTTTATTTTTTTTTAATTTAATTTTTTTTAACTTTTTATTTTGTATTGGAGTATAGCTGATTAACAATGTTGTGATAGTTTTAGGTACACAGCAGAGTGGCTCAGCCATAGGTATACATGTATCCATTCTCCCCCAAACTCCCCTCCCATCCAGGCTGCCACATAATATTGAGCAGAGTTTCCTGTGCTATGCAAAAGGACCTTGTTGGTTATCCATTTTAAACACTGCAGTATGTCCATCCCAACCTCCCTATCTGTTCCTCCCAACCTTTCCTCTGGCAACCATAAGTTGGTTCTCTAAGTCTGAGAGTCTGTTTCTATTTTGTAAATAAGTTCATCTGTATCATTTCTTTGACAGAAGGAGAAATATCATATGACATACCTTATATGCAGAATCTAAAAGGAAATGATGTCCTGTGTTTAAGATGTGGGATTTTCCATGTCTGTTTTGTCCTTCCTGCATTGATTTGATGATTTATTTAAGAATGGAGAGAGATGACAATGAGAAGCAGCAGAGGAGGAAAGCTGCAGTGTAGAGGATGACATCAAAGCCTCACAGGCCACAATTTCTGAAGGTTGATGGCTAAAAACTTAATTGGATTGTTTTTAATAGTCCTAGTAAGTACAATAGCTAAACTGAGTGAAACAGTCAGCCCCCATGCAGAAATCTGAGATACGCCAAGAGCTTGTTCAACTCATCAAAGTGCCTCTTCTAGCCTGTCAATGTACATGTCCCTGAAAACATCCATACATATTTTCATGCTCATAATTTTATTTTTTTAAATTTTCATAATTAATGTCACTAAAAACTTGAGGAAAGAATAGCTGGTACATCAAGTTTAATGACACCAATTAACTAACATATATTTTCTTGGCTTTATCAGATGACTAGATCATCAGACATAGGCCCAATTAGTTTAAATGTGGGAAACAGTAAGCCCTGGATAACAGGGAGACCATAGAAAGATACTGGAGAAAACACCTAGGTCAGGTGCCTGGAGGATGAGGAAGGGAGCAAGGAATGCTGGGAGTCTGAAATGAACTGACATGTCTGCTGATGGCAAGTGTTGAGGGATATAGTTCCCTTTTTCATGTTTGCTCAATGACTGGCCTTGTAATAATAATTAACTTAACTACTGAGAGTGCCACCAGCTTTCATTTGTTGTAGGGGAGACAACTGAGACTAAAGTATATAAACTATCCTCAGACACATAGCTGGGATTTGAACCCCGCTCTATCAAACTTCAAGGCCAGTAGTGTCTGACCACTTGTTCTCACAGTAGCCCTGGGCCAGGACACCACCATTATCTGGGAACCAGTCAGAAAGGCACATTTCTGAGCCCCTCCTAAATCTACAGAATCAGGAATTCTGGGAGTGAGACTCAGCATTCTATGCCTTAGCAAGCCATGCAGGCAATTCTGATGCTCTAAGTTTTGTTTTGGTTTCTTTCTAATAAAAGATACATGTGTTGGGGGGTACTGGGGGAGCAAAACCTGAAAGATTGTCAGCCAATGGTATCTGAGATACTGTTACACTCGGACTAGAAGGAAGACAAGGCTGGGAAGAAAGAGTTAGACACAAAGTTCCCTGGAATCAAAGCAAGGCCACGTAGGTTGGAGAGGATCTAGCTAGTGGTAAACCCCAATGGGAGCAAAGGTGGCTCCCCCAGGGCTTAGAAGTGATGCAGGCAGATGCTATTCAGTTAAGGATCAAGCATGGTCAGAGATAAAGATATAAATATAAAGCCATGGTCATTCACCTGATTTTTAAAGGCAGCAAAAGTCACTAGAAAAGGCACAGTAATGAAGGAAAGGGCAATGTGAGATGCCCTTTTGTCATCATCATTTGTCATGCTGATCTACTGTGAAGAAGTGATTGCTTCAAGTAAATTATTTTCTGGATTTAAGTTATGATAACTATTAACATTTTCCAAGTCATATTTAAGAACATTTTAATCCCTTTGAACAGCTGTATCAAGGTATAATTAACATAAAATCAACTCTACATTTTTTAAGTGTACAATCTGATGTTTTAACGTATGTATACCCGTGATGCTATTGTTATAGTTGGGAAACTGCCCATACCAATCACTCCAAAACTTTCCTCATGTTCCTTTGTATTTCTTTCCTTTAGACCTTTTCTGCCCCAGCCTCACCCAGACAATTCTCTATTGTGCTTTCTGTCCTTATATTTAAATTTGCATTTCTTAGGACTAGGTATAAATGTAATTGTTCAACATGCATTCTCTTTTGTCTGAATCCTTTCATTCAGCATGATTATTTTGAAACTCATTCATGCAGCATGTATCCTAGCTCATTCCACGTGTATTTCTGAATGGTACTCCATAATATAGATATACCACTGTATAATTTATCCATTCATTTGTTATTGGACATTGGACTGTTTCCAGTTTTTGATTATTACAAATAAAACTGTCTTAAACATTCTCACACAAGTCTTTGTACAGGTATATGCTTTATTTTCTATTGTGGGAATGTCTAGAATTGGAATGCTAGATCATATAGTAGGTGTTTATTTCACTATTTTTTTCTTTAATGCCAAACTATCGATATTTCAAAGGGATTATATTATTTGAATTTTCCACCAAAAATATGTGAGAGTGCCAGTTCCTCTACATCCTTACCAGTTCTTGGGATCATAAGTCCTATTTAATTTAATTTTATTTTTTAATTAATTTTTATTTTTCAGTTTGTTTTGCTTTGCAATACTGTATTCATTTTGCTATACATTGACATGAATCAGCCATGAGTGTACATGAACTCCCAATCCCGACCCGCCCCCCACTCANGATTGGGAGTTCATGTACACTCGTGGCTGATTCATGTCGATGTATAGCAAAATAAATACAGTATTGTAAAGCAAAACAAACTAAAAAATAAAAATTAATTAAAAATAAATATATAAATAAATGCAATGTGAGCCCCTAAAAAATAGTTCACTTTTCTTATTCTTTGGGAAACATGGTCAAATTCAAGGAGTAGTCTGTATCTGTGGACGTGAACAAAGCTACGTCATCATCTCGGTCTTATTAGCATAAGTCTAAGTGAGCTAATCAGTAACTAATGAGGTTTGTGATACTATAAGGAAAGAATTAAATCATCACAGATACCTCTCAAAGATGTCATGCTGGTCTGAAAATTCTACCCAGGGCAGACAGAATAATCTGAGGGTTCAAAATGAAAAGACTGCTACATCAGTGTAACCCAATTTCCAATAATAATTTTGTTTTATTGCAATGTACCTGCAATATTGAAAGAAAAATTCAGAAAGAAAAAAATATTGTATAATTTACATAGAAAACAGGTCATTTCCCCCCATTTTGTAAGAGAAGAGGCTGTTTCACACATAAAAGCTTAGCAGCCTGCTACCTACAAGAAGGGAAGCACCATGGCATCCTAGGGAGTGAGGAGGATAGGGCACGAGACAACTGTCGTTCAATTAGCGGTGCAACCTTGAGCAAGCCACGTCACATCTAAGGGACTAGCAGTCAGTAACAGTCAACCTGCCTACCTCTTGAGTCTGTTGCGAGAGTTAAATGTATGTGAAAGTATTTTGTCAAATATGAATTAGAAGACAAAAGTGCATATTTGTAGGAAAATATGACAGCTTTGGGGGGCTTCCCAGGTGGCTTAGTGGTAAAGAATCCCCCTGCCAGGAAACACAGGAGATATAGGTTCAATCCCTGGGTCAGGAAGATCCTCTGGAGAAGAAAATAGCAACCCACTCCAGTATTCTTGCCTGAGAAATTCCATGGCCAGAGGAGCCTGGTGGGCTACAGATCATGGGGTCACAAAAGAGTCAGACACAACTGAGCAACTATGAACTACATTTGAGGGAGGAAAATACTTTCTATTATTGCATAAGTAAGCCATTCATTTTATTCCCTGATCTTTCTTTTTTAAAACCATCATATAACACAGTGAAGTGGTTTCTAGCAGAGCCTGTGGCAAAAGAGAAACCAACGCCCCAACACTGCTTGCATAAACTTGAACCAGCTCATTAACCTCTCAGCACTTTAGACTCTCCCTGTGTGTTGAGGAAAATAATATATTTCTAATAAAATAATTGCAAGGATTATATGAGATAATGTATGTAAAATACTCTGCATAGCACCTGGTACATCATAAATGCCAGTAAATTATTGTGTCTATTATCAGGAAGTGTCTGAGATGCTGTCCCTCTCAGACTCACTACCACCAGCTTCCTACCCTGCTCAGATCTCTCAGATTGCCAAAAAAGCTCAATGCAGTGCCCAGAAGAATAGAAATCTTTGGTTCACTGTGGAAATGAAGGAATACACAGGGAGAAACAGCATCTGGTATGAGAAAGCCATTCTGTCTAGTACACAGCAGTCTCACCGAGGCCCCTGAACTAATGCAAATTGCTTATAACTGTTCAGCAAGCTACTGTCTGGCCCCCAGAGTCCTCTTTTGAAAGTTTTACATTGTGTGTGTCAGCCCTTCTTCTGGCTATTAGACCCAGACATCTTCCCAAAGAAACTCTCTCTTTGTTGTACATCAATGGGACATTCAAAAGAAGGCATCTGCTGAGAAGTTTCTTCATGAGGTTTTAGAATTGCAGCATTTTATGCCTAAATGGACCAGGGATGACAAATTTAAATGCCTCGAGGGGCCAGGCGAGTGACATAAAGTGATGTGGGCTCATATTCTTTCAACAGGAATTCTCTTTGTTAGCATATTAAAACCAAAGAGATAGTCTGCATTTGAAAAGGAAATGTACTCTTCCCATATGTATTTGAAACCTGTGGATGCTTTGATTTTTATTCTTTCTGTATTAGACAAGAGATGCTGGTGGAGAACTGAAATATATACCCATACCGGAAGAAAATCAACAATGCTAATCAAACTAGCGTTTAGTCGTGCCTTGCGGTGAGAATAGGGAGTGGTGAAGACTGAGACAAACAGAGGAAGCACATGACATTTGAATTGGAGGTATCATTATACTCTGATTTATTCTGCCTGTTAGAATGTGATACTGGTATTAAGTCTTCTAATTGTTGAATGGAAGCCAGAAACCTGATTTTTAAGCAAAATCTGCCAACATTTGAGCATTGGCTTGGCTTGGAGAAATATACAAACAATGCAGGTCAACAAAAAATATCTGTAAGCTAAATGTGGCTTTGTGATTGTTGACAAATTGCCAAGAGCCTCTGTTACAGAGAAGTAACAGATTGCAAAGGAGGCTAAGTGACTTAGTCAAGGTCACACTGCTATTGGCAAAGCCAGAAGTTGAACCTGAATCTCCTGACCACACCCAGCCCAGGAAAATCAGTCTATCTTTCCACATCTAAACCAGTCACAGTGTTATTGACAGCAGAATTAGTGAAAATAGAACAGAGCAGCTAAAAATACATGTTCTTATTATTTCCTCCTCTTTATTTTTCCTAAAGAGATTTCTCAATTTTCTCATACTATTATCTAGGACATGAAAGACCCCCTTTATATTTTCTTAGTGTGATAATAATTCTCGCACTCACAGAAAGAAATATTTGGTTTATTGACAGCTAATGTCTTTGTAGATTTAAGGAAATATATTGCAGCCTATATGCAGAGAGACTGGGTACAGGAAGCACATATTGTATCATTTAAATCAATATATTCAATAATATATATTCAGAATAAAACCATACACATTTTAACTGCTAGCTTGCATAGCTTTTAATACATAGTATGAAATTTACAGACCACGTATTGACATTCTGGTCAAAATGATAGTTTCCATACAGCATAACACTTGCAAAAATACTCATTTGGTTACAGAGCAGGGCATCAAATGCCAAAAATTAATTTTAAAAATTTTTAATAAAATTTTTTTTTACATCGTGCACATAATTTATCTAGCCTCTCATGCTCCGATGCACCACAGGCTTAAACTAAAGAAATTATTTGTGGTTACCTGGTGAGCTAATGCCACCCAACCCAAAAGCTATATGACAGCAGGTGCTGAATAGCAAATTATTAGGTAGTGGAAAAACAGTGATTAAAACCTAAAGCTGGCCTTGTTACATCCATAATTATATTTATTCAGCACATTTGGAAGCAAAACCACATTGTCCCCTGCCTTTTTCATGCTCTCTCTGTTTCTTTTTCCTTTTGAGCTAGTGAAGTATTTTTACATTTTGTCTACTTCTTAACAGTGTAGAAACTCAGTAAGAAGAGGTGAACTTCAAATATTTATTTTGTCAGTTGGTTATGTAGCCAAAACCAAGGTGTTCTTTCCACATCCAAGGGCATTTAGATTAACTTCCCTTAAGATACAAACCTCTTTTAGAACCTGAACTCAGAGAGACTGAATTTTACACTGTGATAAAATCGAAAGTTCAGAAGACAGGTAAATAAGAAAAAGGCTGGCAGTGTTAATGTATCTTCCACCTGCTAAAGTTACACGAGGCCTGCAGCTAATACCACCACTTCATAACTGAAGCATCCGGAGTACCTATGTAAGGAGAAAGGGATAGATCTCAAAGAATTAGACAATGTCACTTGTGAGAACATTCCACTTCCTAATGAGGCTGTGAACTGAGTTCTTACTGTCCTACCTTGATGTTGGAAAATTCCCCAGAGGACAGATGGGGCCAACATATTCTCTGCTTCAACCCATCACATTCCTAGAAGCCATAATCGTGCTTTCAAATTGCTGGAAAGCCTTGAGAGAGGTCATCTTTGATTCGACTCTAATGGGAACCTGTTTCTGTGGCACAAATCTTTGGTAGGAGATTTGCAACAACCTCTTGATTTATAAGAAAATGTTCTTTGCTTCTCTGACCACAACCTCTGGAAAGGGGACTGTCCTGCTTCATTTCATCCCTGTCTCTGGAACCATAACAAAAGCAATAGCTAACACTTGATCCTTGGAAGGAAAGCTATGACAAACTTAGACTTCATACTAAAAAACAGAGACATTGCCGACAAAGGTCCTCCGTATAATCACAGTTATGATTTTTCTAGTAGTCATGTATGGATGTGAAAGTTGGATCATAAAGAAGGCTGAGCACTGAAGAATTGATGCTTCTGAGCTGTGGTGTTGAAGAAGACTCTTGAGAGTCCCTTGGACGGCAATATCAAACCAGTCACTCCTAAAGGAAATCAATCCAAATATTCATTAGAAGGACTGATGCTGAAGCTGAAGCTCCAGTACTTTGGCCATCTGATGCGAAGAACTGACCCATTTGAAAAGATCCTGATACTGGGAAAGACTGAAGGTAGGAGGAGAAGGGGATGACAGAGGACGAGACGGTTGGATGGCATCACTAGCTCAATGGACATGAGTTTGAGCAAGCTCCAGGAGATGGGGAAGTATAGGTAAGTCTGGCGTGCTGCTATCCATGGCGTGGCAGAGTCAGACACAACTACACAACTGAATAACAACAGCAACAACATCTAAGTGGAATCATGCAGTATCTGTCTATCTATGCCTGGCTTATTTCAGTTAGCATAATGTCCTCAAGGACATTCATGTTATAGCATATTACAAATTTTCTTTTTTAATGGCTGAATAGGATTCCATTGTATGTCTAAGCCACATTTTCTTTTTCCATTTTTCTGTTTATGGGCATTTAGGTTGTTTCCACATCTAGCTTTTGTGAAGAGAGATGTAATGAACATAGGATTGCTAATCTCATTGAAATTCTGATTCCAACTCTTTTGGATAATTATCCAGAAGTGGAATTGCTGGATCACGTGATTGTTCTACTTTTAATTTTGAGGAACCTTCACACACTTTCCCAAAGCAGCTGCACCAGTTTGCATTCCTATCAACAATGTGCAAGGATTCTAATTTTTCCACATTTTTGCCAACACTTAGCTATGTTTTGTGTGTTTTTGACAATAGCCATTCTGAGAGTTATGAAGTAACATCTCCTTATGGTTTGCTTTTTATTTCCATGATGATTATTACATTGAACATTTTTTCATATACCTGTTGAATATTTGTATGTCTTCTTGGAAAAATTTCTATTCAAGTTAAGGAATTTTTAAACCAGGTATTTCTTTTTAATATTGAGTTGTAGAAGTTCCTTATATATTTTTGAGATTAACCCTTCTTAGATACATAGCTAACAAATATTTTGTCCTATTCCACAAGTTACATTTTTACTCTGTTTATTGTTTCCTTTCTGTCCACAACTTCTTAATGTAGTTTCACTTATTTTGTTTTTATTGCCTGTACTTTTAATGCATATTCATGAAGAACAAGATTAATGTCATGAAGCTTTTCCCCCTATATTTTCTTCTTGAAGGGTTACAGTTGAGTCTTATGTTTAAGACTTCAATCGAGTTTGAGTTGATCTTTGTTTGTTATGTAAGGTAAGGATCCAATTTCATGGCATGTAGATGTAAGTTTTCCCAGTACCATTTGTTCAAGAGATGATCCTTTTCCCATCATGCATTCTTGGCACCCTTATTGAAGATTAGCTTATCATACATTCATGGTTTTGTTTCTGGGCTGTATGTTCTGTTCCATTTTGGTCCATATGTCTGCCTTTATGTCAATACCAATTTTTTTCGTGCTATTGTAAATGGGATTATTTTCCTAATTTCCTTTTCCGATAGTTCAACATTAGTGTGTAGAAATGAAAGACATTTTTATGTTGATTTTGTATCTGCAACTTTACTGAATTAATCTATTAGTTCTAACAATTTTGTAGAGGGTGGGGGAGTCTTTAGGGCTTTCCATATACATGCTTATGACCTCTTCAAGCAATAACAGTTTTACTTCTTCCTTTGATTTGGATGCTTTTTTTTTCTTTCCTACTTATGTGCTCTGGGAAGAACTTCCAGTACTATGTTGAATAAAACATGGTAAGAGTGGGCATCCTTACCTTGTTCCTGATATTAAAGGAAAAGCTTTTTGTTGTTACTGTTGAGTATGATGTTATCTGTGGGCTTTTTATTATAGTCTTTATTACACTGAGATACTTTCCTTCTCTTCCCAAGTTTGTTGAGAGCTTTTAATCATGAAAAGGTGTTGAATTTTGTCAAATGCTTTTTATTCATCTTTGAAATGATCATGTAATTCTTTTCTTTATTCTGTTAATGTGATCTGTCATAATTGATTTTTATATGTTGAGCCATCCTTGCATTCCAGAAACAAATCTGACTTGGCCATGGTGTTTGATCACTTTAAGGTGCTATTACATTCAGTTTGTTAGTATCTTGTTGAGGATTTTTGCATCTACAGTCATCAGGAATATTGGTCTATGGCCTTCATTCCTTGCATTGTCCTTGTCGGACTTTGGTATCAAGATGGTGATAGCCTTACAAAATAGGTTTGGAACTGTTACCTCCTCTTCAGTTCTTTGGAATAATATGAGAAGGATTGGTATTAATTCTTTTTATGCTTTGTAAAATTCAATGAAGCCATTTAGTCCTGGGATTTCCTTTGTTGGGAAGTTTTTGAAATCACGGTTTTAAAATGTAACTATTGGTGTTTTTCTTTCTGGCTTACTTAACTCTGTATAATAGGCTCCAGTTTCATCCACCTCATTAGAACTGATTCAAATGTATTCTTTTTAATGGCGAGTAATACTCCATTGTGTATATATACCACAGCTTTCTCATCCATTTGTCTGCTGAAATACAGTATACTAATGCATATATATGGAATTTAGAAAGATGGTAATGATAACCCTGTATGCAAGACAGCAAAAGAGACACAGATGTATAGAACAGTCTTATGGACTCTGTGGGAGAGGGCGAGGGTGGGATGATTTGGGAGAATGGCATTGAAACATGTATAATATCATATGTGAAACCAAATGCCAGTCCAGGTTCAATGCAGGATACAGGATGCTCGGGGCTGGTGCACTGGGATGACCCAGAGCGATGGTATGGGAAGGGAGCTGGGAGGCGGGTTCAGGATGGGGAACACATGTACACCTGTGGCAAATTCATGTTGATGTATGGCAAAACCAATACAATATTGTAAAGTAATTAGCCTCCAATTAAAAGAAATATTTATATTTTTAAAAATGTAACTATTTTTCAGATCATATTCTGCCTATGGTTTGTTGATCAAGGCTAACATAGATTATGAACAAATATAAATTTATTTTTGACACTTCAGTTCAGTCGCTCAGTCGTGAGGAAGGGAGCTGGGAGGCGGGTTCAGGATGGGGAACACGTGTACACCCGTGGCAAATTCATGTTGATGTATGGCAAAACCAATACAATATTGTAAAGTAATTAGCCTCCAATTAAAAGAAATAAATTTATATTTTTAAAAATGTAACTATTTTTCAGATCATATTCTGCCTATGGTTTGTTGATCAAGGCTAACATAGATTATGAACAAATATAAATTTATTTTTGACACTTCAGTTCAGTCGCTCAGTCGTGTCTGACTGTTTGCAACTCCGTGGGTGGGAGCACACCAGGTTTCCCTGTCCACCACCAACTCCCGCAGCTTGCTCAAACTGATGTCCATCAAGTGGATGATGCGATCTAACCATCTTGTTCTCTTTCATCCCTTCTCCTCCTGTCTTCAGTCTTTCCCGGCCTCAGGGTCTTTTCCAATGAGTGAGTTCTTTGCATTAAGTGGCCAAAGTATTGGGACTTCAGCTTCAACATCGTCCTTCCAATGACTATTCAGGACTGATCTCCTTTAGGATTGACTGGCTTGATCTCCTTGCAGTCCAAGGGACTCTCAAGAGTCTTCTCCAACACCACAGTTCAAAAACATCAATTCTTCTGTGCTCAGCTTTCTTTATAGTCCAACTCTCACATCCATACACGACTACTGGAAAACCCATGGCTTTGACCATACGGACGTTTGTCAGTAAATAATGTCTCTGCTTTTTAATATGCTGTCTAAGTTTGTCATAGCTTTTCTTCCAAGGAGCAAGCATCTTTTAGTTTCATGGTGGCAGTCACCATCTGTAGTGATTTTGGAGCCCAAGAAAATAAATTCTGTCACTGTTTTTATTGTTTCCCTCAACTATTTGCCATGAAGTGACACTTACCTTACTTTCTCTTCAGAATTCTTTGGTTTAAGTTACCTTTCCTAGCTCTTAGATGAAAACTCAGCCAGGCTTGAGGCACTTAAAGTCACAAACATAGCCTCAACTCATTAAACAGAATGTCTAGTCCAAGATATTAATTAAAACTCTAGACCTTATTTAATGTCAATTCTCCACTTCTCTAACTTCAGTCTAAAAGCCAGGAATGGGGAAGAAGTTGTGGTCCTACAATGTGATTTTCTCACTGCTTACCTTCTCCACCTACTCCCAAACCGGTTTCAATTGAAACCGATTCTCCTTAGCTTCATGTAACACTATTAAGCAGAACCCAAGACAACCCTACATGGATTCACTTTCTCATATAGCCCACAAGAGTGCAATGGGAAATACTCAAGCCTCTCTTTCTTTGACAAATATTTCTAAGCAGCAGATCTTTCCTGGTTCTGCCACCAAAGAAAGCTAGTTAGCCCTTCACTTGCCCTCATTGTTTCCCAGTCCCTGATCCCGAAGTGATAGCTTTCCCAGGTATAGGTCAGTTATCAGTCTTATATAACTCCCTAAATGCAGGAAACATATTTCAAAGCTGTCAATTAGACCCCTTCATTAGGTTTGGAGTCAGAAACTAGTGCCACCACATATGCCTCTTCCAAAGTTCAGTGTGAGGACTTAGGTAGAACAGCCACATCCACAAATGACCTTTATCCACTCTGATCCACTTTCTGACACCCTATAATATCCCTGATCTTGTAGAGGAGCCCAAAACCCATGGAGAAGTTTGCTCCCTTTGTAAATTCTGCACATGGGTAAGGTCATCACAAACTTATCTTTGTTATCATGAAATAGCATTAGAAACTGATAGAACAAACTTCCTAGTTTGATATCTTTTTACAGATATATTCATAGAATATAAAAAATATATATATCTTACTATTTTACATATCATGAGCTATAAAATTTCCTTTCTTATGGTTATCATGTATTCATTTTCATGACTGTATAATATTCCTCTATTTATATTCCATGGTTACCTCTTTATTCCCTACTGTTGGTCTTTTGGATATAAAACTTGGAATGTTCATCTCTATTTGCATCTACCAAAAAGAAGTAAACAGTAATAATAAAAAAAAAAGTTGTAAACCTATTAAAGGGTCTACTTTCTCAAAGAATTGAGTGTTCTTAAACTTTGAGTAGAACAGATAGTAAGAACATTATATCTAATGAAATTGTATTAGTTTTTCCTGTTTTATTATTTTTAAAAATAATAACTAGCTCCTCATTTTCTGTTAATTCATGACTGTATAATATTCCTCTATTTATATTCCATGGTTACCTCTTTATTCCCTACTGTTGGTCTTTTGGATATAAAACTTGGAATGTTCATCTCTATTTGCATCTACCAAAAAGAAGTAAACAGTAATAATAAAAAAAAAAGTTGTAAACCTATTAAAGGGTCTACTTTCTCAAAGAATTGAGTGTTCTTAAACTTTGAGTAGAACAGATAGTAAGAACATTATATCTAATGAAATTGTATTAGTTTTTCCTGTTTTATTATTTTTAAAAATAATAACTAGCTCCTCATTTTCTGTTAATGAAAAAAAGATAGCTTGAATTAACAAAATTACATCCAGAAGTCACTGATTTCAGTGTTGAATTAAAGTTCATTATAAATGAATAAGTGCAAGGAAGAAGATAATTAGCTTCCCATTCCTGTATAATATTGAAATAATAGACAATGACTTGATGAGTTCAGTACATTCTGAATGGCTCTCTAATTTAAAAATTAAGGGAGTTGTGTTCATCGAGGTTCTTCTGCAGATATGTTCAAAGAATAGTGCTCCAATAATTTAGAAATGCAATTTTCTTTTATATTCAAGAAACCAATAAGAAATCAGTCCAGAGCTTATGTAGCATTTTTTGGTGTCAGAGACTCAGAGGTCCCATATACCCAGCTAAAAAAGTGGGTATTTATTTCTAATAAGGAAGAAAATCATGGATTTTGAATGACAACTAGAAGTCTCTGCTACAGAAGTATAAAGAAACTATTTACTCTTATAACCTAAAACCAAATCCAGAGTACTCAACCAAGTAGGAAGACTATAGAACAGAGAGAGATACAAAGTTCCAAAGGAACTGGCTTAGCAAATGATGATAGAGATGCACAATAATAGCTCCAATGTCCAACTCTGTTCAGTGCGACTCATTCATCCTCTCACTTAAACAGGGGTAAAATTGTACCTCTAGCCCTTGAATCTGATTTGACATTATGAACTGTTTGTGTGCATGCCCACTCAGTTCTGTCCAACTCTGTGACCCCATAGACTGTAGCCCATCAGGCGCCTCGGCCCATGGGATTTTCTAGGCAAGAATGCTGGAGTGGGTTGCCATTTCCTTCTCCAAGCGATATTCCCGACCCAGAGATCGAACCCACATCTCTTATGTCACCTGCATTGGTAAGTGTATACTTTACCTCTGTGCCACCTGGGAAGCCCATGAATTGCGTAAACCAATAGGATGAAGCAGAAATGGTGTTGTGAGACTTCTGAGGCTAAGCCTTAAGAGACCTTGCAGCCTCTGTTTTCATCATTTTGCAACACTCCTGAATCTGCCTGCAATGCAGGTTCAATTCCTCGATTGGGAAGATCCCCTGGAGAAGGAAAAGGCAACCCATACCAGTATTCTTGCTGGAGAAACCCATGGACAGAGGAGCCTGGTGGGCTGTAGTCCATGGGGTTGCAAGAGTCGGACATGACTTAGCAACTAAACCACTACCTCCACCATCATGTGAGGAAGCCCAGCCAGACTAATGAATTATGGAGACCTTAGAGAAAAAAGACCCAGGTGATAGCCAGCATCAGAATCTCAGACTTGTGAATAATGTTATTTTTAGACCTTCCAGCACGATCTGAACTGACAGTTGACTAAAACCTTGTGAGTGAGCCCAGACAAGGCCCATGGCCCAGTTAAAACACTGAACATGATAAACAATAATAAACTATGAAAAATATTGAAAATACTAACTTAATTCTAATTTTGGAATACAATGGTATTGGTATTATCAAGGCATCACAAATACTCCACTTGCTTCTTGAAAATAAAAATAACATATAGCCTCATTTCCATACTGGTGCAAGATACCACTTCCCAGATACTGGTGCCTAGTGTAACCATTTTAAAAATGTTCTTGATTAATAAGGTGAAGAAATGTTCAGTACAAACAAGATAATGCTATAAATGGTGGTGGGGTTGGGGTGGAGAACATGACTAAAAGCAAACCAGATTCTTAGTTTATAGCATATATTCAAGAGGAACAAATAACACCAGAGTCTGGGATCCTGAAACACTGGAAAAAATGTATTTATCCAATGTTTATTGGAAACAGTGAAATACTGAAACTTTGGAAAAATATATAACCAAGTGTGGCAGAATCAGTTCAGTTCAGTCGCGCAGTCGTGTCCGACGCTTTGTGACCCCATGAATCGCAGTACGCCAGGCCTCCCTGTCCATCACCAACTCCCAGAGTTCACTCAGACTCACATCCATTGAGTCCATGATGCCATCCAGCCATCTCATCCTCGGTCGTCCCTTTCTCCTCCTGCCCCCAATCCCTCCCAGCATCAGGGTCTTTTCCAATGAGTCAACTCTTTGCATAAGGTGGCCAAAGTACTGGAGCTTCAGTTTTAGCATCATTCCTTCCAAAGAAATCCCTGGGTTGATCTCCCTCAGAATGGACTGGTTGGATCTCCTTGCAGTCCAAGGGACTCTCAAGAGTCTTCTCCAACACCACACTTCAAAAGCATCAATTCTTCTGCGCTCAGCCTTCTTCACAGTCCAACTCTCACATCCATACATGACCACAGGAAAAACCATAGCCTTGACTAGACGGACCTTAGTCGGCAAAGTAATGTCTCTGCTTTTGAATATACTATCTAGGTTGGTCATAACTTTTCTTCCAAGGAGTAAGCGCCTTTTAATTTCATGGCTGCAGTCACCATCTGCAGTGATTTTGGAGCCCAAAAAAACAAAGTCTGACACTGTTTCTACTGTTTCCCCATCTATTTCCCA